>OX393560.1:19247141-19692141 GCA_947650365.1 Chamaelirium japonicum | reverse complement strand
TCCCACGAGTGAATAGAAAGGTATCAAGGAGGATTTTGCTCTAAATTAGTAATGTTTATCCTATTCGGTGGCCAACGCCGAAGCACAAGTGTGCATACTTATATGGTTAAACCCTCAAGTTCTACCAGTTCTCTCGCCTGTGGTGTAACGAATACGGAGCTAATGGACCTACTTTCAAAACCCTAGCCTAAATAGAAGCTACCAAACCCAAGCCGAGATCCTCTATCTCTGTACTCGATAAAAGGCACAAATGAAACCCCCTTCCTCGAGAGAGATGACAAAGAGATCTGGTGCCATAAAAATGGGGCAACTTTCATGTAGTTTGTGATTTGATGTCATTGTTTTGATTTTCTCACAGAGAAATATTTCTTTTAATGGATCTCATCTTGTTCCTCAATCTTTGGAAAATTCGAGAGAGAAGACATCATCTGTACCACAATCAAGCACCCGATGATAACGTAGCTCCCCCCTAAACTTATTTTGGTACTAGATTGGATTTGAGGTTTATGTTTTGTAACTTGTAGTTTGTACCACTCGACATGGTTTTATATGTTTGAATTTTGTATTAGTTGTACATAATTTATACATTTGGAAATAAGAAATGGTAACTGTGTAAAAATGTATGTTAAGTAATGCACCTAATCTTCATTGAATTTTATATGAATGCAATGCCTTAAATGTGTGTATTTATTCATATTTATCCTTAGATTTCACTAATTATTTTCCATATTTTCCTCCGTCCATAAATTTTTCATAAGCGACCAACATTTCCAACGTATTTGGGCGAAATCGAACAAGAAATTATGAAATGGACCAATATTTTTTTCCAAAATTTTCACCAATTTTTTCCGTAAAAAATCTAAAACTTTCCCCAATATTTCTCAAAATTCTGATAATTTTTTTTTCTTAACTTACCGAAATCGAATTAAAAATGACATTTAAAACCATGGCATCAAGATATTGGCAAAAAATATTGAGTGTTGAATAAAACTAAGGATAAATCTACTAATTTATGGGGAAGCTAATGACCATGGACCATTGTTGTCACAGGTGGTCACCTAGAAGTTCAGCCGGCTACTGCCTAGTAGGGCTGGCAATTTCGGACCCGACACGGCAGATCCGACACGACCCGACACGAAGTTAACGGGTCTGAGTCAGGGCTAAACGGGTTCGGGTCATAAACGGGTCGACACGATGCACCCATTTTATAAACGGGTCGGGTCCGGGTTTAGGGTCGGGACACGGTAGACCCGGGAAGACCCGTTTAATATTCAACGGTCGTGTCGGGTCGGGTCGGGTCTACTCGCAATCCGATACTATAATATATAGTATCAGCGGGTCTATCGGGTTAGGTCGGGTCGAGTCGGATCGGGTCAACTGAATAAACCCATGTGGTAAACGGGTCTTATCGGGTCTACCCGTTTATATACGGGTCGGGTACGGGTTTAGGATCTAGACATGATTAGTTAAACGGGTCAGGTCCGGGTCTTGGGGTTTTGGACACAACCAGAAACTAGACATGACATGAACCTGACCCGACACGACCCATTGCCACCTTTACTGCCTAGGCTCTCCAAGAAGGCCAAGTACAAAGGCGAAAGGCGGCTAACGCACCTACGCACTTCTGGAAGGTCCAATCGCCTAGGTGGTAGCCGGCTAAGGCACCTAAAGCCCATTAGACGATCATCTTCTAATTTAGCTAGGTTTAGGAGTCCGACCGAACCGCTTGACCCCATGTACAAGGATAATTTTGCCGATGATGGGTCGTACTGTCGGAGTCGATTAGCAAAGTATTTTAGTGATGACTTTGTAGGCGAAGTTGTATAGAGAGATCGGCCGGTAGTGAGTCGGGTCTTCCTTTTTTCTGAACAAGGACTATGTGAGTGTGGTTGACATCGTTTGGAAGCTTCTAGTGAAGAAAGAAACATTTGACGAATTGTTCGAGTTCCTGATGAATGATGTTCCGATAGTTTTGGTAGAATATTGTCGGGAATCAATCGTCCTCGGACTTTTGAGAGGTTCCATGCTCATTACCTCTTCTTTAATTTCCTGCAAGAAAGAGAGGCACTTGACAAAGAAATATTGTTGTCTCCCCTTTGATTGCGAATGCCATGAATGTGATTTTTCCTTCCCCGGTTCAGGGTGGAGACGTGGGAGAAGGCGGTGTTGCGGTCTCCTTCTCGCAACCAATGGGTTTTCGAGAAGAGAGGCCGCGAGAGACGGACAGCGGCGGCGACCAGCAGCAGCACTCCGGCGACCGGTATGAAGAAATGCGGGGTATTCGATGTAAATTCAAAAGAGAGACAGCCGTAAAGGAGACAATTCGACGGCCGTCGGATAGAGGGTTGATGGCGGAGAAGAAAATTTTAAGGATTATTCAGTATAAGACCTCGCCGCCGCACCGCCGGAGTGCTGCTGCTGGTCACCGCCGCTGTCCGCCTCTCGCGGCCTCTGTTCTCGCGCGCCCACAAGGGCCGGGGAAGGCGTCAATATGGAGCACCCGGGGCCGGGAGGACTACAACTCAGTCACCCGAGTGGGGCCATACTGAAGTGGCACATGATCACAGCCGTCCCTTTGCCTGCAGAGACTGAGTAAGATTCACCGATTGGGGCTTGGTGCAACGTACGGCTGTCATCAGATGCCATGTCAGGATGTCCTGATCAAGGCTATATACTCAAGTTGATGTACTGGATCCCAATCTTAATTCTTCTGGACGGATGGTTCATTTCGATCTTCGATGGTGGTGGCTAGTGGGGCTTGGGTTCTGGCACGCTGTGGCGGCAAACTATGTGTTGCAGCAATATTTTGCTTTCATGTGAAGTCTCCACTACAAGCTGAATTGCGGCCGATCCAGGCGGCCTTGGAGGAGCTAGGGAGGCGGAGTACGTCTAAGGTGGTGCTGCTCACTGATGCCGCTAATGCTAGAGATGCACTAGTGCTTGGGCGGGGGTGCTCTGAAGATATCTGCCTCCAAATCATGCATTGCTTGACGGCATGGGGTCTACTTACGCAGGTATCGATCCAGTGGGTTCCTCGGACTGCGACTAGTGCTGCCCATTGATTTGCCCAAGGGGCTCGGGTTCAAGGGTGGACTGGCTTCTGAAAAACCGATTTCCCGAGTGGTCTGGAAGCCCTCGTGTGTGAGGACACAACATGTCCTGATCATAACTTCATGTCCTTCAGACTCAATTCCTCGTCGGATTCCACCAAGATCGTAGACTCCATTCACTCATTGTTATCGACTGTCCCTTGAGCTTCCCTTCCCCTTATCCTTATACCACCAAAGGTGTTGGCAGAAATCACGACAACCTCAGCACTAGCCACTGCTTCAAACTTGATTGCGAAGGACTTCGTATGAACCTCTTCAAGCACCTCAACACCCTCTCGATGCAAACCCATCACAACAGCTCTAACAGACATCATAGGATCCTCCCATTGCCACCACCACCATCGAGCTCTCTCAGCTCCCGATGTCCTAGAACCAAAAGCTTTTGTTTTGGCTAACAATGGTAAAAGACATTGTTTCTACCGTTGTTGGCTGAACACACAGATACATGTTCGACCCTGGTCAGCATAACATGTCGTGAATCAGAAAAAAAAAAATGATGTCGTATCATCTCCATGCTAGCTTTCTTCCGAACGATCAGTTGCTTGTCCATGTTAGTATCCTCCAAGATGATGTGTTGCTTGTCCATTGCTGAAAAATTTATGAGGGTTAGAGGAATGATAGATTAGGGTCACGATTAGGGGAAGGATGAGGGAAGAGTAATGTGAAGAAAAAATGAGAGCTAGTATATTACTATAAATGGATATTAGGATAATTTTGCATGAGGGTAATAATTTTTTTTTTTTTTTAAATTGTGTGTGGAGATAAAAACTTGATAGGTAAATAGAAGCTCTCATGTAATGTCCTGATGTGTCTTGTTTGGTATTTAGTCTCCAATTTATTTACTGTTCTCTATGTTGCATAATCATGCTTGACCACGTGCAGAGACAGCTCGTTAAAAAGGGGCTGCGTTCTCTTGGATTACCTGGCCATCGGCTCCCGGATCTCCTCGACATTGAATCGCACTCATCCTCTCTAGCTCTGGTCCCCCTCGATTGATGAATCGTACTTGTCCCCTCTGGCAGTCACCCCAACGATGAATCACACTCATCCCCTCTAGTTCCGGTCCCCCATCCCCTTCGAAAGACCACCTCGATCGGTGAATCACCGACCATGAATCACATTCATCCCCTCCGGCTCCAATCCCCCTTTTTCTTGGTCAAGCCATCCTATCGAGGAATCGCACTCGCCCCTTCTGACATGTCACCCTCGACGATGAATAGCATTCAGTCCAAATGGATGAAATAAAGGGCTTTTTTTTAAATATTATTAAAAAAAATATTTAACGAAACAGCGGCTGACCAAAACTATTTACCAACCTAGCGCTCTGATAGTCATGTGGCATGTCAGCGCCGTAAAGCGAACGTAAGTTTTTTTTTTCTGTTTCAATTATAACCCGGTATTTGGAATACCTAGTTTAAACCCGATATTATGGATACCGGATTTATCCGAAATCCAGAGAGAAAACGGCTAAGTATGAAAACTTTATAGAAGAGACTTCAGTTAAACTCGGTATCCAGATTACTGATTTTAAACCCAGTACTCCAAATATCAGATTCTACTTAAAACGAAAAAAAAAAAAAAATCTCGTGTTCGCTTTAGGGCGCTAACATATCACGTGGTTATCATAACGCTAGGTTGGTAAATAGTTTTGATCAGCCACTGTTTTGTTAACTGTTTTATTTTTTAATAATATTTTTTAAAAAAAAGCCCTAAAATAAACTGACAGCTCATCTCTTAAATTTATTCCCAATATATAAAGAGACCAATCACATGGAGAGAGAGAGAGAGAGAGAGAGAGAGAGAGAGAGAGAGAGAGAGAGGAACTTTGACTTTAGGACATCACACATGGGTGCTCGTAGGAAAAAAAATATAATATGAGAAGATGACTAAAGAGATCTTAAACAATTACTATCACAAAATGGTGGAAAATTCTTTGGTACCCACTTCGGTACCGTACCGTACCGAAGCTCATAGGTCCCATCGGATGGCATTATGTTGGACTTGGACCGCATGAATTTTTCATACATAACAGTCATCATGCATAGCTAACAATCTTTTTTTATTTTTTAACCCAACATATCCATAAAGTGGTCTGCAGTCCTTTAAACAAATCATATTTAATGATAAGGACAGATAAAACGATACTTTAGTTTAGGCTCTATTATTTGGAAAATATCTATTTTATCCCAACATACAGTTGCACAAAAAAATCACATTAAGAGTAACATTTCTTTAAAATCACATTTCATTGTAGTTGTTAATTACAGTGATTTCATTGTAGCATCTACAATGACTGCTACAAGTGGGAGTTCCTGTTAGTCATCCCGGCGACACGTAGCGTGCAAGGCGAATAGAATGCATGAGACCCACCAGATTGATCGGCGTAGCGTGCCCATGGGAGCAAACCCAACAACCCGACCAACTCGCATGGGCATCCTTGGGTCCAGTCAGAATACCCACACGAGTCACTATTGCGACACGCTTTCAATCTTTTGTATCAGTTGAGTCATCTCCCCCCCCCCCATAGGAAGATCGATCTCACGTAACACAATGCACCGCGAGCCAAGATTCACACTGAGGAGGCTGAGCCATATCCCAAGCAAATCAGCCAGCCTGGGTAATGCCAGCGTTCAAGGCGTCCATTACAAATCCTACATGGTAGGGAGTTATCATGGCTTTCCTATCAAGGCTCACGATAGAATCTGTGGTGTCTCACACAACCTCTGTGATCATAACAATGAATACGACATCATGGCCGAGATCCACGTAACCGTCCATGATCACCCTTTGACCATAAATGCTCGCCCTCTCCTAGAGGGCCAGGTACACACACTGCTATATTTAAAATCCATTCCCTTCTTTTCTCTCGATCTGGCATGAGCATTGGAGGGACCCTGACTCCAAAAGAGCATCAGTCTTCTTGCATGTCCACAAGGAGATGTTGAAGAAGCCGTCAACTATCCATCGGAGGTGTGGTGTGCAAAAAACACACCCACAATTACTACAATGATTTCACTATAGCAAAGCATAACAATATGCATATGTTACTTTTTACTACAGTACTTTTTAAAAAAAGAAAGCCTCACTGTACATTGACTGAAACTCAATCAATGCACTATCAAGGCAATCAAATCAATCATGTGCCCTTAAGTTCAAGGGATTCTTGAGTTACTACTAATAAAAAAAAATATTTCAATTATCGGATCTAACCCGAGAGCCAATATGATGATTTAAGAGAGGCATCTTATTCCAATGAAAAAGTGGGAAAAGTGAGACGTACTTATCTACGAGGATGCCGCCAGGATACCGGTCACCTTTTTTTTAGGAAAATTTTATTCATACCCCATAAATCTGTAATTAGCCCCCATTTCCAACAAACTTGAACACACCCCATTTTTTTTTTTCATACCCCATTCTTATCCCAAAAATACCCTTTCCCCTTACACCCCACCTTCAATACACCCCAGTTAAATGGCCCGCCCCAACTTGATTATACCCCAATCAAACACATATCCTCTTAAATATACCCCAATTATATGCACTCTTGAATACACCCCACTCTTAAATAAACTCCATGCAGTTGGCTGATATTTGAAGGCACAAGTAGAGCTGCAACTTGGGCGGGCCAACCTGAACCCAACCCGAGTCCAACCCGAACCCAACCCGAATTTGGGCGGGCTAATCCGAGCCCAACCCGAATTATTTCTCCTCGACCTGACAGGACCCGACACGAAATTAGCGGGTCTGGGACAAAGCTAAACGGGTTCGGGTCGTAAACGGGTCGACACGATAGACCCGTTTAATAAACAGGTCGGGTCCGGGTTTAGGGTCTGGACACGGTAGACCCGGGAAGACCCGTTTAGTATTCAACGGGTCGTGTCGGGTCGGGTCTACCAACAATCCAATACTATAATATATAATACTAGTAGGTCTTTCGGGTCAGGTCGGGTCAAGTCGGATTGGGTCGGATCAGGTCAACTGAATAGATCCGGGTGGTAAACGGGTCTTACCGGATCTTATCGTGTCTACCTATTTATTAGCGAGTCGGGTACGGGTTTAGGATCAAGACACGATTAGTTAAACGGGTCGGGTCCGGGTCTAGGGGTTTTGGACACGACACGACACGAACCCGACACGACACGACTCATTGCCACCCCTAGCTGCAACTTGGGTGGGCCAACCCGAACCCAACCCGACTTTGGGCGGGTTAACCCGAACCCACCCGCCACAACCCCTCGGGCTTGGGCTAAGTTTAAACAAACACTGGGTTGGGTTGGGGGTACAAAAGACGCTGAGCAGGGGCTTTGGGGGTTTGGGGTACAAAAAAAAGGGCATTGTTGGTATTAAAGGATTGTTGAGTAAGTTATTGAGAAACGCTAGGGATACGGGGGCTAATTACAGATTTTTGGGGTATGAATAAAATTTCCCTTTTTTTAATTTGGTAAATTACACTTTACCGCCTTCAAGTTTGGTCCCAATCACTTAACCCCTTGTATTTTTTTTTTCAAATTAGTCCCTATTATTTTAAATGTTAGCTCAATACCCCTTCATCTTCTAAATTTCTTCTTTTCATAAATTATATCTAATCAAAACTGATTTGAAGAAGGCAAAGTGTAGTTTGTTAATATAGGGGGGGTGAGAGATTTTGGGCTAAACGCTAGACGGTAAAATGTAATTTACCCTTTATTTTCTAGTCTTTTCTTCTAAAAAGATTATTTTTAAAAATAATTAAAAATATCATCGATTAGAAAAGAGAGATGCTATTCAACCAGGTGAGTTTACAAATAAATTTATAGATGGTAAAGTGTAATTTATCATTTATTTTCTAGTCTTTTCTCCTAAAAAGATTATTTTTTAAAATAATCAAAAAATATCATTGATTAGAAAAGAGAGATTTTATTCAACCTGATGAGTTTAGAGACAAGTTTATAGACAACTTTACATGGCAATGATCATAGTCATCGGTTTTCACCCAAGCCGGACCAGGGAACGACACTCTTCTCTGATTGGCAATCGAACATACAATGTCAATAATTACAGAAAGCTATAATCAACATCACTAAGCTATTTATAAACTCATCTAGTTGAATAGCATTGCTCATTAGAAAGTATTCGCAAAATGGCACTCCACTCTAACATCCACATTCTCATGTCCAGAAAAGCTAGTATTTGCGATACAATTTTCATTTTTCTTAATATAGTGGAATTAAGATGGTTTAGGTTAGAGTAATGTTATTTGAACATACCACAGGACAATCGGACAGACAATCCGCGGTGGTGTGGGGGCATTGGCCAGTTCGAACTGGCCAATGCCCTTACACCATCGCAGGTAATGCTATTTGAACATGTTGGGACAACTAACAGTGGTGTGGGGGTGTCGACCAGAGCTTAATGTGAATGTCGAAGCACTTACCGTCAGGTTTTGCTGCAAATACCGATACACTAAGTGGGTGGTTTGTTTTCTGTGTTTTTAGCATGTGATTCTGAAAACATATGTGCAAACAGTTTATGATTGTTTGGCTAATGAGATGTGATGTGTGTGAATAGATGCACAGTTAATTTGTATAGCTTTTGCACATAAAACTGTATAAATAAAATTTCATCTAAATATATAAAAATTTAATTACACATATCACATGTGCAAGCAGATGTACGCACATCATTTGCATGGCAACCAAACGACCCATAAGGGTCGGTCAACATCCCCACACCGTCACATGTTGTCCACGAGGTTGTCCCACAATATTTTCAAATATAATTACTCTTTAGGCTATATATATGTAAGCCCACATTCCAAATACTGGATTTATATAAAGGTTCTGGATCCAATCCAAAGTTAAGAGGGTTTGAGCTTGGCCTAAATGGGTTTGGATCATAAGCAAGTTGACCCGATTATTAAATGGGTCGGGTTTGGATTTATGCGTTTGACCTGATGGACCAAACCTGACCGTTTTAATCAACGAGTCGGGTCAACCCGAAAACACACCTCACTCGTTTGAGAGTTGAGACAAACTCGATGAATACTTGCACGACTCCCGTCTAAGATGGGTTTTGACTCGAATGAGTTGAGAACATTTTTCCAAAGGCAAAGTTATGCAGCATTAGCCGATCGAAAAAGGAAGAATGTGCATTTATACAAAATCCCTAAAATCTAAATAGTAGAACTGAATACTCTCTGAACTCAACTTGAGTTTATCAAGGTAATCCAAACTAAGTATAAACAGACCCAGCCAGACTTGACCCAACCCGTTTATTAATTGGGTTAAACAGACCGGGTTGGATCAACCCATTTATTAGACGGATAGGGTTTGGGTTTAACTTTTTGACCAATTTATTAAACGGATCAGGTTCAAATTGAGTATTTTACCCTTATACCTATGTCTCAACTAGACCCGACCCGATCCATCGCCACCCCTAGACCTACCCACAGTATGGAAATCGCCGTGCTCTTTGGACACCATGTGACTGTGAAAGTGCTAATTTGATAAATAAACCACAACTATTACTTTTATAAATCTTCAATAAATACTATTTTGAATAGAAAGAACACCATTTTTCGGAGAAACCCTATAAATTAGGACTTTTTTTAATTCGATCATTCAAATTAAGAATATATATATATATATATATATATTGAATTAGACTATTTATATATCGATCCCTACAAACATGTTAAGTTATGTAGATATATCCTTCTAATTAACTGACCAAAGGATTAACATGCATAACTTAACATGTTTGCATGTCTAATTTATAGATTTGTACACAATTAATCATAATATTAGGGGTCGATTTGCAAAAAAAAACCTTAAAGATTATACTTATGCAACAACGCTAAGGGTATTTCAGTCATCCCGGGATGATTCATGAAACAAGGCTACATCCACTTGGACTTTAATAGCAACTAGAGGCGATGACGTCACCCACTTACATCACTATGATGACGACACCACCTTTCGTTGATTGGTTCTCCTTTCCATGTTGCTTCCTTCTTCATTTGTTTGCGCACATTCCCACATCTTCCCCAATCCCCCCTCGCGCCCCCCCCCCCCCCCCTCAACATAAAAAAAACCCTAGACGTTGGATGAAGCCAAAACAGTAGCCGGTTAAATCCGGACCGTTCAACATGGGGGGAATGTGTCTCACAGGGACTTCCCGTTAAACGTGAATAGTTCCAGGGACTGTAGGCCAATTTCCCTAAAAAAGTCAAGCCAACCTCTTTTTAAGGCATCATCTCCTCACTGTTGAAGTGAAGAGGGAAGGACGCGGTGGAAAATGGCCTCAATCGGGTCGGATTGTCCGCCGGCGGCCGGTTGGAAGGCAGCGATCCACGAGCTGATCAGAGGGCGCGAGTTGGCTGTCCAGCTCGGGATTCAGCTGCAGGAGGCATTGTCGACCGGCGGCCACCGGCCGGGCACGGCGACCATGGTCCTCGTCGAGGGAGTATTGGGTTCATTCACTAGGGCGCTCTCCGTGCTGGACACGGGTGAGAGGCCGGAGACCCGCCAGGGTCCGCCGGAGACAACATTGGCCGCGTCTCCTTGCTCCGGCGATCGACAAAGCGAGGATTCCGGCGGGAAGAGGAAGGCCCATCCGGCAAGGAGAGGAGCACACAGGAGAAGGTAATATTATTTTACCTTCGAAATTTCATAGGGGACTTCACGTCACTTCGTGGGTGTTAGATACCCGGCCCCACACTCCACAACCCAGTCGTAAGGGAAGGTCCACCGAGGTATACGAAGACAACACTGCCCAACCCGTTAGCCGATGTGGGACTAAACTCCAACACTCTCCCCCTCTGGTGCAGGCCGGTTTTGTCCGGTCCTGGTCACGTGGGTAGGCTTCCAATCAGCTTAATGGGTATAGACCCAGATATGTTCTGATACCGTGTTATGATTTTCGTGTCTTTTTTTACCGATGTGGGACTCTCACCTTTTTACCGATGCGGAACTATTATTATTAACAGTGGGATATTCTTCGTTACATTCAGTAAAGTTTTGAGGGATTTTACTTTTGGCTTGCAGTGCACATCCGTGTTCGAGGAGGGTAACATCAAAGACGCTCGATGATGGCCATTCATGGAGGAAATACGGGCAGAAAGAAATCTTCTGTGCTAAATTTCCAAGGTCACATTCTTTAATTTTTCATCGTCGTTCCTCCATAGCTGGATTTAAATCAGTGATGATCAACCCTCTTTTTTCTTTTAATACATAATTTCTGTAGTTATCCACATCTTATTTTGCTAATTATTTAATGTACAACTATACTCATGCTATATTGGAAAAATTGTACTGATCTCCCAAGATTTGACATAAATTTAGAGATAACCCCCTTGATTTGAAATGGAAAATAATAGATTGGCATCCCACTACAACAAAAAACCTCTTTTGTGGCGGCATAATCGGCGGCCATCGTCCAACAGCCGAAAAAAGCATCAAATCCGGTGGGCTTGTTAGGCTGCCGAAAATGATTGAGCAAATCAGGTGGCCATCATCCACTCGACCGCAAAAGGTATCATATCCGGTGGGGTTGGTGGGCCACCAGAAATGGTTGAACAAATCCGATGGCCATCGTCCACCCAACCGAAAAAGGGATCAAATCCGACGGAGTTGGTGGGTCGCCGAAAATGGTCGAGCAAAATCCGGCCAACTGCCACGCGTACGTCCACCTTGGCCGAAAAATGTATCAACTTTAGCGGGGTTGGTGGGCCGCCGAAAATGGTCGAGCAAATCCGGTTATGAGTGTAGTACGTGTTGGAAATCTAATCGTTCTATACTAGCAAACTAAGGACTTAATCAAATTCTTAATATTAAAATATTTGTTATTTAGTAACTATAATATTTGCAAACAAAGGCAAATCATAATATTCTTTTCGAAATTGTTTGCCAAGGCAGAGCGGGTTCTATGGAACTGTCATTCACCTTGCCGAACTTTTCTAAAAGAGAGAAATAAACTATCTAAGTTATCTCTAATTTTTTCAATATTTAGAATTAGATGCAAGTGATTTTATTTAGATCTAGTAGTAGGACAATAGAAGAGTTAAAAACTCTGGCCTGATAGTCGAAGCACGCTAGGCGCTGTCCCAAGAAGCTTATTGCCCCCCTCGTGCGGGTCTCGTGGCAGTGGTTCTCAGAGATACGACGACCCCGGTCAGACGACCTCCTTCTCGTTGGCACGACTTCAAGAAGGCTTTGCGAACCTCGATGTACTTTCAGGAACCCAGCGACTCGACGAAGTTCTTTTCGAAGCAGGGAGGCAGCACCGCAGCACGGCTTTGATCCGAGAGAGGGTGTCTTCTAGGAGCAAGGGGCAGCACCACAACACGAGAGAACAGGAGAGGAAGAGGCAGAATCAGAGAACAATTCCGATATTATGACTGTACACATCCCATGGCTACACTGGGCCTTATATAAGCATCGGGCTGTTAATGGGAGGCTGAAAGAGGGGAGGCAATCGTGGGCTACGATTAAGCCCATTAACCCCGCGAGTGTTACAGCTCGTAACAATTAGCATGCAGCGACGCTTCTCGTGTAACAGCTAGCATGCAGCAACGGCTAGCAGCCCAAAAGGAATTTAATAAATGTGAAGGGTTTAAAAGCAAAAATAAAAATAAGGCAGGTGCGAACCAGCCCATTTCGGAGTTGCTATCGTGCCCGGGTTTACGGGCGCACACACACTCGCTGCCCAGCTCAAACCCAAGTCCGGCCCGGCTCGGCACGCATGCGCGCACATGTGTGAGCTTGTGGAGCCCCTCCTCTAGTATGATGACTAGTGGGGGGGAAGTGGGCAATCCCTTATAAGTTGGTAGGGGATTTCTCCTCTTACCGATATGGGACTAAACCCCTATTGTTTTGTATGGTTTTCAAACACATATCCAACAATCCCCCATATGTGTTTAAAACCACTAAATAATTAAATCATTAATAACAATTTCAAAATATAAAATAAAAAAACTTTTGTTGGATTCCTTATACTATGCAATAGGTATAAGTACCTTCCGGTTTGAACCTCCACTTAGTACAGTTGTATATATCCGTGAGGACTTGATGGACTATGTCTTGAATCAGCCTCATTTATCGGGTTTCTATAAGTAGTACACGTAGTATAGTTTTCGATAGTTGTAAACGGGTTGCGCTATTAATGACCTTGCGCATATATCTTTTCGTGTATGTTTATAGGGAGCAGCCCTGATCCCAGAGTTGTGGCCTCACAACTACATACATATAGGTAAGTCATAATAGGGGTGTGAGCAAGGTGACACCCCGCCTCATGGGTCTTGGACTTATTAAGAGTTTTAAACTCATCCAACCCCTTGCTTTTACTAAGCACTGACGTCATAAGGATGGGAGCATTATTCAGTGCTCCTCATTTTCAATCACTACTACAGTTTGTTTCTACCCATTGAACCTTCATGAGGTTGGGTTCCCACTGTGGTGATTTTTCTTATGGGTTTAATCGCATCCCCCTAGATGATTCTAATACCACTGTCCAAAAGAGGCCCTTAGTTAGATGATCTGTCAAATTCTTTTCGGATCTAACAATGTCTAGGGCTATTATTTCATTTTTCATCTTATATCTGAGAGATTTATGTCTCACTTTCAAATATCGATTGATTTTTACATCAGCGTTTTCTTGTTTACATTTATCAATAGTTGATCGATAATCACAATGGATAGATATAGCTGGTAAAGGTTTTTCTATAAATGGGATCTTATATAGGAGATCTTGAAGCTATTCTGCTTCTGTGCTAGTGGTATCTAGTGCTATCATTTCTGATTCCATGGTACTCCTACCTATAACGGTCTGTTTGGTGGATTTTCAATATATGGCTCCATCTCCTAGTAGGAATACAAACCCGGTTGTGGGCTTAATATCTATCGAGTCACTAATCCAGTTGGCATCAGAGTAACCCTCTAATACAGCTGAATATCGACTATAGTGGAGACCATATGATATGGTTCCCTTAAAGTATCTAAAGACACTTTCTAACGTATTCCAATGGGACTCATTCGGGTTAGACGTATATCACTAAGCCTATTTATCCGTAAGCGATATCAGGCCGCGTATAGTTTGCTAGAAAACTTAGCGATCCTATGATTTGAGCATACTCGCTTTGTAGTTTAGGAAGTCCAGTGTTCTTTGTCAGATGCGTGTTTGGGTCATATGGTGTGGATACCGGTTAGCAATCGAAGTCGTAGAATTTTCTAAGGATTTTATCGACATAGTGAGATTGAGATAACACTAAACCATTGTCTTTTCTAATAATTTTAGTATTCAAAATAACGTCGGCTTATCCTAGGTCTTTCATGTTAAACTTTTGGGATAGAAAGTTTTTGATGTCATTTATGACTTGTATGTTTGAACCGAATATTAGGATATCATCAACATACAGACATAAGATGATAACATTGTTACCATCTACTTTATAGTATACACATTCATCCGTTGTATTAATATCAAATCCATAGGATAAGATAACTTTATCTGATTTCATGTGTCATTGTTTTGGGGCTTGTTTAAGTTCATAGAGGGATCGAATTAACTTACACATATTTTCCTTTTATCCAGGTGCAGTAAGTCCCTCGGGTTGGTCCATGTAGATTTCCTCATTAAGGTCGCCATTTAAGAAAGTAGTTTTAACATCCATTTGATGCAAGAGTAGCTTATAAATTGAAGCAAAGGCGATGAGGATCCTAATTGTGGTTATCTTAGAGACAGGTGAGTAAACATCAAAATAGTCTACCCCAGGTTTTTGGGTAAAGCCCTTGGCTACAAGTCATACTTTAAATTTATCTATGGTGCCGTCGGGTCTAAGTTTCTTCTTAAACAACCATTTACATCTATGGTTTTGCAACCATGAGGTAAATTGATGAGTTTCCCGTATGGTTTTGAAGTATGAATTGGATCTCGTTATCTATGGCTTTCTTCCAAAAGGGTGAGTCTATAGACTTCATTGCATCTGTATAGGTGGAGGGAGAGTCCTCCACTGGAAGTGCATAGAAGTCATCAAAGACTTTTTCTACACGGGCACGTTTACTTCTCCTAGGTTTGGTTTGGGTTACCGGTTCAGTCTGGTCTTCAGGTTCTAATTGGACTTCGGGTTCGATCTGAGTTACCTGATTAGAACTGAAGGCCTGGTTATTGGTATTGATCCTAGTCTTATAAGGAAAGATGTTTTCGAAGTATGAGGCATCTCTAGCTTCGATTATGGTATTATTGGCTATTTCGTTTATTTCAGAGTTAAACACTAAAAATCGATTATCATTACTGTCTGAAGTGTAGCCGATAAAGATGACATTTACTGTCTTAGGTCCTATCTTCTTCCTTTTGTTATCAGGGATCGTTACCTTAGGAAGGCACCCCCACACTTTTAGATATTCTAAGTTAGGTTTTCTATGTTTCCATACTTCATATGGGGTCAAGTCATTGTGTTTAAAAGAAATACGGTTAAGGATAAAACAGGCTGTCATTAGGGCTTCCCCCCACAAGTTCTCTAGCGCTCCAGAACTTATTAATATAGAATTGATCATGTTCATTTAGGTCATGTTTTTTCTCTCCGCTACACCATTGGATTGGGAAGTGTAAGGAGCTGTGACCTCATGGAATATTCTATAGTCTCACAGTACTCACTTAGTTCATTTGAGGTGTACTCCCCTCCTCAATTTGACGTAAGGATCTTAATGTTTTGTCTAATTGGTTCTCAGCCTGAGCTCTATAAATTTTAAATTTACTGAGTACTTCATCTTTAGTCTTAATAAGGTATAGGTGGCAATATTTTGAAGCGCCATCTATGAACGTTACAAAATATCTATTGCTACCTCTCGAGGTTCTCGCAGAATCACAAACATCGCTGTAAATAGTTCAAGTATCTTGAAGTCTCGATTGATGGTTTTAAAGGGTTTCTTAGGTTGTTTGGCTTCTATGCATATCTCGCACTTGTCAAGATTTCTAGTATTGGATTTAGGAATAATGTTTAGGATCATGAGTTTCTTGATAGAATTATATAGTTCACATGACCTAGTCTTTGGTGCCAAGTAGCCGAAGACTCAAAATTCAAAATAGTATAAGAATGATTGAATATATTTAATTTAAACAAACCATCACAAAGAAATCTTTTTCTCATAAAATTCATTCATTTGATGATTACAATCTTATTAGATTCAAATACAAGATTATAGCCCTGTTAGACTAATAAAGATCCACTAATTAGATTCCTCATAATCTCTGGAACGTGGTAGACTTCGCGTAGGGTTAGGGCCTTCTTCGATGTCAGCTTCAGGTCGATCTGTCATATCCCTAGTATACGAGCGTCAATATTATTCCCCATGCTTACAGCTCCTCCACCTGAGACCTGATAGGTGGAAAACAAAGATTGATCAGAGTAAACGTGAATGTTAGCTCCCGTGTCATTCCACCAATCAAATGCTTGAAAGATTATATTAACTTCAGAGGTTAAGAGAACAGACGAACAGACTTGAAAGCTGTCCCAGAAGAGTCAATTTCAGAGGTCACCATGTTGACTTGGGAGCCGGGTGGCATTGGACCATTCCTTCTTGGATTTGGTGGTGATGCCGTATTCTTATAGAAGCATTGGTTGGCCATGTAATTGGTCCGATCACAGACATAGCAGCAACGCACTCCTTTCTTCTTTTGGTCTTTGGAATAATTAGAACTGTGGTTGCTATGGTAGGCCTTTTGGTATAGGGTTTATGCTTAGGATGGAAGGGCTTCTTCTGAAACTTGTGTCTAGGTTTTTAGAATAGCTTGGATGGTTGACCCTCTATGTTGTTGACCTTGGGTTTGGATTTAGAAGATCCCTTTTACCTGAGCCTATGTTACTCCATAATTCTAATAGAGTTTAGAACTTGAGTTAAGGTTAGGTCACCTTGGGTATGACTTAAGTGCTTGGAAAACTCAGACCAAGAAGCAGGCAGTTTGTCTATAAGGCAGGCTATTTGAAAGGTTTCATCAAGAGTGGAACCATTCGTCTTCAAATATTGGACTAGGTTCTTAAACTCATGAATCTGATCATTCATGGGTTTGGAGTCAACCATTTTGAAGCTGTTGAAGTATGACGCTTTGAAGCGTTTTACTCCAGCATCATCTAGACCATATTTACGCTCTAGAGTATCCCATAGGTCCTTAGGGTTTTGAATGGTATAGTAGATATCATATAGTCTATCAGATAAAGCCCCTAGGATCCTATGAAGGCCATGGTAGTTGATTTCTTCTGGGGTCCTAGTAGGAATGCCAGAAGTTGGTTCGGGCTTAGGTTGGAAAATCGAGGCTCGGGTACGACGAGTTTGGCTAAACCCATTAGATACTCCTGGTGCAGTTTTACCTATGTCTAATAGTAACCCAAGTGTGGTTAGCCAGAAGCGCATTTGGTTTTGTTACCTCTTAAAGTTAGACCCGTCAAACTTCTCGAGTTTGGCACTAAGGGTTTCACGATGTGGTGAGGCCATTCCGGACAAAAGAGAGGAGTAGAGATATGTGGATTGAAAAATAGTTTTATCAATTTTAAAACACACTGTATAGATTTGACTTTTAGAAGTCCAAATGAAACTTCCAAATCCTAACGACCAGATGAGCTCCAGCTAGGAGGTGGAGCACTAGGCTCGCTCAAATACCAAGCTACCTTGGGTAATTTAATATCGGTTTGTCAAGTCTTTCTAGACACCGTAGGCAGTGGAACGTTCAATAGATGACTTTTAGTTTTTTCTATAATCTATGCTTCTAATTAACTTTTGCAGAAAATAATTTTACAACTAATAACTATCGCCCAACTTTTAACGACTAATGATCAAGCTATTTATTCTACGATAACAAACATAATAAAAGTAACAATTTTTTTTAGCAAGTGGATAGCATAATAGAGAATGATAAATAGTCCTTTTGAATATAATGAGCGATTAAATATTCAATAAGTTTCTTGGATTATTGACAATCTAATCGTTCTATACTAGCAAACTAAGGACTTAATTAAATTCTTAATATTAAAATATTTGTTGTTTAGCAACTATAATATTTTCAAACAAAGGCAAATCATAATATTCTTTGAGAAATTGTTTACCAGGGCAGAGCGGGTTCTATGGAACCGTTATTCACCTTGTCGAACTTTTCTAAAAGAGAGAAATAAACTATCTAAGTTATCTCTAATTTTTTTTAGTCTTTAGAATTAGATGCAAGTGATTTTATATAGATCTAGTAGTAGGACAATATAAGAGTTAGAAACTCAGGCCTTATAGTCGAAGCACGCTAGGCGCTGTCACAAGAAGCGTATTGCCCCCCTCGTGCCGGTCTCGTGGCAAAGGTTCTCGGAGATACGATGACCCCGGTCAGGCGACCTCCTTCTCGTCAGCACGACTTCAAGAAGGCTTTGCGAACCTCGATGTACTTTCAGGAACCCAGCGACTCGACGAAGTTCTTCTCGAAGCAGGGAGGCAGCATCACAGCACAACTTTGATCCGAGAGAGGGTGTCTTCTCGGAGCAAAGGGGCAGCACCACACCACGATAGAACAGGAGAGGGAGAGACGGAAATCAGAGAATAATTCCGAAATTCGGACTGTACACATTCTGTAACATCCGTCCCAAACATACACGATATTGTCCGCTTTGCCTGTGCTCGCACGAGAACTTCCCAGGGAGGTCACCCATTCTGGTACTACTCTCGCCCGAGCACGCTTAACTACGGAGTTCTTACGAAATCCGTAGCAGCGCACGGTTTTAAAACGCGTATTCTATGTTTGGGAGGGAAAATTATATAAGCAGCTCAGGATCTTCTTCTCTCTAGGCGATGTGGGGCTAACTCATTGCCTTGTACACCTCACCTCACCTCATCCATCTTGGCATTCCCACCTCAGGAGTCTTGGCTCTTGACTCTTGGATCTTGGTCGTCACAATCCACCCCCCCTTAGGGCTACATGTCCTCGTGTAGGGTTAGACCCCCCCATTGCGAGGAGAACCTGGCTCTTATACAATTTTGTAACATCCACCCCAAACATACAAGATATTGTCCGCTTTGCCCGTGCCCGCACGAGAACTTCCCAAGGAGGTCACCCATCCTGGTACTACTCTCGCCTGAGCACGCTTAACTACGGAGTTCTTACGAAATCCGTAGCAGCGTACGATTTTAAAACGCGTCTTCTATGTTTGGGAGGGAAAATTATATAAGCAGCTTAGGATCTCCTTCTCTCTAGGCGATATGGGGCTAACTCATGACCTTGTACACCTCACCTCATCCATTTTGGCATTCCCACCTCAGGAGTCTTGGCTCTTAACTCTTGGCTATTGGATCTTGGTCGTCACGTATCCCATGGCTGCACTGGGCCTTATATAGGCCTCGGGCTGTTAATGAGAGGCTGAAAGAGGAGAGAAAATCGTGGGCTGCGATTAAGCCCATTAACCCCGCGCGTGTTACAGCTCGTAACGGATAGCATGCAGCGACGCTTCTCGCGTAACAGCTAGCATGCAGCAACAGCTAGTAGCTCAAAAGGAATTTAATAAATGTGAAGGGTTTAAAAGGAAAAATAAAAATAAGGCAGGTGCGAACCAGCCCATTTCGGAGGTGCTATCGTGTCCGGATCCGCGGGCACACACACACGCACCACCCAGCCCAAGCCCAAGGCCAAGCCCTGCCCGGCTCGGCACGCACGCGTGCATGTGTGAGCTTGTGGAGCCCCTCCTCTAGTATGATGACTAGTGGGGGGGAATTGGGCAATCCCTTATAAGTTGGTAGCGGATTTCTCCCCTTACCGATATGGGACTAAACCCCTATTGTTTTGTGTGGTTTTCAAACACACATCCAACATGTAGGCGTGTTGGGGCTGAAGCTTGTGATTCAAAAAATAAACAACAAAACTTGTGTCCTTTGAAGAAGATAAATAACAGAAGAAGTGGCCCAAACCATTGGATCGGACTACATCGAGATTTCTTAGAGAGGATCTTATTGTAAAGCTCGAGCTAAGGGGACCATCTCGGCTATGCCTCTATCTGCTCCTCATGGAGATCGGTGGCGATGCAGCCTGAAGGATTGCGTCATCAATAATCTCGTCCTACCCCACTTTTTTTTTTTTACCGTGGCCCATTCAAAAGCTATCTAATTACTGAGCAAATAAATTCGGGGGCGAAACAAATCCAGCAGTTGAACCACTGTGTATATGACAACAAAATCGGTGGCCAGCACCAAATAAGGTTTTTACGACAGAATCAATTACGACAACCAGATTCGACGACCAAGCCGCCTGTTATATGATTTATTGGCCATTTTTAACCATCAAAATTGGACTGATCCGTCGTAGTGTCTCCCGAGGGTTCGAAAAAAAATTATCACATCCTACATACCATACAACCACAGGGCCCACTGCCACTCAAGAGACATGGTGTAGCGTATCCCAACACATAAGGGTAGTGGCCTCTAGCACTCAGAGCATGCTGATAGACTGTGAGAGCAGTGGTCCCCATGGTTGTCTGGTACTCAGGATGTTCTTATGAAAAAATTTTCCTAGAGTTCATCCCATGGCCTCTAGAAAAAAGTTTTGGGAAATCGATGTTAGGTCCAAAAAACAGAATGTGTATTACATCTAGTCCCACTTTAAGTTCCTATTTACAGTAAGTCCACCGATAGGATTATTGTATAAAACCTGATCCACTGTCCATAGTTTTACTTGCAAATGATCCGATAATGTGTTTTATTAAAATGCCATAAATACCCATGATGTCCTCCCGTATAAATAAAGGTAGATGATATTTAACATATTTTTTTATAGGAATTGTGGCATGATTGCTACAGTGATTTTACTATAGCTGCTACAGTGATTTCACTGTAGCAACCCTCTTTCTTCTTTTAATACATAATTTTTATAGTTATCCACATCTTATTTTGCTAATTAATTGATGTACAACTATATTCATGAGAAGATGCTATATTGGAAAAATTGCAGTGATCTCCCAAGATTTGACATAAATTCATAGATAACCCCTCACTGTGAAATGGAAAATAATAGATAGCCAACTAGTTTGCCAACTTTACATGGCATCCCACTACAACAAAAAACCTCTTTTGTGGGGGCATAATCGACAACAACGTCCAATAACTGAAAAATACATCAAATCTGGTGGGCATGCATATTAGGCCGCCGGAAATGATTGAGCAAATCCGACGGCCATCATCCACTCGACCAAAAAAGGTATCATATCCGGTAGGGATGGTGGGTCACCGGAAATGGTCGAACAAATCTGATGGCTATCGTCCACCCAACTGAAAAAGGGATCAAATCCGACGGGTTTGGTGGGTCGGACATGGTCGTACAAATTCGGCTGCCACACATCCACCCTAGCCAAAAAAGGTATCAACTCTAGCGGGGCTAGTGGGCCACCGAAAATGGTCGAGTAAATCCGGTTATGAGTGTAGGCGGGTTGGGGTTGAAACTTGTGATCCAAAAAATAAAAAACAAAACTTGTGTCCTTTGACGAAGATAAATAACAGAAGAAGTGGCCCAAACCTTTGGTTGGTACCACATCAAGATTTCTTAGAGAGGATCTTAAAACAAAGCTCGAGCTAAGGGGACCATCTCGGTTGTGCCTCTATTTGCTTCTCATAGAGATCGGTGGCGATGGAGCTAGAAGGATTGCGTCATCAATAATCTCGTCCAACCTCACTATTTTTTTTTTATCGTGGCCCGTTCAAAAGCTATCTAATTACTGAGTAAATAAATTCAGGAACGAAACAAATCCAGCGGCTGAACCACTGTATATATGACGACAAAGTCGGTGGCCAGCACTGAATAAGGTTTTTACGACAGAATCAATTACGGCAACCAGATTCGATGACCAGGCCGCTTATTATATGATTTATTGGCCATTCTTAACCGTTGAAATTGGGTTGATCCGTCGTAGTGTCCCCCGAGGGTTCAAAAAAAAATTTCATCACATCCTACGTACCATACAACCACATGGTCCACTGCCATTCAAGAGACATGGGGTCGCGGATCCCAACACATTAAGGTAGTGGCCTCCAGTACTCAGAGCATGCTGATAGACTGTGAGAGTAGTGGTCCCTATGGTTGTCTGGTACTCAGAATGTGCGTATGACATTTTTTCCTAGAGTTCATCCCATGGTCTCTAGAAAAAAGTTTGAAGAAATCGATGTTAGGTCCAAAAAACAGAACGTGTATTACATCTAGTCCCACTTTAAGTTCCTATTTATAGTAAGTCCACCGATAGGATTATTGTATTAAACCTGATCAGCTATCCATAGTTTTCACTGTAGCAACCCGTGATTTCACTGTAGTTACTACAGTAAAATCATTGTAGCAACCCGTGATTTCATCGTGGATGCTACAGTAAAATCATAGTAGCAATCCGTGATTTCATCATGGATGCTAAAAAATATTTCTACAGTAAAATCACCGTAGCAAAGTACTCAACTTTATGCAAATATTACTTAGTGAAATTGAGTATTATTTTGTATATTTAAGTACCATGCACGGGTTGCTACAATGGTTTCATTATAGCTGCTACAATGAATTTCACTGTGCCGGCTAAAAAGACTTCCCTACAGTGAATTACTATAGCAAGGTACTTAATTTTATTTAAATAATACTTAGTTTTATTGAGTATTATTGTAACTAAAATTGAGTACTATAGTTATTTTGTTATAGTAAAGTGTTTTTAACAGTCACGAAAAAATCACTATAACAACTACAATGATTTCACTGAAGCAAAGATATTCAAATATATGCTAATAATACTTAATTGAATAATGACTTCTGGTTGGGGTCTCCCAAACCCTCCCTCCATTGAGGAGGGGTTCTCAAAAAAAAAAAAATACAGTAGTACGATGATTTCATAAGGTGTCCTGTACCATAGGGACACATGACTGATGCATCTGAAGCCATCAATGTTGGACTGCGTGCCATTCACTTGTTGAGTTGCCTGCCATTGGATGGCTCTGCGCCTATCATAAATCAAGCCCGGCACCTTAGGTACGGGACGCCGTATTGGACCATTTGGCTTAAAATAGTACACTATCATCCTATGATGTTTCATTTTAGAAAAATATTATTTGTACAGAAAATTCTTCCAAAGGACTTGAGATCCAATCAAAACCATCCATTTCACACTTTCATCCAATTCTGACCGGTGAATTGCACTCACCCCGGACCCCGAGAGGCAACGGGACACTGTGATTGGATGCCATGTACTTCGGTAAGAGCTTTGGAGATATGACATTGCTCTTCATTTTATTGGTTGAAACCTTCCTTCTACCACTCAACTTGTACGGTCATGTCATCAAATAAATCTAAAAATCCACATTGTACCCATACTTAAACTTTGAAAAATCAAGAGGGTTAGCGATAGATTCCTAGAAATAGTTCGGATTTGCAATAAGGACATGATCTTTTTTCCTTTTAGATCAGGTCTCTCTAAAAAAGATATGTTTTAGTACATGTCTCGCAGTCACAATTTTTAAAACTCCACTCGCTCCCTCCCTATATAGCGAAGCTGCTCTTCCATTACCCTTTAGCCGAATCAATCTCGAGCAAAACCGGTTTCACATTGTGAATCTTTTGTGCAAGATTCAAAACAGATACTTTAGCAAAATATATATTGTACCAATTGTCACTCTTTTGCACTGTAGGAAAAGTGATATAGCAACTGTTATTCTTTAGCACATAAATATCAACCACTGTAGCAAAGTACTATAGCAATTGTTACTCTTTTACTCATAAACATTACTCTTTTATGCCACTGTAGCAAAATACAGTAGCAATTATTACTCTTTTGCATCTAAATATTACTCTTAATTTTCTTCTATTATGATAAAATATCGTAGTAAAAGTACTACTAAAGAGGATAAATTAGTCGTTTGCCCTTTAGATGGACCTAACGCTAAAGCTAAAACATTCGTTTTCTTTATCCCTAACTATAACTGTTTCTAAGAACATAACACACACACTACCCCAAAAATCAATCTAAATTTTTCCAAAAAAGAATTTAAAAAGCATGACATGAACTTGAGACATAGGATTACATTGTATTTTTAGATTTTTTTCAAAATTATTAAGTAAGAATAGATATTCTATAAACTTTTTGACGACATTATGCAAGATTGGTCGTAGAGATTGAGGAGGTTAGTGCAATATGATAAAAGTGATGGGTTCTTGCTGCATTTATGGTAAACCACAGGGGTTATTGCTATTTTCCCATTGAATTAAACAGTGAAAGGTTTTTTTTTTTTTTTGCAATTAACCAAGGGGGTTCTATTCATGGCGCCCCAGACCTAGAAATAAAATCAATACAGGCCTGATCATCTTGGTTAAAACCCATAAAGGAAGACTCTTCCTCGATTACAGACTGATAACAATCCGAAGAAACCAAATCAATGATGATATCCGGTAGGACAATAGGATTATAATTCAAACAGCGAAGGTTTACTTCAGTTTATTCGTTGTTTCCCTCTCTCTCTCTCTTTCTTCTTCTCCTTTCTTCTCCTCCTCCTCTCTCTCTCTCTCTCTCTCTCTCTCTCTCTCTCTCTCTCTCTCTCTCTCTCTCTCTCTCTCTCTCTCTCTCTCTCTCTCTCTCTCTCTCTCTCTCTACTGCACATGCATGCATTGAAGAGAGATGAGACTCAATAGGTTGTCATCGTGCAGGAGCTACTACAGATGCACCCACAAGAATGATCAAGGTTGCCATGCGACGAGACAGGTGCAGCGATCAGAGGACGACCCCTCATTGTTCTTCATCACTTACATCGGAAGGCACACATGCAGGGATCCCGCCAAGGCCATGGCCTCCCCTCACAAAACCTCGTACCTGATCAGCTTCGGATCGAACGGCGGCCGAGGGGAGCCACCGCTCTCCTCCTCCTCCTCCTTCACCTCTCCAAACCAGGAACTTGATGAGGAAATGCGGAGCCATGTTCTCCCCCATGTCAGCTCGTCCTCGGATCTTTCCGTGTTGCCGGACCGCACCTCCATCAGAGGGTGCGAGCCATTTGAGCTCGTGGTCGGCCCTGCGTCCGACCGCGCGGATGTTACATCGGGCTCGAATTCACCTACCAGCACTTTGGAGTTGGATTTCATGGCAGACTCGTTTGAGCTTGATGGTGGGTTTAGCTTTGATCATGAGGAGATTTTCCGAGATTACTTCGATTGTGATGATCAGGGCTACTTTTTATAGAGGTCAGTTCATCATGATGGTGTTGTATGCGATTGGTCGGTCGGTCGATCGGTAGATTTCTCTGTGGTATGATCTCGACATACTCCCGTCTTGATTGCTTGAGTCTCTTTCTTCTATCGCAACAAGTTGGTATCAGAGCCTATATCCATAACTAATAATTAATTGAAGATAAATGCTATTCAGTCCGAAGGTTTTTTCGATTTCGCTGGCCGAAAGGTTTTGAGGATTTCTAATCGGTAGATTTCTCTGTGGTATGATCTCGATATACTCCTATCTTGATTGTTTGAGTCTTTTTCTCCTATCGCAACAAGTTGGTATTAGAGCATATATCCATAACTAATAATTAATTGAAATGTCGTCGTTATAATGGGTAAACCCTTTTTCTCCCTATTTAAACGTTTATATTTTTATCTTCCGAGCACACTCCACTAACCTTTGGATGAACATGGTGCCTTCTATGTCTTAATCATTGTAAGTTGCTCTGCATGTTGGGTGAGTATTTTTTTGAATCACAGCCGATACTTTGCGAGTGGAGCTTTTTTTTTTGTGTGTGTTAATGTGAGAGCGTGAACATAACCCCCTAAAGTTTCATTTAGCACGCCTAAGGTCCCTGCCTTTTTTCGTAAATAAAAAACTATCATCCCATGTTTCTTCTCCCATCTCTCTCTCGTCTCGACCAGCTCTGCGACGGCGGCTGCAGCAGAGGCGGCAGGGGCAGTATCTTCGTCAACGGCAGCTTTCGTTTCGGGGTTCGGTGGCATGGCAAAAGAAATTAAATTTGAAATACTGTGAAGGGCATTTTCATCCATAGCATTTCAAAGTCCTTCAGCTTAGCTGATCTCTTTGTCGGGGACGGCTCACTAAGTCCTTTTTTATTTTCAGTAAAATTATGAGCATTATGGTTCTTATGCATGGTTGGTAGAATAACACAGACAATTAAGTCTAAGTTTGTATGTACAAAAAAACAAAACTCGGGATCGATTTAATGAAAACCCCTTAAGGAGAAGCTTTGTTTTAAATTCCAGTCCTGACAATGTGTTCCTATGAGCTTAAACCACTCCCGAAAAGACACTTTCACATTAAACATTTGCTTTTTTGCAATCCCTATCAAATGAAAAAAATACACTTATATTACCCCGTGGGCAACATAAAATCAATATTGTTTGCATGGGTGATTGCTACAATGATTTCACTGTAGCAGAATATCAATCCGGTTGATATAGTAAATTTACTGTAGTAGCTACAGTAAAATCACTATCAAATTGATACTCTAGAATTGTTAATATGCTACAGTGATTCTAATATAACACTTCAGGTAGTAGAGTATCAATTCGGATGCTACAATGAAATCATTGTAGCTGTTATAATGAAAACATTGGAACTGTTATAGTGATTTCACAGTAGCAACTGAATTGAAATTATTGTAGTGCTATAGTAAAATTCTGTAGCGAGCACTATATTGGCACTATAACCGAAATCTTGTAGCGGGTACTTATGGCAAGGGATGAGCAGCCATGCCAATGCTAGGATACTGGGACACCAGCTACCTTTGATCAACGATGTAATCTTAGGGTTACTAGAACCGTATCCGCCATTATTATCCAAGATCCCCTCCGAGCGCACTATACATAGACCTGCACGTACAGTAGGTATCAAAGGTATGTAGTTTTTCCATTAGTATTAATATAGGATTGATTGGGCACTAGTGCTCCCGTCTCCAACCTCAGAGATCTTATAGCTTGAGCTTTGGAGGGACCTTGCATTGGCTCGAAGAAAGCCCTGGTCTTTGTTGCAGATATCAAAGCTGAAGTCAGGAGAGGAATGCAGATCGTTTTGGGAGGTGTGAGTGCATAAACAACATCCACTTGTAGACTTCACACATCTGAACACATCAAAAAATTTATTGCTCCCAGTTTGGATCTCTCTTGAACCCTCTTCGATTTCCAGAAACTTAAAGTGTCAAAGAAAGTTCTTTGGGGTTTTTCATTGTTACTGAACACAAACTCTCAGAAGACATTGTATCTTAGAAGTGGGTTTGCATTCTGCCCATCAGCAAATTCAATCCGAGTGGGAGTAAATCACATTTTGAAAAAAAACGTATACTATACATACGTGCCTCAAAGTCTAGTTTTTGATTCCATATTTTCCAAAAAAAAGATTTTGATTTTGGAAAATACTAAGTCACCATGAAAGCTAGGTGCCCATAGTAACTTTATGAGAGCAAATAACATTTTTCTTTATTTGGTAGCGTACATGTTGCAAGGCCTTTTCATATGGGGCTAGGGCTGCAACTTGGGTGGGCCAACCCGAGCCCAATCCGAATTTGGGCGGATTTGGGTTAGGATTTTACATGTATAGATTGAGCTTGGGTTGAAAAATTCCAACCTAACTTGAATTCGGGTTAAGCATGGGACAAATCATCCCAATCCATCTCGAAACCTGACCATTTAGTAAATATATATTGCATTCACGCTGAGGTGGAGGCCAACTTAATTTGATTGCCATTTATCCTGCTTCTAATAGCTACAGTTTGATTGGCATTTATCATGGTTGAGATCATGGCAGACGATGATGTGAGTCTTCTTACAACTGAGTCTCAGCCTCTACCTGAACCCCCTAAATTCTGGAGGGATCGAGTTGTGGTGGTGCAAAGCACCGCCAATGGTGCACGCTTGCCTTTGGGGGGAAAATTTTACACAACCGCTTACCGTGACTAAGGATCTCCTCATTAGGCGTGGTATGTCTTTTGATGTCCTTTGCAGTAAGTGTGTGAGCGAGGTTGAAGATGCCACTCATGCTGTTTTTGTGTTGCATCGTGTGAAAGAGGGATGGGATATGCTTCCTCTTCGTGGCAATGCCCCAATGTGTATTCAGGAATGGTGTGTCATGATTTGTGAAGTCTTGACCAGTTAGCCGGAGAGAATCGTGACAAGCCTCAGAGCAGTCTTCTGATTAATAAGATCTGGAGAATATGACTTGATTATAACAAAGAGCTTTTTGAGAGAAGTTCCAAGAACCCTCTTGTGGTTGCTAAGACTTGTGTCATTCGATCTAATAAGTTTATGAAATCTAGTGGTCGTTTTGTTTGTTTGCAGGTTCCAAGACCTACCCAAGAATCAATCTTCTTTCGATGGATTCAACTAGAACGAGGCGAAGTGAAGTTGAACTTTGATGGAGCTCTCAATTAGGGCCAATGCATGGGTGAGGCGGGCTTCGTTTTAAGAGACCACAATGGCCGGAGTCATCTTGATGGCTGGTGCCACCCCAATCCGGCCCTTTTTGGTGATCAACACGAGGGGCCAGAGCTCTGTGGGATGGGCTTAAGGTGACATTGGCTTCTAGATAGAGGACCACAATATGGATTGAAGGTGAATTTGCTACTATCATCAACTGGATCAAGAGCAGATACAACGATCATTACCTCCTCAATGATGTAGGGGCAATTATTCAGGACCCAACGACACTTAGGATCTCTCATGTTCACCGTGAAGCTAATACAACGGCGGATTGGGTAGCTAATTTTGTGAAACTTTTATTGGGTACTTGTATCTGGATAGAGAACTTCCTATTGGAGTTTGCCGCCAAGGCTTGGATGAATGTGTCGGCGTGTGTGTATTCTTGTTTGGTTTAAATCAATTATCTAGCTTACAAAAAAAAAATCCATCAAACTTTGACACATTATTCAGATTCTCCAAGATGGATCGGAGATCCATCATCCATATAAAAATGCCATTGTGATACTTTATGGGCTGCACTGCTCCAAATGGGCTACTATATGTTGATTTTTTTTCTTCTCTACCATGTTGAAACCAGCAAACCCACCCTCCCAACTAGGCTAATCTAATATTTAGTGGGTAGGGGTGTTCATGGTTCGGGTTGGTTTGGTTTTTTGATAAATTTGGAATCGAACCAAAGTTGATCGGTTCTCTAGAAAATGGAACCGAACCAAACCATTCCTTGGTAAAAACTGAACCAAACCAAACCGGAAAAGTTCAGTTTGGTTCTGTTCGGTTTTGTGATTCTTTTAAATCGCTCGTCACCACACCGTGAGGCGTGAATGGTTGAGCCGCTGAGTTGGTTCAGATTTTATTTTTAAGCCTTTAACTTTGGGTGCTGCTATTTGCCCCTATAGAATTACTAGCAACACCCTTAATTTTTCACTTTGAGATATTTCATAAGTTGGGATTTGGGGGTGCTAGTAATTATGTGGGTGCAAATAGCAACAACCTTTACTTTTCAGTTTCATCCCACCGTTGAACACTTGAAAGTTTTGAATGTACCGAATGGTGGTAATTGGGGTCACCACCATGTAATGTATAATATTAGTGAGACTGTACACTGTATAGTAGTAACTACTGAGGGTATAGTACCAATGGTTCAGGTTGGGTTGGTTCGGGTTAAAAAACTCACAACCTAGAACTGAACCGACCATATGGGGGTTTTTTTTTTGGAACCAAACCAAACCGAACGGTCAAAAATACCCGATCCAAACCGAACCAAATAGACTGGTTCGGTTCGGTTTGGCGGGTCAACCCAAACCGATGAACACCCCTATTGGTGGGGGCTTGGGATATGGAAGTTCAACCCAATCTTCAGTTGGGCTTGGAATAGGAAAGTTCAACCTGATCTTGAGTTGGGCTTGGGCTAAATTGGGATAAGGAAATTCAATCCGACCTTAAGTTGGGCATGGGCTGAGGGCTCAACCCCTCGGGTACAAATATAACCATCGGTATTAATATATGCTATACCGACATATATTTATTGTACAATCGGTAATAATATATTATATATACCGACGGTATATTATTAGCCATCGGTAGCATTATTTATCTATTTTTTAATTATTTATGTATTACCGATGGACAATTATTTATCGTTGGTATTAGTAGTTTTTAATTACGGATATATTAACTCGTCATTGTTTCTTTTCTGACGCCATCTTTATTGACAGTTGGTGACAAAATTTATTTCCGTCGCCATATATTTATACCGATGGAACATAATTATATATTATCTACGGTGGTAACAATAGTTTTTGTTGTAGCGGATCAATTCGTCTAACTGATATGAGTTGCAGCCCTACATGATATGAGTTGCAGCCCTACATGGGACCCCATAGCCACCGCTGTCAAATAGCCGGCGTGAACACGGTCAAGAAGCCGGGACTTGAACCTCTCTATTCCTAGCCTCTCTATTCCCCCTCTATTCCTCTCACATGTCACTGTTGCCATACCATGGGGCTCCACCAACACCATATTTGTCCTGGGTTCGACTCCTCACTGATGATCAACTCCCCTATTGGTTGCTGGCGATTTGGGGAGTGAGAGATGGAGATCCAAAAACCAACTGCCATGACCTATGACCAAGGGATGTACCCAAGGGGGGATGTCACACTTTCGACTGCCGCTAACGACCTGCCGCCGCCTCCCTATCTGTTAGAATTGGTGAGGTCTATAGCTCGTAAAAACCTATAGTTTAGCTATGTATGGTTGATAGTATAAGATTGTATCTAGGTACGTACCTTAGTACGTGTTCTGATTACAGAACAGAGAGCCATGGCTACATGGTAATCCTCTTGAGTGGGAGACTCAAGGGACTGGTCCCATGTAACCTAAATACGTTCACAGCTCTGATTAGGGTTGGTCGCCCTATCAGGTTAAGCTGTTGGGATGACAGAGCGTGGGTGTCTCCACCACGGTCATTACCAGGCACAGTGTCTGTGGCCGAACGGAACCAACACGGTGCACAGATCGGTGAGCAGACACCGATGCACTAAACCGTGTTTCTGCTTAGGGTAAAACGGTCCTAAACCCTGAGGAGCCATGTCTGGTGGACTAACCAGTTGTGTGGTGCTTTGGCGCACCAATGTGTGAGGATCCGGATGCAGTGATCCAAAACCACGGTGTACTGGGTTACCCGGCTGGCGTTGCATCAGCATGTCACTCCTGCAGGCTATCCACACCCCTAACGGGAGGTGCGTTCCTTGGTCTGACCTACGTCGTATTAAACCCTGGCCAGGTGGTCATCAGTTCGACTGGTGACGGATCCGGTTATTCGGCAGAGTTATCGGAGGTACGATGTACGTGGTCAACCTGGAAGGAACTGAGTCATATGAGCACTCGAGTCTGACGGTATTCTCCACCGCTCGAGTTGCGTCATGGCATCAGTGGAGGGACAGCGAGTTTACCATACTAAGCGGAGAGCAGGGGTATGTGGGAGAACATAGTAAGTCCGGGGGGATTGGAGTGCAGCTTGCGTCGCACTCTGGGTGGCTACGCAGGTTAACTCGGACTCAGAGGATCGATGGTACACTCGGGTAGTGTGTCGATCGAGTCTGAGTTGGAAGCCATGAACCCTGGTCCCTGAAGGTTCCACCTTATCGACATTATGTACGGTTCTTATACCATCTCCTCGAAACACAGAACGTAGTTAGAGGAAGCGAGAAGTCCAAGCATACGCTCTGTGAGTGCTTCGCACTAGTGCACGGTAGATGCGTAGCTACGTGTGTGCACTAAGGGGAAACCCTAGGTTAGTGCAGAGACGCATGTAGCAATTCCTTGCCATAAGTGGACTTTGCCACATAGGTGCGATGCACCGGGACATGTTGCGAGTTGACTAGTTGACTTCACTAGGGGCACCCTATGGGAACCTCAGAGAATAGTGAAATCACTGGTGCACTTCACTTATGTGTGCCTTGTAAAGTCTCGTACACGAGGAACGGCCAACTAGTGACATAAGGGCGTTTTGGTCATACCATGCGCCACTATGCACTAAGGGGGCCGGCCCAAAGTGTTGAGAGACTGGTCAAGGCCGGCCCCATTAGTTTCGGGAGGTTGTTGCCTCCGATGAAGGGGCCGGTTATGAGGTGCAGAAAACGGGCTGATTTTGACCGTTTTCGAAAACAAGGAAAGGATAGAGATAAAGAAGAGATATATAGGGATAAGGTTTGAATCTATCATCCTTATCCATACTGTCCTTATCCATATGAATAGGCCGGCCCTATATATGAGAAGGAGAGAGAGGGTGCACGAAATTAATAGAGCCATGCAAGCCCTAGGGCCGGCCATGGCATGGGGAAACCCTAGCCGCCCCCTCTCCTCTCTTCGCATCTCCTCTCTCGTCTCTCTCTCCCTCGCTTGCGCCATTGGATGGCGACTCGTCTTCCTCACGTGGTGTTTTGTAGAAGGAGAAGGCTCGTCGTATGGACGCACTCAGAGATCCATCGACGAGGTGCCGTGCATCGTGTGAGATCGGGTGAACTAGAAGGCGTCTCCCGCAACCTTTTACTGTCCAGAATCTGCACAGAAAATCAACGTTGTTTCTGCGATTCCGGGAGCTACAGAAGTCCAAAAGACGTGAAACTTGTTGGAAAAGTTGCGTCTCGAAGTTGGCTACCTGCAGTCCAAATTTCGGCCCAATCGGAGTTCGGAGTAGAAAGTTATGGCCGTCGTACCAAAGCTATGTCGAGCAGATCCGTAGCCCGTCTCCATCGACAAAGAAGAAATTTGTCGCGGTGAAAGATTCCGCACGCAGGTATGATCTCTAACAAGTAGATCTAACATAATTAGAACATGCATTCATGCTAGATTGTTCTTTTGCGTTAGATCGTCGTTAGGGGTTCGAGTAGTTGCCATGCTAGTTTCATACACGCATATGTAGATCGTTTCGATGAAATTTTTGATATGTAACGCACACCACTCTCGGTCCTCGGACCTTCACTTTGCTTCCGCTGCGGGCCTCTGCCATGGATTTACATCCAACAATTGGTATCAGAGCCCGCTAGTGGTGTGCGTTTCATGTTTTTCATGAAACCGTCATGTGCGCGCATGAATAGTATGTGCCGCCATCGGGGTTCTACGAGTAGATCATGCATAGTATATTTTTTGTGTGTTCTATGAATCGTTCTTGCAGGGCGCCGCTTCTAAAATTATTCTGGATATGTGATTGCTTGCTACCGGGGGTCGGACCCCATGTTAGCGATTTTGTCTGGATGTTTTTTCTTCTGTGTGTGGATAGATTTTAGAGCCATAGTCGGGCAAGAGGTGAAGATTTACCACCCTTGATTCCCAGGCTTTTGCTAGGTTTGTTTTCCTTTTCTTTCTAGGAAATTGTGTACGAGCGAGCACTTGCTCGAAGCGTACTAGATCTTTTTCGATTACAGATTGAAGAGGAGGACTTACCGTGGAGATCCACCACTGGGAAGATGAGCGGAACCTTGGAGGACGATGGCGATCCGGCGAAGCGTACACGATGACGGCAAAGGGCATAAAGCGTCAGAAGATCGTATACAGAGGCTTGCACCGGATCGAGGAGCCTTGTGAAGGAGACAGAGAGCCTGCGCTGTGCCAGTCAGGTTCAGGGGTCGGACCCTGAACTTGATTCAGTTGTGTGCTTATTTCTTTCAGTAGTTCTTTATATTTCTGTAGAGAACCCCGATGCGATAATTTGATTATCTGTGTCAGAGGGATGCCCTTTCCCCTCGGGTCCTAGCGACCTTATTAGGATTGGATTCCACTAGTGACGCCTATTATTTAATTGACCCTTGATGATAGTATGAATTCCTCACATTTGGTTATGCCCCCATTAGGTCAACACCCGATTAGTCGGGTGTGCCTATTTGGCAAGCATCGAAACCTAGAATGAGTTGGAATTCTACTATGACATCATTCGTCAAATTTATAAGCAAGGCGCCATGGTAGTGGAAGACCTTTCCTGTCAGTCTGACCTTAGGCTAGGCTCCAGGGCATTAGCGTGATAGCCAAGTTTGCAAAGCATCGATGTTCTTGGGATATGTAATGTGACCCTTGAGTGGAGAAATCCACTTGAGGCAGGGACTATGATATTCCGAGATCAATTAATGCTTCGCGAAAGGCTTGAATGCTAGTGGGAGCACGGTATGACCAGGGTCTAGTGTATAGGTTGTCGTGACCTTAGTGTACACTCATACTTGCATTAAATAACCCTCAACTTTAATAAGGGATGTAAGAGAGGACTTTTAGAGATCCTCTGGCCTCCACGGCCAGTCGTTTTGTGTTTGGGTGGGGATGCATAACTTCACACCCCCTAGGGTGGGAGCTGTGTGTTTCCATGCCAAATTACTTAATGACCTCCCTAAGGATATGGCGATTACGAGGCCAGGAGAGAAGGGCTTTTCATCCCACCCTAGTGGGGGCCGCATGAACTCCCGTGTCGTAATTGCTTAGGCTCGTGGGTAAGCATCCTAAGTGCACGTGAGGTATTCGTTGCGAAGACAACTGTGATCACGTGGTACTGGCCAAAAGATAATCATGGTCCATCAAAGCCCTTAGTTGGCAGATTTGGACTGGGTCAAGGAAAGGCCCGTGTAAGCGGATTGACGCTGCATGATGCCCCCTAGGGCAGGTGTAGTCGATTCCGAGATCTTACATACATGGTTAAATTAATCCATAGAGGTGTCTTCGCTGTGAGGGTAGCGCTGACATTTGGATATAATTAGCTTATTTTAAAAATCCATAAAATAAGTCGTTTTGCATTCGTTTTCATTCAACCATATAGTTCCCCTATCCGTTATCCCATAAGAGAACCAGTTATCGGGTCTCTAACTACGTAGAGCGGAAGCGCTATCTCTAGCTTATGCTTAGGGTAGTAAACGTACATTGGCTTCCAATCTAAATATCCTTGTACTAGACCTAACGGGTCCAGATATCACTAGAGCACTAACTAGGGCATATGACGACTAGCAAGAGTCTAAGGAGATGTGCAAGTGCTATGTTATAGCAGACTTGCGGACAACTCTTTAGAAGCGAGTCAGAGATATGCCGGGTCTTCTCTAATTAAGTTTTACTTGCATTAGATGTCTGGAAGGCGAAGTCAGTCGACTCATCGCCTATCCACCAAGATACTTGTCGGTACCGAGATGTCAGAGGGTATGCCTGTTCGGGAACACATCTTTGAGTTCCAGATCGAACTAGATTCCAAAGACATGGTGCCAGATGACGAGGTGGTGGAAGACGTCTATCTTGCATCCTTGTCTGGAACCTTCGAAGGCGTTATCAAAGACTTTAGCTTTAACAAGCTAGAGATGACAAACGCAGAACTTCTAAGGAGATTTCTAAGAGACAAAGGATGGGATCAAGATTAAAGGCAAAGCCTTTAGTGCTTAATCTAGGTCTTCTTTAGAAGAACCTAAGGGAGTAACTTATAAGAGATCGAAAACTATTCTAGTGCAGAAACTAGTGTGGACTCCTAAGTCTGGTAACGCTAAGGACGGAAGTGTTTCCGCTTTGGCGAGTGTAGGGGGTATTTGAAGATTGAGTATGGCCTCAGGATGTTAGGATTTGAGTCGCTATCTAGTAGCAGTTCTTATGCTTCTTAGAATGTAGACTTCGGGTCTACAGAGATTCAAGGAAAGCAGAAGGCTACTTTATAGTGAAGTAATCCTAACATAGGTACTGATGTCATAAGCCGCTGTGGAAGCTGTTAGATATGATTGTCTTAGTTTTTCCGAAATACAGATTTTGTTTTTTAGAGATGTAGTTCTGTTTCTTCCTTAGTAAATGAAGTTTTTTAGTTTTAGATAGCACCGTAGGTGTGTATCCTAGACTAAATTGATAGCTTCATAGTTAGAGGAATAGATCAGAAAAATCTCTTTGTATTTAATCTGAATTCGGAAATAGATTTCATGACAGCTGCAGCGTCTAATTGAAATTCATCTAAATCCTTTGGAGAAGCTATCCCATTTGTGACCCCTCTGATTTAGATATTCTTCCTCAGATAAATTCAGAGGTAAAAGAAGGCTGAGTTTCTGTTCACAGAATCATCAGGAGATCCTTCTAACCTATGAGTGTAATCTGGAAGGCAGAATAACTAAAAGGGCCATGAAGGTATGGGAGTTAGTTAATTTTGACGTCTATGGTTCCAAGAGCGTCCAGACGATAGGAGTCTCTTCGACTTATCGAGGAAACAAGAACCTATCGGATGGGTTCCATAGGATCCTGATGGAGCATGGGATTAGCTCCCAGTTAAATGCTCCAAGGATGACACGTCAGAATAAAGTCTCCGAGAGAAGGAATCGGACCCTGTTTGACATGGTCCGTAGTCTGATGAATATTGCCAAATGTACTACCCACCCTTTGGTGGGGTTGTACCTTAAAACATTAGCTTATATCTGAAACTCTCTCTCATCTAGATCAGTGCCTCAGACCTATAGAGAGCTATGGTCTAAGCGAAAGCTGACACTATAGAGTCTCGAGATATAGGGTTATCCTGCACTTGTGCAAAAGGACAAGAGGGATGAGATGGAGATGTAGTTCCAGGTATATCTGTTTGTAGGTTACCCTTAGGAGGCATAAGGTGGACTGTTCTATAATCTTAAGGTTTGGAAGGTAATCGTTTCTACGAATACCATCTACCTAGACCAGGATTATATTATAGACCATAAGTTTACCGGTAAGGTAGTTCTGGGTGAACTACTGGGTACTGGTAGAGAGTGCGCATCTGAAAACGTAGTGGGAGTAGATGATACAAGAAACTAGTATACCAGGTACTGTAGAAACGATTCACTTTGTACCACCACCACCTCGTCGTTGTGGGACCATCAGAGCTCCTGAAATATACTATGGAGAAACTTTGATAGTTAATCCAGAGTTTCAGGAGGATGATCCCTAGAGCTACGAAGAAGTAGTGGGAGCTTCCTTTGTACCACCACCACCTCGTCGTTGTGGGACCATCAGAGCTCCTGAAAGATACTATGGAGAAACTTTGATAGTTAATCCAGAGTTTCAGGAGGATGATCCCTAGAGCTACGAAGAAGTAGTGGGAGCTTCCGACAGCTCTGACTGACAAAAGACCATGGAGGCAAGCATGCATCAATATCCCTTGGAACAGTCTTGACACTTATAGCACTATCACCCTTCAGGGTGTAGGAGGTGTATAAGAAGAGCACCCGGTTAAGACTTAAGTAGCTAGATTAGTTACCAAAGGAGAAGGGATTGACTATGTCAAAACCATCTCACTGATAGCTATGCCTAAGTCTATAACGGATTCTCTTAATCCATCACAGCCCATTATACTTGGGAGATCTGGTTGATGGATGTCAAGACAGTTATTCCCTAACGGGAATTTGGAAAGGACATATGGATGATGTAGCCTCAGGCTTTGTGTCAGTAGGTTAGGAAGATATGGAATGCAAGTTGCAACGATCCATTTATGGACTGATGCAAGCATCCAGGATGGAATGTCTATTTTGATCAAGGGAATCCGCTCACACGGATTTGATCAGAATGAGGATAAACCAAGTGGGTACAAGAAAGGTGAAAAAGCTACAAGGGTGTACGTAGTACTTTACGTTAACGATATCCTACTGATTGAAAATGACGTAAGAATATTGTTTACGGTAAAGGTTTGTAGTCATCACAATTCGATGTGAAAGACCCTAGTGAGGCGAGTTATGCTCTGGGAATCAAGGTAACTCTAGATAACCAGAGCAAGATTCTCTTGCTGTCACAGGCTACGCATGAAGATAAGATTCTAGCCAGATTCGTTTTACGAGGCTAGATATCTATTGCGCAGCAGGAAGGTGGGTCGGTTTCAGTCGAACCCGGGTCCAGATCTTTGGACCGATGTGAAGGGTATACTCAGAAATCCTCGTTAAGTAAGGATTGTGAGTTAGCTTGCACTTCACAGGTCCTGATATCGATTGGACACACAGGATCTAACTTTAGTGTCAGATGTGTGTTCCAGAGAATCGATTTCAGGGATTTTTTTTATCTTGGGATTAGAAACGGTAGTTGGTAGAGTGTGAAGCAAGAGTGAATCACAGACTCTACCACAGAGGCTTAGCACGTTGTTGCGTGCTAGGTAATATATCAGGTGGTAAGGCTTAGGAAGTTCTTAGAGAACTTGGGACGCGTACTAGAAGCTCAGTTATCTGTTGTTGCAACAGAAGAGCGGTAAGCAAGGTCCATGGAGACTAGGCACCACCGTGAGGGGAAACCCATCAAGTACAAACTTCACTTGATCTGACAGTTATAGGAGGAAATGCAAGTAGCGGTACTGAGGTGGAATCTACAGACAATGTTGCCAATTCCATTAGGGAATTCCTGCAAAGGCTTTTGGGTAGCATGTAGAAGCTACAGAGCTCAACACCGTTATTCCTCGTTAGACCTAGTGGGAGATTGTTAGAATTGGTGAGGTCTATAGCTCGTAAAAACCTATAGTTTAGCTATGTATGGTTGATAGTATAAGATTGCATCTAGGTACGTACCTTAGTACGTGTTCTGATTACAGAACAGAGAGCCATGGCTACATGGTAATCCTCTTGAGTGGGAGACTCAAGGGACTGGTCCCATGTAACCTAAATACGTTCACAGCTCTGATTAGGGTTGGTCGCCCTATCAGGTTAAGCTGTTGGGATGACAGAGCGTGGGTGTCTCCACCACGGTCATTACCAGGCACAGTGTCTGTGGCCGAACGGAACCAACACGGTGCACAGATCGGTGAGCAGACACCGGTGCACTAAACCGTGTTTCTGCTTAGGGTAAAACGGTCCTAAACCCTGAGGAGCCATGTCTGGTGGACTAACCAGTTGTGTGGTGCTTTGGCGCACCAATGTGTGAGGATCCGGATGCAGTGATCCAAAACCACGGTGTACTGGGTTACCCGGCTGGCGTTGCATCAGCATGTCACTCCTGCAGGCTATCCACACCCCTAACGGGAGGTGCGTTCCTTGGTCTGACCTACTTCGTATTAAACCCTGGCCAGGTGGTCATCAGTTCGACTGGTGACGGATCCGGTTACTCGGCAGAGTTATCGGAGGTACGATGTACGTGGTCAACCTGGAAGGAACTGAGTCATATGAGCACTCGAGTCTGACGGTATTCTCCACCGCTCGAGTTGCGTCATGGCATCAGTGGAGGGACAACGAGTTTACCATACTAAGCGGAGAGCAGGGGTATGTGGGAGAACATAGTAAGTCCGGGGGGATTGGAGTGCAGCTTGCGTCGCACTCTGGGTGGCTACGCAGGTTAACTCGGACTCAGAGGATCGATGGTACACTCGGGTAGTGTGTCGATCGAGTCTGAGTTGGAAGCCATGAACCCTGGTCCCTGAAGGTTCCACCTTATCGACATTATGTACGGTTCTTATACCATCTCCTCGAAACACAGAACGTAGTTAGAGGAAGCGAGAAGTCCAAGCATACGCTCTGTGAGTGCTTCGCACTAGTGCACGGTAGATGCGTAGCTACGTGTGTGCACTAAGGGGAAACCCTAGGTTAGTGCAGAGACGCATGTAGCAATTCCTTGCCATAAGTGGACTTTGCCACATAGGTGCGATGCACCGGGACATGTTGCGAGTTGACTAGTTGACTTCACTAGGGGCACCCTATGGGAACCTCAGAGAATAGTGAAATCACTGGTGCACTTCACTTATGTGTGCCTTGTAAAGTCTCGTACACGAGGAACGGCCAACTAGTGACATAAGGGCGTTTTGGTCATACCATGCGCCACTATGCACTAAGGGGGCCGGCCCAAAGTGTTGAGAGACTGGTCAAGGCCGGCCCCATTAGTTTCGGGAGGTTGTTGCCTCCGATGAAGGGGCCGGTTATGAGGTGCAGAAAACGGGCTGATTTTGACCGTTTTCGAAAACAAGGAAAGGATAGAGATAAAGAAGAGATATATAGGGATAAGGTTTGAATCTATCATCCTTATCCATACTGTCCTTATCCATATGAATAGGCCGGCCCTATATATGAGAAGGAGAGAGAGGGTGCACGAAATTAATAGAGCCATGCAAGCCCTAGGGCCGGCCATGGCATGGGGAAACCCTAGCCGCCCCCTCTCCTCTCTTCGCATCTCCTCTCTCGTCTCTCTCTCCCTCGCTTGCGCCATTGGATGGCGACTCGTCTTCCTCACGTGGTGTTTTGTAGAAGGAGAAGGCTCGTCGTATGGAGGCACTCAGAGATCCATCGACGAGGTGCCGTGCATCGTGTGAGATCGGGTGAACTAGAAGGCGTCTCCCGCAACCTTTTGCTGTCCAGAATCTGCACAGAAAATCAACGTTGTTTCTGCGATTCCGGGAGCTACAGAAGTCCAAAAGACGTGAAACTTGTTGGAAAAGTTGCGTCTCGAAGTTGGCTACCTGCAGTCCAAATTTCATCCCAATCGGAGTTCGGAGTAGAAAGTTATGGCCGTCGTACCGAAGCTATGTCGAGCAGATCCGTAGCCCGTCTCCATCGACAAAGAAGAAATTTGTCGCGGTGAAAGATTCCGCACGCAGGTATGATCTCTAACAAGTAGATCTAACATAATTAGAACATGCATTCATGCTAGATTGTTCTTTTGCGTTAGATCGTCGTTAGGGGTTCGAGTAGTTGCCATGCTAGTTTCATACACGCATATGTAGATCGTTTCGATGAAATTTTTGATATGTAACGCACACCACTCTCGGTCCTCGGACCTTCACTTTGCTTCCGCTGCGGGCCTCTGCCATGGATTTACATCCAACACTATCACCGTTGGCCACCGTCCTTGCTGGCCATCGATTGCTAGCTCCTTACGACCACCAACCACCACCCGCTGTCGCCCTTTCTGGTTGCGACAACGGATAGTGGCCGGTGGTCTGTAGGGGTGGTCGTTGATGGCTATGGTGGTCGGCAGGGGTGGTAGCCAGTGGCGGTGGTCGACGACAACGGTGGTGGCGAGCGACCGCCAGGGACGGTGGCCGATGGTGTCCAGCAGGTGGTGGGCGGCAGCCAAGGGTGGTGGCATCCCACTTTGGATTCATCCCATGGCCATAAATGGTGGCCGTTGATTTTTGGATCGCCACATGTTGCTCCCCAAATCGTCAGTGACTGACAAGGGAGACGATCATTAGTGGAGGGGAGTCGAACCCTTAGACCTGGGGGTACGACACCAGTGACATCACTAATATCCTATGTGAGAGGAATAGAGGGGAATAAAGGAATTCAGTTCTCCTCTAGTTGGTTGCCCGGCTGGTGGGCCCGACCGCATCACAGTTGTACGATAGCAAGTGACCCGAAAGTGAATTGTACTCCACCGACTGTATGAGGCTATGATGCGCGTCGGGCCCATCGACCAAGACCAACAGACAGAAAGAGATCCGAACTCAGAATGGAGCGGCTAGGAATAGAGAGGATCTGGTTCCCAAGAAGTCCCCCCTGGACATATTGCATACGTGGGGGGCATCGGCCACCTCAGGTGCTATGGTTGAGGCACTGAGCATTGCCAAGTAGACCGGTCAATGGATCAGATTTTGATCGGAATCCGATCCGTTAAGTCGGATATATATAGGTTTTTTTTATCCGATAATCCGATAACGGTCCGAATCCGATAACCATTTACTTAACAAATTGGATATGGAATTACGCCAATTTGATTTGTTAAAAACTCGATCCGACAAACTATAACATAATATATTATATTTAACCATTGTTAGATTAGATTGTTTTAGATCTAAGGCTCTAAGGGTTAATATAAAAAGATTCCCATGGTCTCCACTCATATTTTATCATGGTCCTTTCGAATCCCAAGTTCGAAATCAGCTGTTTTTCTGTGGGTTCGAGGCTCAACAATATCACAATGTCGGCCCGCCGACTCCGGGGTAGGGGTGTAAAAAAAGCCCACCGGTCCGAATCCGGCTCGAGCCCAGCCTGTAAATCAACGGCCTGAACCCGGCCTGGCCCAATCAAAGGCCCGACTCGGCCCTGCCCGAAAGCACCATGGGCCAGACTCGAGCCACCACCTTGAGACTACCGCCCGGCCCGACCCGGCCTGAAAGAAAGCCCGCAAGCCCGGCCCGAAAAACCGAACCATATATTGCATAGTTCTTATATATATAAAGATTATATAATTGTAACACTAAGTAAGTGTTGTATAATGGTTATAGAGTTTGGGAGTTACCATCAGGTTTTGTGATCAAACATATACATTAGAAGATTTTTTTTTATTAAAACAAACATGTTTTAAACCCGACTGGATCTCAAATTACGAATATATATATACGGGTTGGGCTCGGGCTCGGTCTCGGGCTCAGACCTTTGGCCCGTTGACAGCCCGCCCGACCCGGCCTGGCCCGTTTTACACCCCGAACTCCAGGTACTGACGTTGCAAGATCTATCCGGTAGCATATCCCACGTTTGACATTTCCACGAAGGCCCCATAGGTGGCACTATCAGGGGCATATTACCTAATACACCCTCACTTTTTCCGGACTATTACCATCCAACACAGTGTATGCAGCGGGTCTTTCAACGATACGGCTTTTCCTTTTTGAAAACGGGAACACCGTTGATTCCGGTCATCAAACGCACCCATGCGCCACTATGGCAGAACTGAAAATTTTCTCTAGATCGAGGGTGAAATGGGGTACGCAGAGATCTTTATTTTTTTAATATATATATATATATAGGGAAATGGGTTCCTGGTACAATGTACCAGGATATTGCCTGTGACATAGCCTCGGGTGATGACACGTGGCTGCTGCGCTGTGCGCTGCCGAACCCAACCCGATCCCGCTCCCGCACCGCACCGCACTGCACCGCACAGCAACCCGATCCCAGACCGTCCGATCGTGGCCGGTAAGGTGATCGAGCGGCCGTTACAGTTTTCGCTGTTACTGTAGCGGCTACAGTAACAGCGAAAACTGTTACTGACCGTCCGATGCCGTATAAATCCAGTCCGATCGGTGTTTTCTATGATGATTTGATTCCCATCCGTTCGATCGATAGGATCGAACGGACTAAAAAATTTTCGCTGTTACTGTAGCGGCTACAGTAACAGCGAAAATTTTTTAGTCCGTTCGATCCTATCGATCGAACGGATGGGAATCAAATCATCATAGAAACACACCGATCGGACTGGATTTATACGGCATCGGACGGTCAGTAACAGTTTTCGCTGTTACTGTAGCCGCTACAGTAACAGCGAAAACTGTAAGGGCCGCTCGATCGGACGGTCTGGGATCGGGTTGGGATCGGGTTGCTGTGCGGTGCAGTGCGGTGCGGTGCGGGAGCGGGATCGGGTTGGGTTCGACAGCGCACAGCGCAGCAGCCACGTGTCATCACCCGGGGCTATGTCACAGGCAATATCCTGGTACATTGTACCAGGAACCCATTTCCCATATATATATATATATATATATATATATATATATATATATATATATATATATATATTATAGTCATCTATATAACAAGTTAAGACTGTTTGGATAATTTATAATTTTACCATCCTCAAAATTACACAGATAATTTATCCATTTGATTTATTCGTATGTATCAAACACATCACGATCTCATCTCATATAATCCATCTAAGTCTCTCTCTCATCGTATTATATATCCTAGGGGTGGCAATGGGTCGGGTCGTGTCGTGTTCGTGTCGTGTCTAGTCGGATTCGTGTCCAAAAACCCCAGACCCGGACCCGACCCGTTTAACTAATCGTGTCTAGATCCTAAACCCGTACCCGACCCGCCAATAAACGGGTAGACCCGATAAGACCCGGTAAGACCCGTTTATCACCCGGACTATTCAATTGAGCCGATCCGACCCAATCCGACTCGACCCGACCTGACCCGAAAGACCCGCTGGTATTATATATTATAGTATCGGATTGCGGATAGACCCGACCCGACCCGACTCGACACGACCCGTTGAATACTAAACAGGTCTTCCCGGATCTACCGTGTCCGGAGTCTCCAGACCCTAAATCCGGACCCGACCCGTTTATTAAACGGGTCTATCGTGTCGACCCGTTTACGACCCGAACCCGTTTAGCCCTAACCCAGACCCGCTAACTTCGTGCCTGGTCTGCCGTGTCGTGTGTCCGAAATTGCCAGCCCTATCATTTTCTCTCTCTCACCACATCTCTCGAGGTCCATCCCAATCTCTCCCTCTCTTACCACCATCATTTCTAGTGTTCCCACCCCCACGGCCCCACCTCATTTTCTCTCTCTCTCACCACATCTCTCGAGGTCCACCCGAATCTCTCCCTCTCTAACCACCATCATTCCTAGTGTTCCCACCCCCACGGCCCCACCTGACTCTCTCTCTGAATGGCGTCCTTCTCTGGGTTTGATAGGGGGGGGGTGGTGGGGGTGTCAAGTGGTCCGCTTCGTGCCAATGTGATGACTTGATCTTGCAAACCTCGGCGACCATCACAGCCGAACAGTGGCCAGTGATCTCCAAAAGTGAATCGCACCCCAGCGACGCTTCGTGCCAATGTACGTCACGGGCATTCTCTATTATATATATGTATAATTTGTGGAGGCAAATGTGATGACTTGATGTTGAAACCTCGGCTCCGAAGCAGTAGTGGCATGACGTCATGTTCGTATCTCCTCCAGTCGGTCGGCCCTGTCGGTGGGCCCGGCGACCATCACAGCCGAACACTGGCCTGTGATCTCCAAAAGTGAATCGCACCCCAGCGACTTCTTGTGTCTGTGATGTACATCGGGCACACCGACCGGGCCCGACCAACTGGAGGAGATCAGAGCTCCATGACCGCCGCCAGATACACAACGTGAGGCCAACGGATCACGTGGGACGCACCGCATGGGGCCCACCTTGTTTCCGCCTAAGCGTGTCGGCCCGGAGGTCGATCCGTCCTTACCTGTATATAACGGGCCGACCTCTTCACTCAGTCGAATGAACCGGTCCAGCCGCGGAGATGGCCACCGACGAACCGCCGTGCGATCACGCGCCGCTGATCGAGGAGATCACCCGGGGGCGCGCTCTCCTGATCAAAATCAAAGCCCTCCTGCTGCTGCCGCCGCCGCCCCCGACCAACCTCTGCTCGGAGCTCGCCGGAGAGATCTTAAAATCGCTCGACCGGGCTCTCTCCCTGCTCCGACGACGCAGTGCTCTTCGTCTCGTCGCCCCCCGAGCTGGATCACCCGAATCCAACCACGGCGCGAGGATCAAAAGCTCGAAGAACCTGGGCGAAGGAGACGAGGGCGGTGGCCGTAAGAGGGGGTAAGTACTAAGTACACTCCGCCGATCCTTCATCCTATTGGTCGCGATTAATTCGGTTAGTATGCGGGACTAATTCGCCCCGTACTGCAGGAGGCAGCCCCAGTCGTCGATCATCGAAACATCCGATCCTGATTACTACGACGGACACCAGTGGAGGAAATACGGGGAGAAAGCCATCAACGGCGCCGTACATCCGAGGTCATCTCATCATGTACTAATCTCCACCGTCGGTTCACCTTACACCGGAGCTGATCATGCATTTTATGCAGGCGCTACTACAGGTGCACCTACCATAAAGACCGACGGTGCCCGGCGAAAAAGACGGTGCAACGGAAGGACGGCGACCACGACCCCCCCAAGTTCTTCGTAGCTTACACCATGGAGCACAGCTGCAGAAGAACCGAGCCGGCGTTTCCCTCGGCTGTTCGGGTTCTCAGCTTTGGATCCAACAACTGGAGAAGCGGCGGCGGCGATGATCCGGGCGAGTCATCCTCGGTTGGTCAGATCCGGGACCCGGGAGGCAGCCCAATGGCGGAGACCCACCCGCTGACGGATCCGCCGATTCTTCAGGAGTCGTCCTTGTTTGCGCAAAGCCGGAACCACGAATGCAGCTGGACGGCGGACGCTCCACCGGTGACGGATGCGCCGATTCCGGACGATGGTGAAGAGCCAAAGTGGAGCACCGGGGATGTGGATTCGAACATGTTCCCGCTGATGGATCCTTTGGAGCTGTCCTCAGTTGCTCAAATGATTGCGGAATGGGAAAATTGCACTGACACCCCCGGAGGTCTGGAATGCAAAATTTGCAAATAGACATACCCCCCTCATTTCGCATGCCATTTCGGGCAGGGTGAAACGTACGGTTGTCATTCAGTTTAGGATCCCGTGCCCCACATTTTTGATAAACTAGTGACATCGTATGATTGAGCTGCCTTTTTTTTTTTTTTTTTTTGAGAAGTCACTCTCATTGGATGAGGGGAGGGTTGGGCCTAGATCCCTACCAGTAAATTAAAAATAAAATATGTACAGAGAAAGAGGGGGTGGAGGAGCAAATGTTACACTTAAGAATACAATCTCAAAAGAACAATCTTAATCCGCAGGGTTTGATGCGACGCCCAGAGATGGATTGTCGACTATATATCAGCAATGGTCGTATGATTGAGTTGTCGATCAACCGAAATGTCAGCCGGCCAGTTGCTCAGATTGAGAGGTCTCCGTCAGCGTTGACGGATGGGATTGACTTCGGGTTTCCCACCTCTATAAGCGATGAAACAAAGGAAGAGAAGCAAGAGGCCGGCCCTAGCAAGTTACACCCGCAACCTAGGGTGGTCGGCCCTATATATGGAGCATAGGGAGAGGCGAGCCGCCCCTAGTGCGAGGCTTGCCCGACCTCCCTCTTTTTATCTCTCGATCTCTCTCTCTCTCTCTCTTTGGCTTGCGGGCTCGGACTTCAATGCGACTTCTTCGTGTGGTGTTTCAAAGACAGAGAAGGGCTAACATAAGGGGTCACTCAGAGATCCTTTGTTTGTGTGTCGTGCATCGTGTGAGATCGGGTCAACGAAGACGAATTCATCCTCTCGTGTATCGTCGGTTTCTTCGCGGGCGATCTTCTGTCTCCATTAACAAAGAAGATAATTCTCCGCTGTTAGAAGAACCATACAAAGGTATATAATACTCTAACATGTAGATCAAGCATAGATTCGAATTACATGCATGCTAGATATTCGTACCGCTATATTGACTTTAAGGTGTTCGATTCACGTGCACGCACATGCATGTATATGTATATTAGTTTCAATAAAAGTTTTAATCATGTAACGCGTACCACCCACGGTCTTCTAACTGGTAAATCACTTCTGTTGCAGGTGTCACGCCCCGGATCCGACTACACGGGTAAACCCGTCAAACCCGGGGGTGATGGGGTTATAAGGGTAAGTCAATGTTGTAAGGTTACGAGGTTGATTTTATTATTTAGTTATTTATTACTAATTTATCATTAACTATTTACTAGTTGAGAGGGGATGGCTTTGGGGAGAAGCCTACCAATAGCTTGGCCTTGAGGAAAGACCTGTCGGGCATGAAGCTTTGAGAAGAAGCTTACCAGGGAAAACATTACTGATTCTGGCATTATTCAGAGCATCTAAAACATAGTTTCATAATTATTACATAACCAACTGGAAATAATAAAAACTAGCTAATAGCTCTAGTGTTCTCTCTCAATAGCTATTTAAGATCCTCTAGGAAGCGTCTGAGAAGGATCTACGGTACCTGAAAAGAGTGTGCAACAACGGGGTGAGTTTACTAGATAAACTCAGTGAACAGTTAACCCTAAACTAGCTAGGGTAAACCATAGTCATACCCTGCCCTTCTAGAAGTCTACGAGGGCGACAACATACACATACATATATTGCAAATAAGATAGTTCAGCTAGCTAATATGGCAGTTCTACTATGGTACAATTACAACTAGTAAATGTAAGACAAATAATCGTCCAGATTAAAAGTATGCAACTAATCACCGAAGGTTAGTTCTACCTACTCCTAAAGTGAACCGGCAGTTTTCCAACTGAGTAAGCCAACAGAAACCTGGGTCCAAGCGTACCTGGAGAGCCAGAAATACCCATATGGCCATAAGGGGGCTTGGTCTTTCACCATGGGGCACTCCCGCCCAACTTGCTTCTTCGGGGTCATTACCCAGGGGTGGACTACTAGGTTACTAGGGGCTTTACCGTCTGCCCAACCCTGTGACCCTACCTACTTGATTCGGAGTATGCACAGGCGGTGGTTCACCTCCCATCCTGTGCACTCGGGTCCCCTACCTCTGCCCGTGAGTAGTGAGTCTTCCCTCTGGGAAGAGAACTTCAACTGAGGAAGTACAATCACCAGTCTCTCCATTGAGACCACCGCTCCACCGAGACCACCAGTCTTCGTTGCTCAATAGCAACTGGACTGCACCATGCGATTCATGGTCACCAAACACAATCATTCAACAGAATTTCAATAATTAATCAGTACGAGTATCTACTTGTTTGCATGCATCCTAATGTGAATCTAGGTTGAGCTAATTACCATTACAGCTATCAAGATATTATATGATTATTCAGAGGCAAGGGATAGTATGCCCACCTCCCACATGCAGTACCGGTTTCTCGCCTGCATGCATTGGACATACTATGCCATATACGGTTTTATTAATTATTTTACAAGCATAACTACAATCTACTCTAACTAGAATAGAATTAATCATGTTCACCTGGAGAATAGCTCGGTAGTCCATGCTCCTCACGCCTATCGGTCCGGTGTACCGTCGAAGGAGAAACTGACCATCATGGTTTGAAATATATAAGTTGTTACATCCATAAATTAGTCAAACTAGGGTTCTAAAAAGGTTGGTTTAGGTATGAGGGACCCATGGGATCCGGTCTCGCTCGAATCCGACTTCGGTCGGAGGTTTTAGGGTCGAACCGGTGAAAACCGGTTTATGATCGGTTCAATAGGGTAAAGGGGTCTCTAGGGTCCCAAACTAGGTTCAAACCACAGTGCACCGACTAGATCGGGTTCATCGATAAAATGAGATACTACACAGTATAATTACTGTACCTAACTATGGCCAACAGGTAGGATTTTTCGAGCCGATCGTAATGCCGCTGGTTTCGTTCGATTCCGAGTTCGGACAAAGAAATGGCGGTTGAACCAATTTCAGCTAGTTTACTGGTCTGGTTCAATTGAACCAGACCGGTCCAATCAGTGGTTCAGGTCTGCTGAGAAGTCGGGTCAGGTTCAGGATTGTCGGGTCGGGTCTGCAGGTTAGGTCGAGTCTTGGGCCTGGGTTGATGGGTCGGGTCTGCAGTTTAAATATCTAAATGGCCTTGGGCAGACCCGTTATTTACGAGTCTGCCACCCCCTTCTTCTTCCCCACGAGAACCAGCTGGGTGCTGGTTTTTGTGTGCAATGGCAACGATGGGAGGCCGGGTTTGGGTGCACCGGTGGTGCCCGGCATGTCTCCCCCGCATCACCCCCACGGAGGAGACGACCGGAGCCTCGTCGGAGCCCGTGATGGGAATGGCCGGAGGGTTTTGCTCGGGGGTTTTATGGCCTTTGTTGCATTGGCGGTTGCCAGTGGGGGCTGGGTATTTGTCCTCCCGATGAGGACCGAAGGTGGGGTCACAGTGACATTCTATTCCCTAGTGGGCCTCGGCCAAGGGAGGAGGGAACGGTGGAGATGGGTTGGGTCGCGGAGGAGGAGAGAAGGACAATGGCTAACCTTGGTTCGGTGCTCGCCGGAGTCGGGGGAGGAGGCGAGCCGCTGATCCTCTCTTTCTACTTCTCTCTCTCTCTCTCTAAATATATGTATTATTACCTTCCTTCTCCCTCTCTTAATTTGTCGTTCCTTCTCTCTCTTAATTTGCCGTTCTTTCTCTTTCTCTAGGTTCTTCGTAAAGACAGAAGTACAGAGGTAGGTTGTTATGGTGATAATTAAAGAAGGTTTAAAAGATCAGTTGTTAACCCCTTAATTCCTAATAAAGAGGAATGAATAAAGGAACGGAAGATGTTGGGCTTATTACTCCAAATCTTGCTCGATCCTCCCCATCTGAATTTTAACATTTAAAACCTTGGGGATGGATAACTATGAGCCCTAAATCCAGCTAGGAGGTTAGAAGTCAGGTCCTAGGGTTGGTCGGGCTCGGTCTCGCACCCTGAAGTGAGCTCGGTAGGAACCCGGGTGCGATTCATATATCTACCGGGTTAAAATGAATAATTAGCCATAACTGACAAATCGGATGTCAGAATTGGTCCTAAGAGGATTCGTTGGAAAGCTCTCGTCGACATGAACGCGTCGGCGCTTGATACACAATTTTCTGACATATGGATCTCTTGAAAAGAAAGAAATACTTAAAAATATAAAATAGCAATTACTCATCACCCAGGTATCGGATCGACCCCAGCTCAGGCTCGTTGAAAAGGTCTCTCAAATCCCCACCCAACGTATCCAGCCTTGCTGCGATCCGATTACCCGAACTTTCACGGTAAATAAAACAATATCACATGTCAGCTAATTTATCGATATTCTTGGGTATAACTACCGAACTACCGAAACTAGCTGCGCATACACCCGATTACTGCACGGGACGCGCCATTGCGACCTGTTCATAGCCATAGCAAATGTGAACGTAAAACATTTCATGGGTTTACGGTTTATTCTTCCAGAACGAGTTCAAAGAAAAAGTCTGACTAAGAATGATGAAAATACCCAAGGCGAACTTTTATTATTCCCAAATTTAACACCACAGGTGTTACAGCAGGCCTCTACCATATGATTTTTTCCACAATTAGTATTAGAGCTATACTAATACTGGTGCGCATTTTATGGCTTTTTATGAAACCATTATGTACGCGCATGTTGAGCGCGAGATTTCATCGGGGTTACTATGCTTAGCTAAATCATACTTATGTATATACTGGTTGTTCTATGAATGTGCTTGCAGGGCGCCACTATAAGATAAATCTGGATATATGATTGCTTGCTACCGGGGGTCGGACACCTTGTTAGACTTTGTATGGATTTGCTCTCTATGTGTGTGGATAGATTTTAGAGTCGTAGTCGGGCGAGTGGTGGATGTTGAACACCTTCGATTCCTAAGCTTTTTGCTAGGTGTGTTTTCCTTTGTATATAGGAAATTGTTATACGAGTAATTTCTCGAAACGTACTACGGTTTTTTCGATTACAGATCGTGAAGAAGAATTTTCTATGGAGATCCACTACATGGAGGACGAGTGAAACCCTAGAGGACGAAATAAATCTGGTAAAGGGTTCGCGAGGGCGACGAAAAAGCTGGATTGAGGAATCTTGCGAATGAAGTTGAAGAGCCAACGCTGTGCTAGTCAAGTTCAGGGGTCAGACATGAACTTGATATAGTTGTTTGATTTCTTTCTTTATTTGTTCCTTATGTTTCATATCGAATCCCAATGAGAAAATTTTATTATCAGTATTTTAGAGGGAGTCCTTTTCCTACGGGTCCAAGCGACCTTGTTAGGATAAGATTCCTCAAATGATGTCTATTATTTAATTGATTTTTGATGATGATATGAACATCTCACATTCAGTTTTGCTACTATTAGGTTAATGCCCGACTAGTTTGGTGTTCCTATTTTTCCAGCATCGAAACCAATAACGAGATGAAGATCTATTATGATATTAATCGCCAAATGTATAAGCGAGGCACCATGATAGTGGGAGCCCTTTCCTATCAGTTTGATCTTAGACTAGGCTCAATGGCACTAGTGTGATAGCAGGTTTTGCGGAACGACGACGCTCTCAGGGTATGTAATATGATCCTTGAGTGAAGAAATTCACTTGAGGTATGGACTATGATACTCCGAATTCGATTTATACTTCGAGAAAGGCTTAAAACGCTAGTGAGAGCTTGATATAACTAGCTTCTATTGTATATGTTGTCGCAACTTTAGTGTACACTCATACTCGCATAAAAAAACTCTCAAATTTAATAAAGGATGCAAGAGAGGACTTAAGGAGATCATTTAGCCTCCACGGCCAACCATGTCGTGTTTGGATGGTAAGAGTTGTGTCTTTCCATGCCGGATGAGTTAGCGGTCTCCCTCGGGATATGGCGATTGCGGGGCCAGGAGAGAAGAGTTTTTTTTTCCCACCCTTTTGTTAGATTAGATTGTTTTAGATCTACGACACTGAGGGTTAATATAAAAAAGATTCTCGTGGTCCTCCGATTAAGACTCAGGTTTTATCCAGGTCTTTTCGAATCCCAAATTTGGAGTCAGCTGTTCTTCTAAGGATTCGACGCTTAACAATATCAAAACCATCTGATGTACTTCTATCCATGATCTGAATTCTCATCCGAATCCGATCCGATCCAATCTGTGCTAAAACAAAAATCGATTGGATTTTTTGATCCGATGATCTTATAATGATCCGAATCGAATAATCCCTTTACCTAATCGATCGGATTTAGATATTACCTAATCCGATCCGTTGATAGGTGCCAAGTGCCAACGTGGCTGGCCATCGCTGTCGGGATCGTCAGTCCATGTGGTCCCGGGTGCTGAGGTTGCAAAGATCTATCCGGTAGCGTATCCCACGCTTGACATTTCTACGAGGGGCCCCACAGCTGGCACCATCTAGTATCTGGGAGGGGCTTATTACCCAACACACCCTTGCTTTTCCTTGACTATTACCATCCGACACAGTGTAGGCAGCAGACCTATCAAACGCGCCGATGCACCGCTGTGGCAGTAATGAAATTTTCCACTAGACCGAGGGTGAACTAAGGATCGAAAAGTCTTTTTTTTAATACATATTATAAAATATTAATCATTTATGGCGGTCGATGTGATGACTTGGACCTTGAAAACCTCGGCTCCGAAACAGTCTAAATTGAGGCGGCATGACGGAAACTTCGGGTCTCCTCCGGTCGGTCGCACCGGCCGGTGGGCCCCGGTCAGTGGGCCCGGAGCGCCTCACAGCCAAACCGACCGGGCCGACCGACTGGAGGAGATCTGAGCTCCAAGACGGCCGTCGATACCCAAAGTGAGGCCGATGGACCGACTGGAGGAGATCTGAGCTACAAGACGTACTGCAGGAGGCAGCCGCAATCGTCGATCATCGAGACGTCCGATCCTGATCACTACGACGGCCACCAGTGGAGGAAATACGGGGAGAAACCCATCAATGGCACCGTACATCCGAGGTCATCTGATCATGTACATATCTCCACCGTCGGCTTGCCTTACACCGGAACTGATCATGCATTTTATGCAGGAGCTACTACCGATGCACCTACTGTAAAGACCGACGGTGCCCGGCGAAAAAAACGGTGCAACGGAAGGACGGCGGCCACGACCCCCCCGAGTTCTTCTTAGCTTACACCATGGAACACAGTTGCAGAAGAATCGAGTCGGAGCCGGCCTTTTCTTCCGCTGTTCGGGTTCTCAGCTTTGGATCCAACAACTGGAGAAGCGGCGGCGCCGGCGATGATCCGGGCGAGTTATCCTCGGTTGGTGAAATCCGGGCCCCGGGAGGCAGCACATCGGCGGTGACCCACCCGCCGATCCATCATGGGTCAATCTCGTTTGCGCAAAGCCGGAACCATGAATGCAGCTCGACCGCGGACGCTCCCCCGGTGATGGATCCTTTGGAGCTGTCCTCAGTTGCTCAGATGATTTCGGAATGGGAAAATTGCACTGACACCTCCGGTGGTTTGGTATCAAAGCAGACATACCCCCCACTCCCCCCCCCCCCCCCTTTGCGTGCCATTTCGGGCACGGTGTAACGGACGGCTGTGATTCAGTTTAGGATCCCGTGCCTCCAGTGGCGGACCCAGGATTTTTTCTCAGGGGGGGCATAATTATTAAAAAGTAACTATAATCATTGCCTCACAGTCGAAGGCTTCGGGAAACAGTGTGACAACTTCCCTATCATTCCTTCAATCGCGCAACAAAAGACATATTAGGATTTTACCTCTAGTGGAGGAGAATTTTGATCCCCGGAGTCCTTCAAAAATTTGGAGCTGTAACTAACCGACTCGATCAGGATGCACGGGTTGTAAATAATAGACTAGATCCTCTCTTTTTTTTTTTCGGGTGGAGGGGGTATTTCATATGTACTCCCAAAAACCTGTAAATAGGTCCTGATTCCCACTCGATTATCATTCACTAAGGGCCATGTGATGAACTTTGCGGGGATGCCACGTGTGCGGGTAGTGGCAGACGGTGGTGACAGTCGATCGGACAATAGTGGGCATTGGTGGCTAGTAACGGGTGGTGGTCGGTGGCCGACGAGGCTGGCCATGGGTCGCACATACGGGTGGTGGACGGCGGCGACGGATGGACCATGTGGCGATGGGGTGGTGGTCGGCGGTATGGTGGTGGACATTGATTGACGGGGGTTGGTGGCCGGTGGGGCAGTGGCGACTGGTGGGAGCCACCTCCATGTGAAGTTGGCAACTAAAAGTTGACAAACCGGTTAGAATTGTTTTTTTTTTTTATAAATTACACTTGGCTCCCCTCCCTGCTGAAGTTTAGCTCAAAAACATTTTAACCCCCCTATAGTTAAAAAATAACATTTTGAAAACCCCCCTCCCATTCAATTTAGTTTCGATCAGATAAAAATTACCAAGTGAGGAAATCAAGTAGTTGACAAAAGGGGGTATTGTGCTAACATTTCAGGCTTTAGGGAGTGATTTGGAACAAAATTAACTATAGGGGTTACATATTTTGAAGCTAAATTTTAAGGGGTAAGAGTAAATTACCTATACTTTTTCCAAGTGAGGGGGGGGGGGGGGGGGGGGGGGGCTTGAGCCCCCCCTAGGCCCAATGTAGGTCCGCCCCTGCGTGCCTCTCAATTTGGATAAACTACAGTGACCTCGTTTTTTTTTTTTTTTTGGGTTAAGACAGTGACCACGTTTGATAGAGCTGTCGATCTCCGGCAGCGTTGACGCAGGGGCTAATTGGAGTCAGAGCATAGTTCAGGGTTCAAATTGTTAAAAAAAAAATTATGGCCTTTAAAGTAATTAAGCTTGTTCAAATTTAAGTTTCCGTAATATTTAGTAAAATACACCATATTATTAGGAATAAGAAATAAGCAAACAGAGTTAGGGTGCGTTTGGCATTGGTTTTGAAATTTTAGGTTTTGATTTTGGAATACCAAGAACTAGTTTTGTGCAAAACCAGTGTAGACACACAAATTATGTCTAACCCGAACCCGACTTGCGTGCACCTACGCGGATACAAACCCGACACGCACTCCGACTCGGACCCGACTAGCACGCACCAACGCGGACCCGGACCCGACTCGCGCCCGACAAGGGAGCCGGGTGAGCCCACCCTCAAGTGGGGCCCACCCGGCCGGCCCCTACTAGGGACCCGAACCCCATGGGGAGGCCGGCCTCTACTAGGGATCCGAACCCCATGGGGCCGGCCGGCCCTGCAAAGGAAAGAAAAGAAAAGGGAAAGAAAGAAAGGGAAAGAAAAGAAAAGGAAAGAAAAGAAAGGAAAGAAAAGAAAAAGGAAAGAAAAGAAAAGGAAAGAAAAGAGAGAAAAGGAAAGAACTACCGCCATGCGCGGGGGGAGGGGACGCGGAAAAAAGCGCGGGTCGTCTTTATTGCGAATCACACGAGATTACAATTGTGACCGGGACCCGGGTGGCTCGGGTGTAGCGAGTCCGGGTTGCGGCGAGTTTTGATCAGGGGATTGTGGGAAAGATCTTCTGGGGGATCCCTTTGATCCGCGTCTCCACGTGGTGTTCGTGCGAGAGCTCTGAAGGGGCTGCCCAGGACAGGGGTTTTACAGGGAGAGGGTTTTGGAGAGGCTAAGGAATGTCCACCGTTGCTTTGTCCCTTCCGTGCTTCGCGCTTTCTCGGCTAGGGAGTTTTCGGCTTTGTTCCTCGATCTTCGCGTCTTCCTCGTTCCTTGCTTGACCTCGGTGTCCTTGATCGTCGGTTCGCGGCGTCGATCGAGCTTTTGGCGTTGGCTTTGGCTTTGGCTTTTTGGCTTTGGCTTTGCTCCGGCGTGGCTCTGGCTTTTGCTTTGCTTTGGCGCTTGCACTTGGACGTAGCTGGGAGAGACTTGCGATGCTTTCGTTCTTCCGGACTTCGCGTCGTATCGGCTAGAACGTGCGGTGCTTTTGCTCGTGGCCGGCGTAGTCGCTTGGCTTTGGCACTTGCGTTGCTTTGGCGCGGGCTTTACTGGGGCTTTGCTTTGGCTTCTTGCGTTGGCTTTAGCTTTGGCGTCAACTCGATCTTCTTCTTCGAACGACGTGGGCTACTTCTCCGGTGCTTCGACGGTTTACGTATCGACTGGACTTCTCTTCTTCTCCGGGCTTCTTTGGCGTGATCGGAGTCGAAGAATGGTTTCGAAGATGGTGGGGGTAGCCCCGATCTCCGTGCGACGGTTGTGGCGTCGGCTTTTGTTGATGAAGACAACGAGGGTAGCGACGGTCTCCGTGCGACGGTTGTAGCGTCGGCTTTTGTTGATGAAGACGACGGGGTAGCGACGCTTCAGACGATCTGCTCCAGGCTTTCTTCTTCGTGGATGGCGCAGGTGTTAGTCGAAGACGACGGGGTGACGACGCTTCGCTTCTCTCCTCCGGGCTTTGGGGCTTGATCGGGATCGAGGATTTGTTGGAGACGACGGGGTAGTGCCGCTCCTCTTCTTCTCCGGGCTTTTGGGCTTGATCGGAGTCGAAGCCTTGTTGGAGACGACGGGGTAGTGCCGCTCCTCTTCTTCTCCGGGCTTTTGGGCTTAATCGGAGTCGAAGCTTGTTGGAGACGACGGGGTAGTGCCGCTCCTCTTCTTCTCCGGGCTTTTGGGCTTGATCGGAGTCGAAGCTTGTTGGAGACGACGGGGTAGTGCCGCTCCTCTTCTTCTCCGGGCTTTTGGGCTTGATCGGAGTCGAAGCTTGTTGGAGACGACGGGGTAGTGCCGCTCCTCTTCTTCTCCGGCCTTTGCTTCTGGCGTCTTCGGAGTCGAAGGGTTCTTCTTCTCCGAGCTTTCTTCTTCGTGCACGGAGTCGAAGGGATGATCTTCGTGTACAAGGGTCTTCACGTTGATGAGGACTTTCAGTAAGCCGATCCCTCGGGACAGGCTTGACTGTGCCTCGTGAAGCCTTGGGTCGATGAAGAAACGTCTCCTCTTCTGCAGAGCTCTGGCGTTTTGTCTTCAATTTCCCGACCATTTTTTCCTTCCCCCACCCCCTCTATTTATAGGCAAAGAGGTGGGGAGAGAGATATGGGAACTTTTTAATTTTAAATCCCTTTTGTATCTCTCTCATAATTACCCGGATTTTATTCATCCATTGATGAGGGGAATAACATTTAGTTGTTTTCCTTTTCTGGCGGGTGCAATTATGGCTGGATTTTGCGCACAAAATCGATGGCGATCGGGCGCTTCGTCTTGTGCGTCGGATCGAGGGATCGGCGCAGATCCGCGTGTGTGCAGACGTCATACGCTACCTCCCCCCGCGCATGGCGGTATTTCTTTCCTTTTCTTTCTTTTCTTTCCTTTTCTTTTCTTTCCTTTTCTTTTCTTTCCCTTCTTTTCTTTCCTTTTTCTTTTCTTTCTTTTCTTTTCTTTCCTTTTCTTCCCTTTCCTTGCAGGGCCGGCCGGCCCCTCCATGGGGTTCGGTCCCCACTAGGGCCGGCCCTATGGGGTTCGGACCCTAGTAGGGGCCGGCCCCTCTTGAAGTGGGGTCCGGGTCCGCATCGGCGCGTGCGAGTCGGGTCCGCGTGTCGGGTTTGCATCCGCGTCGGCACACGTAAGTCGGGTTCGGGTCCGACGAAATTCGTGTGTCTACAAATGCCCCCTCAAGGACGAGTGCGTCGGTGAGAGCGTGTAGGGTTTGGACGCGTAAGAATCGTAGAGCGCTTGTCCTTGATTCCTTTTGTGGGCTGGGTTGGGAGTCTATTTAAGGACCCCTACCCCCTTCATCCGTCATTGTGTTTCTTTGCGAAGGTTCTGCCGGCTTCTGGAGACCGCTGTCGGAAGAGAGCTGCCTGGGTTTGCACGCGACTTGCTCCGTCTTCCCGGTGTCGCCTCTTTCGTCGGCCTTGTGCTTCCGCGCGACGGTTCTGCCGGCTTCTGAAGACCGTCGTCGGAAGTGAGCTGCCTGGGGTTGCACGAGACTTGCTCCGTCTTCCCGGTGTCGCCTCTTTCGTCGGCGGCGATAGTGCGCGATTTTGCGGTCGTTGCGAAGGCGGGCTCGAAGCGACGATGCGACAAGGCTCGAGGCGGGGAGGATGTAGGAGCGCGGCTGAGGTGCGGGTCGCCTTCGCCGCCTCTCTCTTCCTCCTTCCTCTTCTTCTTCTTCTTCTTTTCTTTTTCCTTTCTTTTCTTTTTCCTTTTTCTTTTTTTTTTTTTTTTTTTTTTTTTTCTTTTTTTTTTCTTTCTCTTCTTCTTCTTCTTCGGCTCCGGCCCGTAGAAGCAGCAACGACAGCAACGGGGCCGGCGGCATGGCGGCGCGGGGCTGCAGCGTGCGGGGCCGCAGCGCGTGGGGCCGGAGGCGCGGCTGCAGCGCGTGGGGCCGGAGGCGCGGCGGCGCGGGGCTGCTGGAGCGCGGGGGCCGGGTCCGGCGGCTGCGGGGCCGAACGGGTCGGGCTCAGGGCCGAGAAGGGCGGCGGAGCGCGCGAGTCGGGCACGGGGGCCGGGTCCGGCTGCTGCGGCGCGGCGGCGGTTTCGTCGGGGCCCGGTCCCGATCGGCTCGGAGAAGAGGAGAGGAGAGGCAGCGGGCTGCGGTGCGGGGGCCAGTGGCTCGCGGAGCCTTCTTTTTCTTTCCTTCCTCTTCTTCTTCTTCTTTCTTTTTTCTTTCCTTTTCTTTTCTTTTCTTTTCTTTTCTTCTTTTTTTTTTTCTTTCCTTTTCTTTTTCTTTCTTTCCTTTTCTTTTCTTTTCCTTCCTTTTCTTTTCTTTCTTTTCTCTTCCTCTTTCTCTGGTTCTTCTGGTTCGCGGAGGCTGCAGCGCGGTGGTCCGGTCGGAGCGGCGGCCGGGGCCGTGCGCGCGAGGGTGGTGAGCAGGCGGCGGCGGCAGTGGCGCGGGGTGCAGCGGCGGCCGGGCGCTGAGGAGGCCGGAGCGGCGCGTGGGGCTGCAGAGGACGCGCGCAGGCGGCATGCGGCGAGGTCGGGCGGGCCGCGCGCGGTCGTCGGCGTGCTGCGCGGAGCTCGGCGGGCCGGCTGCCGGGCGCGGAGACCGGGGCGCATGCGAGGCTGGGGCGCGGGAGCGGGTGGCGGCGGTGGCCCCGAGCAGGTCGGCTGCGGTGGCAGTGGCGTCGCCACCTCGCCGGTTCGGTCGGGCTCGAGTCGGACGGTCTCCCCCCCCCCCCGACTGGATCGGAGGAGAAGAAGGAGGGGAGGGTTGTGGGCCTTGCTGCTGCTGTTGTGTCATCATTTTTTTTTTTCTCTTTTTTTTTTTTATTATTTTTTTTTTGGTGGCTGTCGGGCACTGATTGGGGAGGGGGGCGTGGTGCAGGCTGTTGCTGCCCCCTTTTTTTTTTTTTGGTCCGCGAAGGTGGCAGGCGGCACGGCTGTCAGAGCAGGCAGCGGCGGCGACGGCCCACAGCGCTGGCTGCAGTATGCGCGGTGCGGGGGCCGGGAGCGAGTGGCGCGGAGGTCCGGCGCGGTCGCAGAAGCAACGAGGGCGGCCGCCGGTGCGACTCTGAGTCGGGCGGGCCCCGATTGGGTCGGAGGTGGAACGCAGTGGCAATGGCGGTGCGATTCCGAGTCGGCCGGGCGTGGGGCGCAGCTGCGGCTCGGCGCGCGGGGTTGAGTGTAGGCGGCATGGGTACGTGGCGCAGACGACGGGCGTGTGGAGCGGCACCGGCGTGGCATAGGCGGGCGGTGGCCAGGCTTCAAGCTGCGCGAGTGGTGTGCGGCGCTTGAAGACGAAGGCTTCCGTCGGCTTGGAGACGAAGGCTTCTTCGATGCTTAGAGACCGTCGGCGGAAGAGTGCTGCCCGGGGTTGCACGAGACTTGCTCCGTCTTCCCGGTGTCGCCTCTTTTGTCGACGGCGGCGGCGATGGTGCGCGTCGCTTGAAGACGAAGGCTTCCGTCGGCTTGGAGACGAAGGCTTCCGTCGGCTTGGAGACGAAGGCTTCTTCGATGCTTGGAGACCGTCGGCGGAAGAGTGCTGCCTGGGGTTGCACGAGACTTGCTCCGTCTTCCCGGTGTCGCCTCTTTCGTCGACGGCGGTGGCGATGGTGCGCGTTGCTTGAAGGCGAAGGCTTCCGTCGGCTTGGAGACGAAGGCTTCTTCGATGCTTGGAGACCGTCGGCGGAAGAGTGCTGCCTGGGGTTGCACGAGACTTGCTCCGTCTTCCCGGTGTCGCCTCTTTCGTCGACGGCGGTGGCGATGGTGCGCGTTGCTTGAAGACGAAGGCTTCCGTCGGGTTGGAGACCGTCGGCAGAAGAGTGCTGCCTGGGGTTGCACGAGACTTGCTCCGTCTTCCCGGTGTCGCCTCTTTCGTCGACGGCGGCGGCAATGGTGCGCGTCGCTTGAAGACGAAGGCTTCCGTCGGCTTGGAGACGAAGGCTTCTTCGATGCTTGGAGACCGTCGGCGGAAGAGTGCTGCCTGGGGTTGCACGAGACTTGCTCCGTCTTCCCGGTGTCGCCTCTTTCGTCGACGGCGGTGGCGATGGTGCGCGGCGCTTGAAGACGAAGGCTTCCGTCGGCTTGGAGACGAAGGCTTCTTCGATGGCTTGGAGACGAAGGCCCTCCTGGCGGCTTGAAGACGAAGGATTCTTCGACGGCTCGTGAAGACGAAAGCTTCAGTCTTGGCGGCGAAGCATTCTTCGGCGGCTTGGAGCCGAAAGATTCTTCAGCGGAGTGTTATCGTCTTCTTGGTGCGGGAGCATAATGACAACGGCACGGCAAAAAGACGAAGCCGAGTGTGGTGGCAATCGCCTGGCGCGAGGATGAGTCGGAGGCGTTGAAGGCCAGGGAAGGTGGCTCCCTCCCTTTTTTTTTTTTTTGGAATTGACTTTACCTCTCGATCGGTCTTGCACTTTTCATATCCTTGCAAGATTCGTCCCCCTGAGTACCTTCCGAAGGCTGGCTAGATTATTGATGAGGTCAACCGCGGGTTTAGAGTTAGTAGCGAGGTTGCACCTTTCTGGTAGCAATGTCAGCTTGAAGGACACCGAAATGGGCGTTCTGAAGAGGATGACGAGGCCACGAGCATCAACAAGGAGTAGACTGCTTTGGTTGTCTTTTGCTTGTCGATATTGACCTTGATGACAGCTCCAGTGGTTATTTTGGCTTTGTGGAGGTCACGAAGCTGCGGTTGTTGTTTATGCGTCCGCCATTCTTCGGGTTGCTGCTTTTGACTTCAGTGGCAGTTTCCATCCTTCAGGTGGGCCTGAGCTTTTGTATGAGCCCGGTGGATTTCAAGGCAACGACTCTTTTTTTTCTGCGGAGCAGATGCGCACCTTCTTTGGAGGGTGGCGAGTTTCATTGCTTACGACGGTCTTCACTGGAAGACGCTTCCTTGGGCTTAGCTGCGACTGAGGGGGAGAGACGTCAAGCATCGCTTCAGAAGCTGGAGAATGCCCAAGCGACCGAGAAGACTTCTGGAGCAGAGTTTGTGAAGCAGCGGAAAGCTGGCGACGCGTTGAGAGTTGACTGCTTCCCTACCCCTGGAATTGCAGCGCGTGTAAGCTGTTGGGAGCGAGCCACTTTGGCGCCTTAGGGACTTCGACTTGCCACACTCGTGCGTCGCTTTAGAAGCTGGAGTTTCATTTGGGGAAAGCTCGAGCGACCGAGAAGATGTCTGGAGCAGAGCTTGCGAAGCAGCGTGCATAGCTGGCGACGTGTCGGAAGCTGACGGTTTTTCTACCTCTGGAGTTGCAGCGCGTGTAAGCTGCGGAGGGCGAGCCACTTCAGCGCCTTAAGGACTTCGACTTGCTACTCGTGCGTCGATTTAGAAGCTGAAGTTCCATTTGGGGAAAGCTCGAGCAACCGAGAAGACGTTTGGAGTAGAGCTTGCGAAGCAGCGTGAAGAGCTGACGAATTGCCGGGAGCGGGTGGAGTGATCGAGAAGGCTGCCGGAGCGATCCTTGCGAAGCAGCATGCATAACTGGCGACGCGTCGGAAGTTGACGGCTTCTTTACCCCTAGAGTTGCGGCGCGTGTAAGCTGCGGAAGGCGAGCTGCTTTGACGCCTCAAGGACTTTGACTTTCTTGTCATCCTTTAGTTTGATGACCGGATTGATGGTTATGCACTCACTTGCCTCTGGACTGGCCTTCTGGGACGACGTTGGGATGTTTCTTTTGTATGGACTGAACCTTTGTAGGTTGCCTACGTACCCTACTGAGAGGGATCAAGTCGCACGTAGTTCGTTTTTTTTTTTTTTTTTTTTGGGGGCAAGGGGGGTAACCTTGCGCTAGGCAAAGTACCTTTTGAGAGACTTGCCACTGGTAGGCAAAGTCGCCACTGGTTCGCGGCTATCGCCCGCCTTCTTCGCTTCAATATAGTTGGAAGTGAAGATCTTCTTGACTGGAGTTTTGACGATTGTTGGAGTTTGACTGGAGTCGATGCCCCGACAATTTGGAAGGATTTGTTCGCCGCTTTTGCAGAGACGAGCTTGAGTCTTTGTCAGGCGATGTGGTATTGCAGCTGAGGGTAGTGAACCCATGTGCGCCATGCTTTCTTTGCTGCGGCTGGATTTGAACATCGACTCGGTGGAGTTTTGCCCCCGAGTGTTTTCTGACTTGATTGCGAGTTGCTCAGAGCTGGTGCACTCGGAAGACTCGGTTGACCTTGAGACGTGCAACAGACCATGTAACGGTAGTGTCATCCCTTGCAAAGTGCTGAAGTTGGCCTCGAAGAATGATGACGTTGGTTCCTTTGCTGGAGTGAGAGGCGATCGTCCTGGTTTTCGAAGCCACTGAGGTACGAGCCGCAGGACTGAAGCAGCTTGAGCTGGCAACGGAACGCATCGCATCGAGCTTGATTTGAAGTTGATGTAAATTTTCCGTCTTGAGGCTGGCGCTTCCTTGACTTTCTGCATCGCCTGGCTGGAGGATGTCACTAGTTATGCAAGTGAAGAGCTTTTGTCCTTCGCAGCTGCTTTGACTCCCTGAGCTCGTAGAGCTTTTGCTGGATGAGCTTCGTTGGCATCAATGCTTCTCCCCATGCCTTCAATGTTAATGTCGCTTTCTTCATCGTCTTTCCAGAGCACTTGGTGAACTTCCATCATGCAGTAGGAGACCTTGAAGTTTTGATCAGCTTCAAGGCAGCGATTGGGAAAGAACTCCTGGAGTGTCGCCAGCTTTGGGCATATTTGCTGGAGAAGATTTTTCGGACTTGCTGGTGGTACTTCGGACGTCTTTCTTCCTGGAGCTTCATTCTTTTCCTTGAAGGACTTCCTTCTGGGGAGTTTTCTTGTCGCCCGGTTTTTCTTATGGTTAGCCAGACGTGCTATCCTGTAGCTTGATCGCCGTGACCTTCTCCTTCGAGACGCCATAGCCCGTGTGTTTTCATCAGTAAGATCTTCCTTGCCAAGGTGAAGAACTGGTGCCGCGACTGAAGGCTCTTCTTTGATCGGAAGGGCTTGCTCTTCTAGAGATCGTACCGATTCATCTCTTGATCCCCAGCCGGTTGACTTGATTTCTTCATTTGGAATCGAGGGAGGTCTGGAGTAGAGGACATAGGAGTCGAACTTACCAAATGGTTGGCCTAGCAGGTTAACTTCGGGACTTCTTTGTTCGTCTCTCGCTTTGAGCATGTGCCGGAATGTAGCTTTGTTTGGAAAAGGGAGTGCATGCATGAGAGGTGGTTGCCCCCAAGACAGTAAGGATTTGGCCCTAGGTACTGAAGAAGCATGCCGTTGTCGTCTTCTTGGACTGTCCCCCTTCTTTGAGTCATCAACGGTGGACTGCCCCCCTTCTTCGAGGACTGGCGGGGCGTTGGGCAACTCGTCGTCCGAAGTAGAAGTGTTACCGTTGTCGGGATCCGTAATGGAGATATGATTGACGGCAGCCATGGGTGGGTGGGTGGGTGTTGAGACGAAGTCCTCGATTGGCATCCCCAGACGATCGAACACCGACTTCTTCTTTGATTGTGTGACTGGCCCGAGCCTCTCGAACACGGATGTGCGTTTTCGATTCGACCAGTCTTTACCACCTCTGGTTTGCTTCCGGAACAAGGCTTGGCATCGAGCCCGTCGTCGTCTTCTCCTGCTGTCTGGATGGCTGAGGTAGGTAGAGCGTGCATCGGAGATTGTCGATTCTTCGGCTGCTTTATCTACCATCCTTGCCTCGATGTAGTTCGAGGTGAAGGTCTTCTTCGCTGCGGTTCTGATGACCAACGGAGCTTGACTGGAGCCGATGCCTTGGCGGTTTGGGGGAATTTGCTCTCCGTTTTGAAACAGCCGAGTTTGAGTTCTCGTCATCCCATGTGGAGTTGCTGCTGGTGGAAGTGTGCCCATGGCGCTTTCTTCGTTGTAGCCGACTCTGAACAGCAACTTGGCAGCATTTTGCCCCCAACTCCCTTCCGGTTTGAATCCGAGTTGCTCGAGGTCTGCTGATTCGACGGGTCTGCTTGGGTTCGGAGCTTCTGTCAGGCTAGGTAATGGCACCGTCATTTCTTGCAGAGTGATGACGTTGGCCTGAGATAACGACGGGGCCAACTTCCTTGTCGGAGTAGAAGGCGATCGCTCGGATTTTCGGAGCCACAGAGGCGCGAGACGCAGGACAGGCGCCGTTTGGATTGGCAACGGAGTATGTTGCATTGCTCTTGGCTCGAAGCTGATGCGCATCCTTTGCCCAGGTTTCGGCGTTCCTTGGACCTTGAGTCTTGCCTCGTCAGAGGGTGGCACCGGATTTGCGGGAAGAGGAGCCTCGTCCTTCTTTACTTCTTCAATCTTCTGAGCTCGAGGAGCTTTAGCTGGAAGAACTTCCGTGACCGGTCCCTTTGCTTGGTAGAACTTAGCGTCGGCCAGGTGTGCCTCGGCCTCGTTGAATGGCTTGTCGTCCGCAACTATGCACCTCTCCACGCCTTCTTCGTAGTACTTGAGGCACTGGTGCTAGGTGGATACCACGACGCCGTTCTCGTGCAGCCATGGTCTTCCTAACAGGAGACGATATGATGTCTGGCAGTCGATGATGTGGAAAAGGACCGTTGTATCCAGCGGGCCGATTGCCAGCTTCAGGCGGATGATTCCGACGGTAGATTGTCCGCCCTGGTTGAAGCCTTGAATGAGCAACTGACTTGGTGAGAGCTGGTCGTCGGTAATGCCGAGTTGCCGCATCGTCTGGATAGGCATGATGTTGACGGCGGAGCCACAGTCCAACAAGATTCGGTTTACTGGCTTCTCCTTGATGTATCCCGAGACGTAAAGAGGTCGGTTATGCAATCGCGTTCCGAGTTGCAGGTCCTCGTCCGAAAAGGTTATCGTTGCATCACACGAGGCCACAGCTTTGCACCTTTGATCGTCCTTCCTCTTCCTTTTGTAGCCATCCGGATCGGCCAAGGCCGCAGCCATTGCCAGGCGAGCCTTCTTCGGGAGATGCAAAGCTTCTACGAGTGGCATGTGTAGGATTGCTTCGTCGTGAGAGGCGGTGCCCCCTTCGTCGGAATCGTCTCCCTTGTCGGTGGAGTCGCCTTCTTCAGAAGTCTCGCCTTTGTTCTTTCCTTCCGCCACTTCATGGACTTCGACCATGCAACAAGACACCTTGACGTGTTGGTCCACTGGGAGGAAGTGATTTGGGAAGAACTCTTGCAAAGTTGTCAGCTCTGGAAGGCTCTGCTGAAGGATATCGTCTTGGCTTGCTGGCGGCACTTTGAAAGCCTTCCTCCCCGGAGCCTTGCTCTTCTTCTTGTAGGTCTTCTGCTTGGTGAATCCCCTCATCACACGGTCTTGTTTGAGCTTCTTTTCTTGCCATGGTTTTCGTCGCCGTGGTAGCATGACCCATGCTTCTTCGTCGGTGGACTCCCCTTCGCTAGGATGACGGTCGACAGCAGCAACTGGTTCCCTCGAAGGTACTTGTTTTTCTGGAAGCTCTACTGGATCGTCTTTCGATTCTCAGCCGGTGGGCTTGATTTCGTCGATCGAAACGGACGGAGGCCTTGAGTAGAGGACGTAGTAGTCGAATTTCCCCGAAGGCTGGCCCAGCAGACCGACTTCTGGATCTCCCTGCTCGTATCTTTTCTGGAGAGCGTATTGGGACGTAGCATTGCTTGGAAGAGGTGCTTGCTCTTCTTGAGGCTCTACTGGCACGTCTTCTGATTCCCAGCCGGTGGGCTTGATTTCGTCGATCGAAACGGACGGAGGCCTTGAGTAGAGGACGTAATAGTCGAACTTCCCCGAAGGCTGGCCCAGCAGACCGACTTCTGGATCTCCTTGCTCGTATCTCCTTTGGAGCGCCCGTTGGGATGCAGCATTGCTTGGAAGGGGTGCTGGCGTGAGCGATGATCGCCCCCAGGGCAGCGGTGTTTCCTCTTCTGTGAGCGCAGGAGTACGTTGACGTCGCTTCGAGACTTTCGGCCGGGAAGTTGGCTTAGCGATTGGAGCTTGACGGTTGATGCGCAATTTGGGCATGCTTCGCCGAGCCGCGACGAGTACTGGCGAGAAGGAGCCGAAGGTGATGGACGTCATGTTGGCCGTAGCAACCTCCCCGGAGTCGATCTCTATCTTCCCTTGTCTAGCGAGCGCCATGATTCTTTCTTTGAAGACGAAGCATCTTTCGATGGGATGACTCACCACCCGGTGGTATTTGCAGAAGAGAGGGTCGTCGACACGATGCATCTGCTCAGGCCTCTTCGAAGGAGGGAGCTCTATCATCTTCTCCTGCAGCAGTTGGTCGAACATGGAGGAGACTTCCGAGTCTGGGAAAGGGTACTCCTTGGCTTCGAGCTCCTCGAGAGTCATCCTTTGTCTTGGCGGCGGAGGCGGTGGTATGGCGACTCCCTTCTTCTGATCCAGCTTGCCACCGATCTTGAGTGGTTTGGAGGTTGAAGCGACGTCAGCAACATTGACTTGTTTCGGTTTCGGTGCCAACGGCTTGTCCTTCTTCTCTACCTTTAAGAAGTCTTTGTTCTTCGAGTCCCCGCGGTTTGCTAGGCTGAGTTCCATGTCATGGGCCCGAGTTGCGAGTTCTTCGAAAGACCGAGGCTTGATACCTTTGAGGATGTAGAGCAGACCCCAGTGCATGCCTTGGGTGCACATCTCGATGGCCGAGCCTTCAGACAAGCGGTCTCGTGAATTCAGCGCGAGGTTCCTCCACCTGTCGATGTAGTCGATCACTGGCTCATCCTTCCTTTGCTTGACGGCGGTGAGTTTGGTCATACTGACTGTACGTCTGGTGCTGTAGAAGCGATTGAGGAACTCCCTTTCCATCTGGTCCCAGCTGTCGATGGTCCCTGCAGGAAGATCAACGTACCAGTCGAACGCGTTGCCTTTGAGGGTGCGAACGAATTGCTTCACCATCTCGTCGCCATATGTGCCGGCATTATTGCAGGTCTCGATGAAGTGGGCGACGTGCTGTCTCGGATTTCCCTTTCCGTCGAAGTGCTGAAACTTTGGCGGCTGGAATCCGACTGGAAAGCGTAGCTGCTGGATCCTCGTAGTGTAGGGCTTCGAGTATGCTGCCGTGATCGGAGGAAGGCCACTGCCGTGAGAACGCATCATGTCGGCTATCAACGCTTGGACTTGCTGAGCATTCATCGTTGCCGTTGCCGGAGGTTGTGTGGCCACCGAGGCTGGTGCTGGGGAGACGACTTCCACTGGGACGGGAGCCGAGGAGAGCGCTGGAGTAACTGTTTGAATCGTCGGAACAACCTCTGCAGGAGCGGGAGTTGAAGACGGAACTGGAGAGGCGACGGGTTGGCTGACTGCTGCAGCGTCCTTCGCGCTTAACTTTTGGAGCAGAGTGTTGATGTGACGATCCTTCTCCTCCATTAGCCGAGTAATCTGCGCCATGTGCTCGTTCATCTGCATGACTTGGAGCTGAAGAGCGGACGGAGGGTGGTGACGGAGAACATCTCAGTGTTGCATGTTCGCATCCTCGCCGTCATCATCAGAGACGTAGTTACGCCGACTTGCTTCTGGCTGATGATTGACGTTTGCCCCCTGCAGAGGAGGTGCAATGTCTACCGGAGAACCCGAACGGGTTCGGGGTTGGGGCTGGTCCTCCCCAAGCTTTTGGACATGGACTCCAGGATCGAGGCTCGTTTCTTCAAGCACCAGGGCCTCGTCGGCGCTTTGGCGAGCATCTTCGGTAGTAGCTTCTGGCACGAAGACGTCCGCGAGAGTCCGTGTACGCCGAGTGTAGACGCGCACCATTGGAGGAGCATCACCCTCCGGATTTACTGGATCACCGTGTCGGAGTAGAGAAGACTCGGCGATTGGTGAGAGGCTTGGAGCAAACACATCGTTGTTTGTTCCAGCCATTGCAAACTTCAAGCAGCTTCTTCAACCGTACGGATGAAAGGAGAAGAGGTCCCACCGGGCGTGCCAGAAATCTGTGGACGCGGAAAAAAGCGCGGGTCGTCTTTATTGCGAATCACACGAGATTACAATTGTGGCCGGGACCCGGGTGGCTCGGGTGTAGCGAGTCCGGGTTGCGGCGAGTTTTGATCAGGGGATTGTGGGAAAGATCTTCTGGGGGATCCCTTTGATCCGCGTCTCCACGTGGTGTTCGTGCGAGAGCTCTGAAGGGGCTGCCCAGGACAGGGGTTTTACAGGGAGAGGGTTTTGGAGAGGCTAAGGAATGTCCACCGTTGCTTTGTCCCTTCCGTGCTTCGCGCTTTCTCGGCTAGGGGGTTTTCGGCTTTGGTCCTCGATCTTCGCATCTTCCTCGTTCCTTGCTTGACCTCGGTGTCCTTGATCGTCGGTTCGTGGCGTCGATCGAGCTTTTGGCGTTGGCTTTGGCTTTGGCTTTTTGGCTTTGGCTTTGCTCCGGCGTGGCTCTGGCTTTTGCTTTGCTTCGGCGCTTGCACTTGGACGTAGCTGGGAGAGACTTGCGATGCTTTCGTTCTTCCGGACTTCGCGTCGTATCGGCTAGAACGTGCGGTGCTTTTGCTCGTGGCCGGCGTAGTCGCTTAGCTTTGGCACTTGCGTTGCTTTGGCGCGGGCTTTACTGGGGCTTTGCTTTGGCTTCTTGCGTTGGCTTTAGCTTTGGCGTCAACTCGATCTTCTTCTTCGAACGACGTGGGCTACTTCTCCGGTGCTTCGACGGTTTACGTATCGACTGGACTTCTCTTCTTCTCCGGGCTTCTTTGGCGTGATCGGAGTCGAAGAATGGTTTCGAAGATGGTGGGGGTAGCCCCGATCTCCGTGCGACGGTTGTGGCGTCGGCTTTTGTTGATGAAGACGACGAGGGTAGCGACGGTCTCCGTGCGACGGTTGTAGCATCGGCTTTTGTTGATGAAGACGACGGGGTAGCGACGCTTCAGACGATCTGCTCCAGGCTTTCTTCTTCGTGGATGGCGCAGGTGTTAGTCGAAGACGACGGGGTGACGACGCTTCGCTTCTCTCCTCCGGGCTTTGGGGCTTGATCGGGATCGAGGATTTGTTGGAGACGACGGGGTAGTGCCGCTCCTCTTCTTCTCTGGGCTTTTGGGCTTGATCGGAGTCGAAGCCTTGTTGGAGACGACGGGGTAGTGCCGCTCCTCTTCTTCTCCGGGCTTTTGGGCTTAATCGGAGTCGAAGCTTGTTGGAGACGACGGGGTAGTGCCGCTCCTCTTCTTCTCCGGGCTTTTGGGCTTGATCGGAGTCGAAGCTTGTTGGAGACGACGGGGTAGTGCCGCTCCTCTTCTTCTCCGGGCTTTTGGGCTTGATCGGAGTCGAAGCTTGTTGGAGACGACGGGGTAGTGCCGCTCCTCTTCTTCTCCGGCCTTTGCTTCTGGCGTCTTCGGAGTCGAAGGGTTCTTCTTCTCCGAGCTTTCTTCTTCGTGCACGGAGTCGAAGGGATGATCTTCGTGTGCAAGGGTCTTCACGTTGATGAGGACTTTCAGTAAGCCGATCCCTCGGGACAGGCTTGACTGTGCCTCGTGAAGCCTTGGGTCGATGAAGAAACGTCTCCTCTTCTGCAGAGCTCTGGCGTTTTGTCTTCAATTTCCCGACCATTTTTTCCTTCCCCCACCCCCTCTATTTATAGGCAAAGAGGTGGGGAGAGAGATATGGGAACTTTTTAATTTTAAATCCCTTTTGTATCTCTCTCATAATTACCCGGATTTTATTCATCCATTGATGAGGGGAATAACATTTAGTTGTTTTCCTTTTCTGGCGGGTGCAATTATGGCTGGATTTTGCGCACGAAATCGATGGCGATCGGGCGCTTCGTCTTGTGCGTCGAATCGAGGGATCGGCGCAGATCCGCGTGTGTGCAGACGTCATACGCTACCTCCCCCCGCGCATGGCGGTATTTCTTTCCTTTTCTTTCTTTTCTTTCCTTTTCTTTTCTTTCCTTTTCTTTTCTTTCCCTTCTTTTCTTTCCTTTTTCTTTTCTTTCTTTTCTTTTCTTTCCTTTTCTTCCCTTTCCTTGCAGGGCCGGCCGGCCCCTCCATGGGGTTCGGTCCCCACTAGGGCCGGCCCTATGGGGTTCGGACCCTAGTAGGGGCCGGCCCCTCTTGAAGTGGGGTCCGGGTCCGCATCGGCGCGCGCGAGTCGGGTCCGCGTGTCGGGTTTGCATCCGCGTCGGCACACGTAAGTCGGGTTCGGGTCCGACGAAATTCGTGTGTCTACAGTTGTGCATGACGTCTACCTACACGTGGATCTGCGCCGATCCCTCGATCCGACGGACAAGAAGAAGAGCCGGGTCGCCATCGATTTCGTGTGTAAAATTTAGCCATAATTATCCCGTCAGAAAAGGAAAACGAATAAAGACTTATTCCCCTCATCAATGGATGAATAAATCTTGGGTAATTATGGGGGAGATATTAAAGGGATTTAAAATTGAAAACTTCCCATATCTCTCCTCTCCCCCTTTGCCTATAAATAGAGGGGGAGGGGGAAGGGTCGAAAGAGTCGAAGATTGAAGACGAAGCGAGGAAGCTCTGCAGATGAGGAGACACTTCTTCATCGACCCAAGGCTTCACGAGGCACGGGCAAGCCTATCCCTTCGGGACCGGCTTAGTCCATTGAAAGCCCTCATCAACGTGAAGACCCTTGCACAAGAAGATCAAGACTTCGACTCCGTGCATGAAGAAGAAAGCTCGGAGAAGAAGACCCTTCGACTCCGAAGATGCCAGAAGCAAAGGCCTGAGAAGAAGCTTGGAGCGGCACTACCCCGTCGGCTCCAACAAACCTTCAGCTCCGATCAAGCTCCAAAGCCCGGAGAAGAGGAACGAAGCATCATCACCCCGTCGCCTTCGACAAACGTCTGCTCCGTGCACGAAGAAGAAAGCCTGGAGAGGACTACCAGAAGCGTCGCCACACCCGTCGTCTTCAAAGAAAAGTCGACGCTACAACCGTCGCACGGAGATCGGTACTACCCCCACTATCTTCAAAAGTACCCTTCAACTCCGACCACGCAAAAGAAGCCCGGAGAAGAAGCAAAGTCTAGCCGACACCTAAACCGTTAAGGAAGCCAGAAGCATTGAAGAAGTAGCCTACGTCGTTCGAGAAGGAGATCGAGTTGACACCAAAGCCAAAGTCCACGTAAGAAGCCAAACCAAAAGCCCCGGTAAAGCCCGCGCCAAAGCAACGCAAGTGCCAAAGCCAAGCGACTACGCCGGTCACGAGCAAAAGCACCGCACGTTCTAGCCAATACGACGCGAAGTCCGGAAGAACGAAAGCACCGTAAGTCTCCCCCGTCTACGTCCAAGCGCAAGCGCCAAAGCAAAGCAAAAGCCAGAGCAACACCAAAGCCAAGCCAAAGCCAAAAGCCAAAGCCAAAGCCAAAGCCGACGCCAAAAGCACGATCGACGCCGCAAACCGACGATCAAGGACACCGAGATCAAAAGCACCTACTATAAAGACCGACAGTGCCCGGCGAAAAAGACGGTGCAACGGAAGGACGGCGGCCACGACCCCCCCGAGTTCTTCTTAGCTTACACCATGGAACACAGTTGCAGAAGAATCAAGCCGGAGCCGGCCTTTTCTTCCGCTGTTCGGGTTCTCAGCTTTGGATCCAACAACTGGAGAAGCGGCGGCGCCGGTGATGATCCGGGCGAGTTATCCTCGGTTGGTGAATTCCGGGACCCGGGAGGCAGCACATCGGAGGTGACCCACCCGCCGATCCATCATGGGTCAATCTCGTTTGCGCAAAGCCGGAACCATGAATGCAGCTCCACGGCGGACGCTCCCCCGGTGATGGATCCTTTGGAGCTGTCCTCAGTTGCTCAGATGATTTCAGAATGGGAAAATTGCACTGACACCTCCGGTGGTTTGGTATCAAAGCAGACATAACCCCCCCCCGTTTTGCGTGCCATTTCGGGCACGGTGTAACGGACGGCTGTGATTCAGTTTAGGATCCTGTGTGCCTCTCAATTTGGATAAACTACAGTGACCTCGTTTTTTTTTTTTTGGGTTTAAGACAGTGACCACGTTTGATAGAGCTGTTGATCTCCGGCAGCATTGACGCAGGGGGCTAATTGGAGTCAGAGCATAGTTCAGGGTTCAAATTGTTAAAAAAAATTTATGGCCTTTAAAGTAATTAAGCTTGTACAAATTTAAGTTTCCGTAATATTTAGTAAAATACACCATATTATTAGGAATAAGAAATAAGCAAACAGAGTTAGGGTGCGTTTGGCATTGGTTTTGAAATTTTAGGTTTTGATTTTGGAATACCAAGAACTAGTTTTGTGCAAAACCAGTTTTAGCTTATCGAAAACCAGTTCTAGAATTATCAACATTTGAGCATTTGGCAATAAAACCAGTTTTGAGCCTTAAACTAGTTTTGCAGTTATTTCCTCTATTTTTAAATATTCTATTTGTAAAACATTTTCTATATAACATACTCTATCAATCACGTTCTTTTTCTATAGTATATTCTCTCTATAATATTTTCTCTATATCATTTTTTCTCCAATAATTTTGCATTCTAAAACATTATTTGTGTAATACTCTCTCTGCTTATATTCTCTCTATATAATATTTCTCTTTAGAGTACTTTCTCTCTCTATAATATTTTTTATCTATAATATTTTTTTTATAATATTTTCTCTCTATGATATTTTCTTCTTCTCTCTCTTATGTCAATTTCTTTCTATAATATTTTATTTTTCTAAAATGTTCTCTCCAATATTTTCTCTACAATATTTTCTCTTTCTACAATATTTTCCCTCCAACATTATCTCTATGATATTCTCTCTATAATATTTTCTCTTCTCACTAGGTCATTTTCTATCTAAAATACTCTCCTTCTGCAATATTTTATCTCTCTACAATATTTTCTCTCTAAAATATACTCATTCTATAATATTTTCTCTCTCTAAAATATTCACTTGCTATAAGATTTTCTCTCTCTAAAAATATTCTCTCTAAACACTTTCTCTAATATTTTCTTTCTATAATATTATTTCTCCTCTCTCTACCCCATTTTTTCTCTCTATAATATCTTCTCTCATTCAGTTTCTAGATCTTTTAAATATTTACTCTTTAAAATATTTTGTGTTTACAATATTTTCTCTCTCTAAAATATTTTCTTTGTACAATATTATTTCTCTCTCTAAAATATTTTCTTTGTATAATATTATTTCTCTCTATGATTTTCTCTTTCTACAACATTTTCTCTTTACAATATTTTCTCTTTATAAAATATTATCTTTGTATAACATTTTTTCTATCTGCAATATCTTCAATCTCTTTCAATAATATTTTTTCTCTATACCATTTTTTTTCTATGATATTTCCTCTGTATTATATTTTTTCCTCTTTATGTCATTTTCTCTCACTACAATATTTTCTCTTTCTAAAATTTTCTCTCTCTATAATATTTTCTCTTTCTAAAATATTCTCTTTCTATAAAATTTTCTCTCTAAAATATTATATTCTATAATGTTTTCTCTTTACAACATTTCTCTCTCTAAAATATTATTTTTTTATACTATTTTCTCTCTCTAAAATATTCTTTCTATAATATTTTCTCTCTTGAATATTTTCTCTCTCTATAATATCTTCTCTCTTTATAATTAACATTTTTCTCCCCTCTTTGTTATTTTGTCTCTCTATAATATTTCTTTTCTAAATTTTACTCTCTAAAATATATTCTCTCTCTAAAATATTCTTTTTATATAATATTTTATCTCTATAAAATATTCTCTTTCTATAATATTTTCTCTCCCTATAATATTTTTTCTTTCTATAATATTCTCTTTCTCTAAAATATTCTCTTTCTACAATATTTTCTCTCTAAAAAATATCCTATTTCTATAAAGTTTCCACTTTATAACATTTCTCTCTCTAAATTATTCTCTTTTTATAATATTTTCTCTCTCTAAAATATTCTATTTCTATTATATTTTCTCTCTCTATGATATTTTCTTTCTCTATTAATAATATTTTTCTCTCTATATAATATTTTCTATCTAAACTACTCTTTATAACATATTCTCTCTCTAAAATATTATCTTTCTATAATATTTTCTCTCTCTAAAATATTCTTTCTATAATATTTTCTTTCTCTACAATATTATCTTTTTCTACAAAATTTTCTATTTACAATATTTTCTCTCTCTATAATATTTCCTCTCTATAATATTTTTTATCTTCAATATTTTCTCTCACTACATATTTATTTATTTAATACTCTCTATCTATATTCTTCTCTTTAGAATTTTCTCTCTCTATAATATTTTTATATCTATCATATATTTTCTCTAAAGTATTCTCTATATAATAATTTTCTCTCTCTACAATATGATATGTATATATTCTCCCGGTTTTAATTTTTTTTCTTTACAATAGTTTCTCTCTACAACATATATGTTATTCACAATAATTTCTTTTAATTATTGTTTTGCCTTCTTGCCTCAAGAACCCAAAAGAAGAATCCAAAAACAGAAAATTTCTGCTTTTGGGTTTTGATGATTTTCTGGTTTTGGTTTTGGAAAACCAATTTTTTAATCGAATCCCAACCGCATTAAAATCTTATACCAAAACTAGTTTGGCAAGCGGAATTAGTTTTGACGCAAAACTAGGCCTCCTAAACCAATGCCAAACACACCCTTAGTAAACATCGCTCGAATCTGACCAATTCGACCTCGCCCACCAATTTGCGCTAACCCAGTCATAATCTGATTGAGCTTGCTGAAAATTTGTTCTAGGGTTGGGCACAATTTGGGCAATGTACCAGGGTTGAAGGTATGGTTGGATGGGACGCGGTTTGAAGGTTCTACAGCTGGAGGTGGGCTTGGCTGACATTTAACCCAACCTAACTTGCTCGAGTTGTGGCTCCTTCGGTTTGTGATGGTAACCGCCCGATTCATACCATGTCACATGAACAAATTCACGTACCCATGTGCCAAATAAAAACCTACACACACACACCTCTCCTCGGCCACTGCCAGCGCACGCACCACCTATTTTTTCTTTTATTTTTTTTCAGTGTACTGTCTAACTACCACATGTATTACCTTCCTTTGGTTACACCTGACTACTTCGTTCACCAGAGACCAAATCTAAGGTAGGAACAATGACTGGTAGTGTAGCTATATAATTTCTATTAATGGAACCAAAGTGCAATGTGTTTATTACAATCAACTACAAATTTTGCAGATCTATGAACACATTAATTGACACCTATAGTAACATAACTGGGACTCATATCTCTAAGTAACATTTGCATGCCTTTTCATTCTGCAATTAGATTTCACAACCACCAAGTTGATGTTAGCACCTCCTTCACTGTAGTAGAGACCTCCAAATTCGGTGGCCGGAATTTTTTTTTTTGGGATTCAAAGGCGGAGATCAATAGATCTCTAGGAGGTGCTACAGTACGGCACGAGTAGAACAAACAACAACCCGACAACAGCCGCCATCGTCAGCAAAAACCCAGGCTAACCATGGCTGAAGAAAGCGCCACACCAGTGCACAACTAAACGCCACATCGACGTACAACAAAAAGAGTAACAAACCCACTGCTCCGACCACTAGCGGAGAACACGCCCACCGGTGAACAACCACAAAATAATTTAAAATATTGCAAACCTCCGCAATTCCCAGTAGCAGCTCGGCAAAGAGAAAATAGGAATTATACCCATTGCCGTCGAACCGCACTGCTGGCTAACGGAGGTAGATTTGGAAAACCACCACTTCCAACCCGAGAAATCGGGGCCAGATCTGCTCTTTTGGCCGCCTCCGACGAGTAAAACACGCCCCCGACGCCGTGAGAGAGCCTTCAATCGATTGAAGGCTCTCTCACGGTCTCAATGAACACAAAATGATCGGTTGCCAGAAAGCCCCTATCTACATCGGGGGTTGAAGGGTGCTATATCCATCCCTGGAAGAGAACCACGAATGAGATCCCGACCTCTATGAACTGCTTGCACTTATCTCTCTATGAACTACCTGCATTTATCTCTAGGAACTGCCTGCACTTATCTCTAGGAACTGCCTGCACTTATCTCTCTATGAACTACCTGCATTTCTTTATCTAGGAACTGTCTGCACTTCTCTATCTTGGAATTGTCTGTATTTCTCTCTCTAGAAACTGCATGTACTTTTCTATCGAGCAACTGCCTGCACTTTTCTTTCTAAAAATTGTCTTTATTTCGATCTCTAGAAACTTTCTACATTTCTCTCTCTAAAAACTGTTTACACTTCTCTCTAGAACCTGTCTGCATTTCTCTATCTAGGAACTACTTGCACTTCTCTCTAGGAACTGTCTACACTTCTCTCTCCAGAAACTGTCTGCGCTTCTCTCTAGAAACTGTATGCACTTCTCTTTTTAGAAGTTGTCTGCACATAAGAGCTTATTATAATAATTCTATCAAACAAGCAATTTTAAAAAGCTCTACTATATATGACACTATTACCCCTAAATAAGCACTATAAAAGAGAGGTTAACCAAACACACTTTTTTATTTTAAGAGCTTATCTAAACCGAGTTGCCAAACGACTTTGCTTATTATAAGAGCTTTTTCCAGCAAAACTTTTTAATAAGCTCTTATAGAAATAGCTCTACTTATAAGCAAACAGGCAAACCAAACACCCCACAAGAGAGGTTACCTCTAAACCAAAGTTGACTCCATGCTCATCAACACTCGGTTTTCCAAACGAATGTAGCTATATTGCCACCAATGCGATTGCCGTCGCAACCAAGACGTTGTCAATCGATAGCAAAACGAATGCAGCTCTGTTGCAGCTAATGTCACCATCGTCGCAACCAAAGCGATGTCTTTCGACAACCAAACGAATGTCGTCTGTTGAAGACTCCAAGCAAGTGGTCGTCCGTCGATGACTCCAAAGGCTACAAACGCAAACTATCGGCATCTGTCGACGCCTTCGAATTGTTGCTCGTTGGCACCTCCATGGCATCCACCGGCGTCGATCGGCATCGATAGATGCTTCTGCAATGGTGCATGCCAGCACCTCCGATCGACAACCATTGATGCCTCCATTAATGGCGCTTGCTGGTGCCTCTGATAGGCATTCATCAATGCCCTCTCCAATTGTTTCTGCCGATACCTCCAATCGGCATTCGTCGATGCCTTCACTAATAGTGCCCACATGCACGTCTTCTGTCCAGTCGTCAGGGAGGGAACGTAGATCTTCGCAAGCAGCTCGTCGCGTGACGTGAATGGGGAAAGAGCGACCTTCATCATCGTCGCCGGAAGACTCGCTCAGCACGACACGTCTCCTTGCCTTCCCCGCGGGTGCAGCTACGTTGCGAGTAGCTGGTTGCCTGCAGTCGCCTGCAGCTGCAATCGACCTAGTGCGGCGCCTGAAGATCACGCAAAGCTTAGATGACGCCATAATGGGGTTGAAGTATCTAACGGAGCTGACGTACCTGTCAGGAAGCTCCGAGGAGTAAGCAGAGGGCTATTCTGTCGCTGCTGTTTGCTTACCCTTTTTGGGAGTAGTACTGTAAGACCTGACGACGGGGAGCTTCGGAAACAGCTGCCGCCAGTCGTCGTCGTTATGCGCCACCCTCCTAATCAGTTTGTCCAAGTCATTCTTAACACCCTCAGGGCACTGGAGCTGCCTAGAGGGGTAGAAGTCCTCGATAGTCGCAGCGAGGTGGGAGACTAGTCCGGGAACTTTGAAACGACCCCTCCAGGGTCCTCCAACCACTATCGGGCACTCCTTCCAACCCCTCACGGAGTCTGATAAGCCTCCAATGGGAGGGCGACTACCTGCGCGCGCCTACAGGCTGATGTAGGAGAACACGTTGCCTGGCGTCGTTGTAGCGCTAGAAAAAAGCACGGGCCGTCTTTATTGCACAAAATCAGATTACAAGTGTGGCCGGGACCCGGGTGGCTCGGGTGTAGCGAGTCCGGGTTGCAGCGAGTTTTAATCAGGGGATTGTGGGAAAGATCTTCTGGAGGATCCCTTTGATCCGCGTCTCCACGTGGTGTTCGTGCGAGAGCTCTGAAGGAGTTGCCCAGGACAGGGGTCTTTACAGGATGAGGGTTTTGGAGAGGCTAAGGAATGTCCACCGTTGCTTTGTCCCTTCCGTGCTTCGCGCTTTCTTGTCTAGGGGGTTTTTCGACTTCGTTCCTCGGTCTTCGTGTCTTCCTTGCTCCTTGCTTGACCTCGGCGTCCTTGATCATCGGTTCGCGGCGTCGATCGTGCTTTTGGCGTCGGCTTTGGCTTCGGCTTTTTGGCTTTGGCTTGGCTCCGGCGTGGCTTTGGCATTTGCTTTGCTTCGGCGCTTGCGCTTGGACGTAGCCGGGAGAGACTTGCGAGGCTTTCGTTCTTCCGGACTTCGCGTCGTATCGGCTAGAACGTGCGGTGCTTTTGCTCGTGGCCGGCGTAGTCGCTTGGCTTTGGCACTTGCGTTGCTTTGGCGCGGGCTTTACTGGGGCTTTGCTTTGTCTTCTTGCGTAGGCTTTAGCTTCAGCGTCAACTCGGTCTTCTTCTTCGAACGACATGGGCTACTTCTCCGGTGCTTCGACGGTTTGTGGGTCGGCTGGACTTCTCTTCTTCTCCGGGCTTCCTTGGTGTGATCGGAGTCGAAGGATGCTTTCGAAGATGGTGGGGGTAGCACCGGTATCCGTGCGACGGTTGTAGCGTCGGCTTTTGTTGGTGAAGACGATAGGGTAACGACGGCCTCCGTGCGACGGTTGTAGCGTCGGCTTTTGTTGGTGAAGACGGCGGGGGTAACGATGCTTCAGACGGTCTGCTCCAGGCTTTCTTCTTCGTGGATGGCGTAGGCATTTTCGAAGGCGACGGGTTGATGACGCTTCGTTTCTCTCCTCCAGGCTTTGGAGCTTGATCGGAGTCGAGAATTTGTTGGAGCCGACGGGGTAGTGCCGCTCCGAGCTTCTTCTCCGGCCTTTGCTTCTGGCGTCTTCGGAGTCTAAGGATCTTCTTCTCCGAGCTTTCTTCTTCGTGCATGGAGTCGAAGTCTTGATCTTCGTGTGCAAGGGTCTTCACATTGATGAGAGCTTTCAGTAAGCCGATCCCGACGGGACAGGCTTGACCGTGCCTCGTGAAGCCTTGGGTCGATGAAGAAGTGTCTCCTCTTCTGCAGAGCTCCCGCGCTTCGTCTTCAGTCTTCAACCATCGACCTGGCGACGGTTATGGCGTCGGCTTCTTCTCCGAGCTTTTGGGCTTGATCGGAGTCGAAGGCCTTGTTGACGACGACGGGTGTAGCGCCGCTTCGCTTCTTCTCCGGGCTTTTGGGCTTGATCGGAGTCGAAGGCTTTGTTGAAGATGACGGGTGTAGCGCCGCTTCTCTTCTTCTCCGGGCTTTTGGGCTTGATCGGAGTCGAAGGCTTGTTGGAGACGATGGGGTAGTGCCGCTTCTCTTCTTCTCCGGGCTTTTGGGCTTGATCGGAGTCGAAGGCTTGTTGGAGCCGACGGGGTAGTGCCGCTCCGAGCTTCTTCTCCGGCCTTTGCTTCTGGCGTCTTCGGAGTCGAAGGGTCTTCTTCTCCGAGCTTTCTTCTTCGTGCACGGAGTCGAAGTCTTGATCTTCGTGTGCAAGGGTCTTCACGTTGATGAGGGCTTTCAGTGGACTAAGCCAATCCCTCAGGACAGGCTTGCCCGTGCCTCGTGAAGCCTTGGGTCGATGAGGAAGCGTCTCCTCTTCTGCAGAGCTCCCGCGCTTCGTCTTCAGTCTTCAACCATCGACCTCTTGAATCTTCCCCCACCCCCTCTATTTATAGGCAAAGGGGAGGGGAGAGAGATATGGGAACTTTTTAATTTTAAATCCCCTTTGTATCTCTCTCATAATTACCCGGGATTTATTCATCTATTGATGAGGGAAATAACATTTATTTGTTTTCCTTTTCTGGCGAGGCAATTATGGCTAGATTTTGCACACGAAATCGATGGCGATCGGGCGCTTCTTCTTGTGCGTCGGATCGAGGGATCGGCGCAGATCCGCATGTGTGCAGACGTCATATGCAACCTCCCCCCGCGCATGGCGGTACTTATTTCCTTTTCTTCCTTTTCTTTCCTTTTCTTTTCTTTCCTTTTCTTTTCTTTCTTTTCTTTCTTTTCTTTTCTTTCCTTTTCTTTTCCTTCCTTGCAGGGCCGGCCGGCCCCTCCATGGGGTTCGGGTCCTAGTAGGGCCGGCCCCCATGGGGTTCGGACCCTAGTAGGGGCCGGCCCCCCCTTTAAGCATGGGGTCCGGGTCCTCCTTTGCTAGGTGCGAGTATGGTCCGGGTCCGCACCGGTGCGTGCGAGTCGGGTCCGCATGTCGGGTTTGCATCCGCGTCGGCACACGTAAGTCGGGTCCGGGTCCGACAAAATTCGTGTGTTTACACTCGTCTTGTAGTCTTTGACAAAATACTTCTTCAAGAGATACGCGACGCAGAGCTGCTGCCCCGCCAGTTCTTCTATTGCCTCTATACAGCGGAGAATCCTCCAGCCATTGCCAATTATCTGGCCTGGAGACACTTTCATGTACTCCAGCAGGCGACCTGAGAAGCTCGCGAGAGGAAGCCTCAGGCCGCAACGTAACTGTCCGAGAGTGATGACGGTACGGTCGCCATCGTTAGGGTCCAAAGGACCGGTAGCGAAAGAGAGTGAGATGGCATTAGGGATGCCGTAAGCTATCCGGACGTCCTCCATCAACGGAAACTTCTTTGGCACGACGAACCAAGTGAAAGACATCTTTAGCGCTTGCTCTCGGCGTGTATCCAGACGAAACTCCTTCCAACACGCGACTCCTCGGCGTGTATCCAAAGGGAGCTATCTCCAACACGTAACTTCTCGGCGTGTATCTAAGATAACTTCAGTGCAGCTACCGACTCGTGCAGCAATTCGTCAACCCGAGCGAACCTTCAGCCACAGAAGAGAAATCTGAAGCAGAGGAAAGAAATGAACCCTCAGGGTCCTATTTATAGAAGAAGTTGGAGTTAGGGGAATGGGTTCGGATTTCGAGGAAAAGAGAGGGCAAGGTGGCGACGCCTGGTGACGCCATGTGGCAAAAAACCGAGAAAAGCCCAGATAGCTATTTGGAGTTCCGACAGCACCGAAACGAGGCTGGCACGCAAATCAAGGCAAAGTGATCCTGACCGGTGGGACTGAAGACCGTCCGGTCAGGAGGGGGTATTGTGTGTACCCTCCTGGTCGGTCGCGCAACAGATGAAGAAGGGAAGGGTCGGCCGCGCAACGTTCCCCCCTTCTCTCTCTTGGTCGGCCGCGCAACAGACATGGAGGGGAGGGGTCGACCGCGCAACAGCCCCCCCTTTTTCCTTCTCTTCCTTGCAGCCGGTCGCGCAACAGACATGGAGGGGGGGGGGGGGGGGGGTCGGCCGCGCAACAGCCCCCCCCCTTTTCCTTCTCTTCCTTGCGGTCGGCTGCGCAACAGACATGGAGGGGGGGGGGGGGGGGGGGGGGTCGGCCGTGCAACAGGCCCCCCCCCCCCTTTTCCTTCTCTTCCTTGCGGTCGGCCGCGCAACAGACATGGAGGGGGGGGGGGGGGGGTCGGCCGCGCAACAGCCCCCCCCCCCCCCCCTTTTTCCTTCTCTTCCTTGCGGTCGGCCGCGCAACAGACATGGAGGGGGGGGGTCGGCCGTGCAACAGCCCCCCCCCCCCCCCCCTTTTCCTTCTCTTCCTTGCGGTCGACCGTGCAACAGCAGGAGGGGGGGAGGAGCCGAACCCCCCCCACCCTCGGTCGACCGTGCAACAGTAGGAGGGGGGTGAGGAGCCAACCCCCCCTCCTTCTTCGGTCGGCCGTGCAAAATGCCGAGGAACAGTGCGGCAGTCGAACCCGGAAATCTCGGAGGCTACGGGGTGCTGACTATGCTCCGAGATTTTCAGCCCAAAGTGACTAGGTGTCAACCGCGCGCCACGTCCTCACTACCGCGACGGTTGAGCTCATTGCGGGGACACATCATTCACTCGCTCCACGCGTAGCGCCCCAACCGTCATCCCACCACTATAAAAGGGGACCTACCCCTTCAGCGAGAAGGGGAGGAATTCTGGAGGAAACGCTGCCCGTTTCGTCCCAGAATTTACGGAGCTGCGGAGGTCGGTCGGTAGTTACACACTGTCTGCAGCGGCCGGTAGTTAGATGCTGCCTGCAGCGGGCAGTAGTTTGAGTGAAACTGCAGAGGTCGGTATTTTGGGAGACCGGTCCTCGGGGTGTAATTGGGGTTAAGGTGAGAGATTGTAACCGAAGAAATTGTTTTAGTGCATTCTCGCCCCACCCGTGGTTTTTTCCCCTTCGACGTTGCGAAGGGGTTTTTCCACGTAACTACTGTCTTCTTTCGTCTCTTCGGCGTGTTAGATTGTGCTCGCCAGCCAAACCGCCCGGTTCGATTAAGAACCCCCCACAGAAGGTATGGTTGGATGGGACGCGGTTTGAAGGTTCTACAGTTGGAGGTGGGCTTGGCTGACATTTAACCCAACCTAACTTGCACGAGTTGTGGCTCCTTTGATTTGCGATGGTAACCGCCAGATTCATAACCATGTCACATGAACAAATTCACATACCCACGTGCCAAATAAAAACCTACACACACGCCTCTCCTCGGCCACTGCCAGCGTACGCACCACTTATTTTTTCTTTTATTTTTTTTCAGTGTACTGTCTAACTACCACATCTATCACCTTCCTTTGGTTACACCTAACTACTTCGTTCACCAGAGACCAAATCTAAGGTAGGAACAACCACTGATACTGTAGCTATATAATTTATATTAATGGAACAAAAGTGCAATGTGTTTATTACAATCAACTACAAATTTTGCCGATCGATGAACACACTAATTGACACCTATAGTAACATATAACTGGGACTCATATCTCTAAGTAATATTTGGATGCCTTTTCATTCTGCAATTAGATTTCACAACCACCAAGTTGATGTTAGCGCCTCCTTCACTATAGTAGAAACCTCCAAATTCGGTGGCCAGAATTAGGCCTTTTTTTTTTGGTATTCAAAGGCGGAGATCAATAGATCTCTAGGGGGTGCTACAGTACGACACGAGTAGAACAAACAACAACCCGACAACAGTCACCATCGTCAGCAAAAACCCAGGCTAACCATGGTTGAAGAAAGCGCCACACCAGTGCACAACTAAACGCCACACCGGTGTACAAAAAAAGAGTAACAAACCCACTGCTCCGACCACTGGCGGAGAACACGCCCACCGGTGAACTACAACCACAAAAAAAAACTTAAAACATGGCAAACCTCTGCAATTCCCAGTAGCAGATCGCCAAAGAGAGAATGGGAATTATACCCATTGTCGTCGAACTCTGCCGTCACAGCTTCTCTGAGAACCGCATTGCTGGCTAACGGAGGCGGATTTGGAAAACTACCACTTCCAACCCGAGAAATCGGGGACAGATCTGCTCCTTCAGCCGCGTCCGACGAGTAAAAGACGCCCCCGACGCCGTGAGAGAGCCGTCAATCGATGTGAGGGCTGCTGCGGGTCACCGTCTCAACGAACACAAAAAGTTCGCTCGCCAGAAAGCCCCTATCTACATCGGGGGTTGAAGGGTGCTAGATCCAGCATTGGAAGAGAACCACGAATGAGATCCCGACCTCCCCGATGCCGTCACCGGCGATCGAGGAGGCTAAGAGGGCCGCCGAAACCTTAGATCACGGGGTAAGGAAAGATGGAGCAGAACAAAGGCGCTCGGAGCCTCGGCGATTTTGGTATCAAAAATATTATTCCCATAGACCGATTGGAACGTTGGTCAATTAGAGAAAATCGCCCTAGCTTAATCACGAGAGCCAGCTGCACATGATCTGCCCCGGTCGGTGGGCTCGGCGCGGAACACGATCCATTTTCGAGTTGCCTGCCATCGTGCGCCTGTGATGCGAGCGGGCCCACCGACGGCGGCCGACCGACTGGATGAGATCCGAAGTCCTCTTGCTATGGCCGAGGCACGGAGCATGCCAAGTGTCAAGTGCCAAAATTGACTGGACCGTGGGTGACCGACTGGCCATCGCTGTCGGGAATGTCAGTCCACGTGGCAATCCTTCGATCGAACTGCCAACTCCGATAGTTACGAATGCAAGATCTATCCAGCAGCGTATCCCACGTTTGACACGTTCACGACGGGCCCATAGCTGGAGAATCAAGTAACTGGGAGGGAGCGTTGTATGCGCAGAAAAAGGTACGGGTCGTCTTTATTGTGAACACACAAGATTACAAGAGTGGGCGGGACCCGGGTGGCTCGGGTGTAGCGAGTCCGGGTGCAACGAGTGTTGATCAGGAGATTGTGGGAGAGATCCTCTGGAGGGTCCCTTTGATCCGCGTCTCCACGTGGTATTCGTGTGAGAGCTCTGAAGGGGTTGCCCAGGACAGAGGTCTTTACAGGGTGAGGGTTTTTGAGAGGCTAAGGAGTATCCACCGTTGCTTTGTCCCTTCCGTGCTTCGCGCTTTCTCGGCTAGGGGGTTTTGGGCTTCGTTCCTCGGTCTTCGTGTCTTCCTCGCTCCTTGCTTGACCTCGGCATCCTTGATCGTCGGTTCGCGGCGTCGATCATGCTTTGGCGTCGGCTTTGGCTTTGGCTTTCGGCTTTAGCTTGGCTTGGGCGTGGCTCTGGCTTTTGCTTTGCTTTGGCGCTTGCGCTTGGATGTAGACGGGGGAGACTTACGGTGCTTTCGTTCTTCCGGACTTCGTGTCGTATTGGCTAGAATGTGCGGTGCTTTTGCTCGAGACCGAGGTAGTCGCTTGGCTTTGGCACTTGCGTTGCTTTGGCGCGGGCTTTATCGGGGCTTTTGCTTTGGCTTCTTGTGTGGGCTTTGGCTTCAGCGTCAACTCGGTCTTCTTCTCGAACGACGTGGGCTACTTCTTTGGTGCTTCGACGGTTTGGGTGTCGGCTGGACTTCTCTTCTTCTCCGGGCTTCTTTGGCGTGATCGGAGTCGAAGAATGCTTTTGAAGATAGTGGGGGTAGCACCGATCTCCGTGCGACGGTTGTAATGCCGGCTTTGCTTCGAAGACGACGGGTGTAGCGACGCTTCAGGTAGTCCTCTCTAGGCTTTCTTCTTCGTGGATGGAGTAGACGTTTGTCGAAGGCGACGGGGTGATGACGCTTCGTTCCTCTTTTCCGGGCTTTGGAGCTTGATCGGAGTTGAGGGTTTGTTGGAGCCGACGGGGTAGTGCCGCTCCGAGCTTCTTCTCCGGCCTTTGCTTCTGGCATTTTCGGAGTCGAAGGGTCTTCTTCTCCGAGCTTTCTTCTTCGTGTACGGAGTCGAAGTCTTGATCTTCTTGTGCAAGGGTCTTCACGTTGATGAGGGCTTTCAATGGACTAAGCCGGTCCCGAACGGATAGGCTTGCCCGTGCCTCGTGAAGCCTTGGGTCGATGAAGAAGCGTCTCCTTTTCTGCAGAGCTTCCTCGCTTCGTCTTCTATCTTCCCCCCCTTGAGCCTTCCCCCTCCCTCTCTATTTATAGGCAAAAGGAGGGGGGGGGGGGGAGATTTAATATCTCCTCCATAATTGCCAAGGATTTATTATTCAATTGAAGAGAGGAATAAACATTTATTTGCTTTCCTTTCCTGACAGGGTAATTATGGCTGAATTTTGCACACGAAATCGATGGCGACCCGACTCTTCTTCTTGTCCGTCGGATCGAGGGATCGGCGCAGATCCGCGTGTGAGCAGACGTCATACGCAACCCCCCCCCCCCCCCCGCGCATGACGGTAGTTCTTTCATTTTCTTTCTTCTCTTTCCTTTTCTTTCATTTTCTTTTCTTTCTTTTCTTTACTTTTTCCTTTTCTTTTCTTTTTCCTTTTCTTTTCTTTCCTTTCTTTTCTTTTTCCTTGCAAGGCCGGCCGGCCCCCATGGGGTTCGGATCCCTACTAGGGGCCGGCCCCCATGGGGTTCGGGTCCCTAGTAGGGGCTGGCCGGGTGGGCCCCACTTAAGGGTGGGCCCGCCCGGTTCCCTTGTCGGGCGCGAGTCGGGTCCGGGTCCGCATTGGTGCGTACTAGTCGGGTCCGAGTCGGAGTGCGCGTCGGGTTTGTATCCGCGTAGGTGCACGCAAGTCGGGTCCGGATTAGACAAAATTTGTGTGTCTACAAGCGTATTACCCAACCTATCCTTGCTTTTCCTGGACAATTACCATCGAATACAGTGTAGGCAGCGAGCCAACGGCCATTACCGATACAGGCTCTTCCTTCTGAGAACGGGAACGCCGCTGATTCCGGTCCTCGAACGTGTCACATTCGCCTTTGTGGCAGCAGTGGCAGCACGGAAATTTTCCTCTAGACCGAGGGTGAATTGGGGCACACAAAAGTCTTTTTTTTTTAAATACATATAATATATTTATCATTTATAGTGGCAAATATGTCGGCCTGGAGTCCTGGACGGTTGGACCTTGAAAGAGGTTTTTACCGAAATGACCACCAACTCTCAACTATTGTTGAGAATGGACCCCGTCAAGAAATCTGAACGAAAATGGCCACTAGCACGTGGGAAACAGGTCGCACGGTGACACTAAACAGGTAAAAAGACATATTGACCCTTACCACTGTAAAATTTTTTAGTCCCTCTTCTCCCCCTTTCAAATCTCCGGGGCTTCTTTTGTTGGTCCCCGCTCTCCGAGGCGATGGCGGATCCCGGGGAGACGACCTCCTCCTCTCCGCCTCCTCCCTCCTCGAATCCGGCGAAGGGGAAGCCGGTGGTCGTCAGGCATTTGGTTGATTAGATAGCATTTCAACCAAACCTGTTAAGTGGGTTGAAAGACATCTCTCAACGGGACCAAACACCAAACATCGTCATCGACGGCCAGGATTTACACCCTTCAAAGTGGCATTCGATCTAGTGGCTCTCTCTCGGGGTTGACCTGCAGTCATCATCACCATCTTCACCACCTCCATCTCCTCTCACAGAGAGAGTCAAAGAGTAAGAGAGTGAGCAGAGAGAGTGAGAGAGTGAAAGAGTGGGTGAGCAGAGAGAAAGAGAGAGTGAAAGAAAGAGTGAGAGAGAAACAAAGAGTGAGAGAGATACAGAGAGTGAAGGAGAGAGAGAGAGAGAGAGAGAGAGAGAGAGAGAGAGAGAGAGAGAGAGAGTTGAAGAGAGGAGGGGTGCAACCCACGTTTCAGCAGCCCTCCTCCTCAAGCTCCGGCGACCATCCGACACCGGCCCGCCATCCTCCTCCACCTCCTCTCACGGTGGCAGTCAAGCCCAAGCCCGAGCCGACCTTCCCTAGCTCCGGCGGTCCACAACCGAGCCGACGCCCAACCCCTGCTGTCGCGCTGCCGTCGCCGACAAACCCGAGCTCCGGTGACGCACGGGTGGAGCAGCGGCGACACCCCCCCCCCCCCCCCCCCCCCGCGCCCGATCTCCCGACCCCCCCTGCACTTCGGCGCCCGATCTCCCCCCGAGCTCGATCTCGACCCCCCCTCCCCGTGCTCTGGTGACGCACGGAAGGAGCAGCGGCGACCCCCCTTCCCTGTGCTCCGACGACGCGCGGAGGGAGCAGCGGCGACGCCCCCTCCTTCGTCCTTTGCTCCGGCGAAATAACATGTTTCGTCTAGTTTTCGTCGCCAAAAAATCACAGTCATTTCTGCCAGAGACTGGTTTTGGGCTGTGAGACGAAAATCGGACGAAATCCGACGAAATAACATGTTTCGTCTAGTTTTCGTCGCCAAAAAATCACAGTCATTTCTGCCAGAGACTGGCTTTGGGCTGTGAGACGAAAATCGGACGAAATCCGACGAAATAACATGTTTCGTCTAGTTTTCGTCGCCAAAAAATCACAGTCATTTCTGCCAGAGACTGGCTTTAGGCTGTGAGACGAAAATCGGACGAAATCCGACGAAATAACATGTTTCGTCTAGTTTTCGTCGCCAAAAAATCACAATCATTTCTGCCAGAGACTGGCTTTGGGCTGTGAGACGAAAATCGGACGAAATCCGACGAAATAACATGTTTCGTCTAGTTTTCGTCGCCAAAAAATCACAGTCATTTCTCCCCGAGGCTGGCTTTGGGCTGTGTGACGAAAATCGGACGAAATAACAATTTTCGTCTAGTTTTCGTCGCCGAAAAATCACAGTCAGTAAAAGGGTAGTTTGATCCCAAAGAATTTTAATGGTCATTTTGGTAAAGCCAAAAGCAACCTGGCCCATTCTCAACAATAGTTAAGAGTTGGTGGCCATTTCCGTAAAAACCTCACCTTGAAAAGTGATTCTCAATGAAAACCACTTTTGTGGAATATACCCGACCCGAGCGTCTGATCCGATAAAGGCAAGACTGAGGCGGCATGGTGGTCGTCCAGGCACATCCTGCGTACCATACAACCGCGGGGCCCACTGCGATTCTAAGAGTCTAAGACCCCAGCACATGGGTTTGTGTCCGCCAGCAGTCAGAGCGGTTGTATGGTACGTGCGGAAAATTTTCCCGACGGAATGGGTGGGGGCCACCAAAGCGTGTGACCATAGCAGGCACAGCAGGTGCTTGGTGCGTGGGCACAGCAGCAGGTGCGTGGGCATTTTGTTCCTATTGATTTTTTTGTTGTCCTTTGCGGATATAAAACAGGCCGATCTCTTCGCTCGGTCGAAGGAACGTACCCATTCCAACAGCGGAGACGGCGGAGAAGCCAATGTCATCATCCATGGCCGCCGACGAACCACCGTGCGATCATGCGCCGGTGACCGAGGAGATGACCTGGGGGCGCGGTCTCCTGATCAAGATCAAAGCCCTCCTGCTGCTGCCGCCGCCGACCACCAAGCTCTGCTCGGAGCTCGCCGGAGAGCTCTTAGAATCCCACGATCGGGCTCTCTCCCTGCTCCGACGACGCTGTACTACTCTCTTTTAAATCCTTTTAAAAACTTGGCTACCATGAAGATGAAAAATACTCATTCAATAGCATTTATTGGTCATTTGATGTTAATATATATATCTATCTCTAATAAGTGAATCACACTAACTTTAGATTTCACACTTCATCCAATAGTTGCGACGTTGTCTGTGCCAAATGGCATGCATCACGCTCATCCGGGCATTGTCCGGATTTCTTACTAGTTAGCAAGAAACACGGGAAATGTTTGGATGAACTTGATGTATGCCATTTGGCATAGACGTCATCACAACCGTTTGAAGAGGTGTGCAATATGAAATTAATGATTTTTCTAATTAACATCAAATGATCATTAAAGTTGAATGTGTATTTTACGTTTTATAATAGTTTTTCAACATACTTTATGAGAAAGGGCTACGCTGACACGATATTGACTCTTCAAAAGAGATACATGTGTTAGGGCTCTATTTTAGCTTTATAGTATTAAATCGATACTATTAGATAAGAACTATAAAGAAGTAGAGAGTTCATTTTTGGTAGGACAAATTGAATGTTTAAAGCCTACATTAATAACAAGAAGTATGTAAAGTCTAGGGGGGTTGGTACAAGAGGCCCAGGGTCGATTCCTGCGAGCTTGCATTGAATTAATAACTGATAGGGGGTCTCAAACTGTCAACGTACATGCCCCGTAAATCTTATTCCTACACTTGCATGGATCCTATTCCAAAGGACATCAGACTGTCAAACGTTGGAGGCAAAATACACCTTATTACTAAGGATTATGGAAGCTAGATTTTTCCCATACAATTGTGCTAATTTAAATTGAAAACTTTTGATGGGCTATAAAATAAGCATCGCTCAAATCTGCCCAAGCCCGACCTGATCCACCAACTTGAGCTAACTACCCAACCCGACCTGATCCACCAACCCAGATGACAGGGGGAAGGATTTCGTTCCCCTTCCCCCTCTGATCTGGGTTTTTGGGTGGCTCCTTCTGGCGCTCCCTCATATCTGGCGATGTCCCTATTTGGCGTGGTAAGGAGGATCCGGCTCGGTTTAGCGTGTTATCTCCTGTGGAGCTTATCGTCGGCTTCGTTTTCGGCGTCCAGTGGGTGGCGCCACTCCTCTTCGTGGTGGTGGCTTCGGTGTTGTTCCTTTTTTACTATTTTCTTTAGATTTTTTGGTGTGTACAGCGGTGCCTGTTTTCTCCCGCCGGTGGGGCGGTTTGTGGGTGGTTCTGCCCTTGGTGGTGACAGAACTTGGTGGTTGAGGGCCGGGGGTTTTCTGCATCGGGTGTGGCGTCTTTTTTTTTTTTTTTTCTTCTTGCCGCTTAGAGTGGTGACTATTGGTACTAGAGACTACTGATATATGAATTTAGAATTGCTTGTATGACTGTTCACATGATGATCTCGTGACTTTAAATGAATGTCTTATTTAATCTGTTCTTTAATGCTGTAGAACATTGAATGGACTTTATGTTAGATAACCAAGTGACAGTAGGAATTGCATGTGAATATAGACTACTGATAGGTTTAAGTATCATTCGGCAAACTTTGACCATACTAGAACTGCTAGATTATATCTTAATTTATTACAATTGGTCGTCTCATATTATTAAAGACTATTAGGATGTCACTAGCCATTAATTTGGTTAATCTCCCAATTTCCTATTGGGGGCTACTCTTTCCCACGAGTAGGCTCAGTTGTAGGTCCGGAGGCTCAGGAGTAGCAGTAGGAGCCCAGAGGCGGAGTTAGAGTTGCAGTGTTACCTTTTGGCTTAGTACGTCAATCTTGTAGTCTTTTCTCTTCAGACATTGTAATTTTATTGGAATAAGAGTTCTTATTAGTTAGTTAGTATTCTATGGTTGTAGTTGCAATGGTTCCAGCTGAATTCTTTTGGGTAGGCCTCTCCTCAAGGCCCTAAGCTTAGGATAGATCATGATGAAAATATAAGTGCATATAAATGACTAAATTTATTAAGCCTATAGATGGGAACCCTATACTGGTGCACCTGAGTGTTTGGGAGTGGATGAGACTACGTGGCTAGCCGTAGGAGGCTTGAGCCTCGTGCTCCCTCAGATAGACTCCTGTCAGTATGTACTGGCACCGACAGGTCACACATACTGAAAGGATAGGACTTTTGAAGGTTGAGCTTGACTAGATAATATCTTCTCTCTGTTGATAATTTATCTTTCTTTGCTTTTTAATAAAAAATATTTTTTTTGAAAAATTAAAATTTAAAAGATTCCCCTCTTGTTTCTCCCTCCTTCTTGTTTTTCATATTAGAGAGCGTAGAAGAAGCCCTGTGAGAACCCAAATTGGTGTAATCAATTGACCAGACCCAAAACCCTCTTCTTTTTCCCACCTCACACCCCAGGGATCGGTCTTCAGATTTCTAGGGCGTGACAACGCCTCCTCACAAAACCGAGACTTTTTGGCTCGCACCAAAAGGGTCTCGGCGTCGGCAGAAGGCAAAGGAGTCTCGGCATCCTCTCGGTCGAAAAAAGGCAAGAGGGTCTCGGTACCCTCTCGGTATCCTCTCGGTATAGTCTCGGTCGAAAAATACACTAATTTTTCGAGAACGCCCATTTGCAAAATCGAGACTTTTGGCCCGCGCCAAAAGGGTCTCGGCATCGGCAGAAGGAGACTCTGCTAATACGAACCGCGGCACCGACAGCCCTTGCCAACCATGCAAGGATCCTAAGGCGTTTGCACCTTGGAATCCCAGTCTACCCAGGGGGTCCTGACCCGACTGGGAGGGGGTAACTGTGGATGCAAAAATTGTACCGGACCTGATTAGAGCGGCATGGGACCGCGCAACGGCCCAAGTGGGTAAGCCCACACGGGTTCATGGGCCCACTCTACGAGGCTCGCAGATCAAGCCCTCCCCCTTATTGGGCCCGAACAACGGCCCAATAAGGGCCCAGCAAGGAGGCCCAGAACCAGTGCCACGTCATCAGCGCCACATCATCACTGCCATATCGGGCACGTGCCTACGCTATAAAAGGACCCCCAGGCATCCAGGAGAGGGGTTGGTCATTCGATCAGAGGAAGAGAGGATTCAGAGCTAGAGCTTACTTCTCTCCTCCTAGTTTCTTTTCTTGTTGTTCCGTGCAACCCCCACTGTAAAAAGCTTCTCTCGGCCTGTCGAGAGAACGCTTTCCACCTTTATATTTATTATAGTGAAGATCAGGTGGCACCTCTCGCCCGGAGACGTAGGTCGTAAGACCGAACTTCGACAACAACGCCATGTGTCATCTTTCTCCTTCTCAACTTTATAATCTCCAACTCCACAAACAATCCAATTCAATCAAGGCTGTGGGGTGGGATTCTCGATCAAGGCGGCTCGAAAATTTCCCCCCACATATATATGTATGTATATATATATACTAGTAAAAACCCCGTGCCCAAGGGCACGAAAATTTTTTCAAGGACGATGGAAACATTTTGAGGGCGGTGATAATATTTAGAGGGTGGCAGCAATATTTCGAGGGAGGCAATGAAAGTTCATGGGCAATGATATCATTTCAAGAGGGGGGTCATAATATTTCGAGGGTGACAATAATTTGGTGTCAAGAATCAAAAAATGTTTGGGTATGGTAAAATACAAATAGAGAGGTTCTAGAATGACCGAAAAATTATACAGTTTACCTTTTAATTCTTGATTTTATTTACGTCGATTTTAAGAATCTACAATCACACCTACAAACTTCTAATCCTAGAAATTTAGATTCATTAAAAGAAAAACCATTAAGTGAGAAGTAGTATTACCGGACTTGCAGTCGGTGCCGGGATAGCATGCCCAAGGGTCGGGGTGCCAACGATTTCGATGGTGGGCTGAAAAAAGAAACATAAATAATATTGGTGCGGGCAATGATAAAAAGAACGCACACACACAGCAATATAAGGTAAACCAAGTCTTTCAAGTTTCACCATTACACTCATACACCACATATTTGTGTCCAAGCACCTATAAACACATACAATTCTGTAAATCATTAGTCATCAATGACTTCATACATTAGAGGAATTCATGGCATTTTCCTTGAAGGTTACTATACAAATTGAATCTGAATATCAAATTGATAAGCTTCGAAAAAAGGAGAAAAAGCGGCATAAATGTGAGGCAGATTAGAGAAGCATGCATGAATTTGCTACCGGAAGTTTTTCTTCTCTGCTTCTAGCAAGTGAAAAGAAACAACCCTTTGATGATTTGATTGGGACTGGGAAAGGGCTCAATTCGTTAAGTGCTCTTCCTCAATGAACAATAAGGTTACACCGTGAAGGTTATGAAGAATTCAAAATTCCACCAACTCCAACAGCACCTATGAGGCCTGATGATTAGCTGGTATTTTCTAATATTTAACTTAATTTAAAGCGGGTTGTCGAGAAACAAAGTAATTACTTTATTTCATAATGATTCATACCATAACTTAATTTGCACCAAAAGTAATTACTTTATTTCATAATGTTTTATTGGCACATCTTTATGGATTTTTTTCTTCTAAAAATAGAGTACCAATGTACGATGGGAATCTATGGCGATTACAAAAATCCATCAAGTCCGAGGTTCTTGACCCATAGATTCTCTAAGTCAGTTAACTTTTTTGTAAATGAAAGACATAAGATTTTCTTGGTGTCAATCTCTAAGTTAGTTAACTCACTCTAGTTACTTGCATATTTTGCGTTTAGGGTCATGGGCTACATTCTGTTGATAGTATTTTTTATTAAATCGTATATCATAAGTTCCATACATGTGATTGTGGATCCTTTCCTCCTATTTCTTCCTACCAAAATAATCTGATTTTATTTGCCTACACGTATCCTCATGCTGACATATGCTCTACTCCAGCCCTTATACTTTTTCCGAACACCCACATCAACATCCTCATCTTTGTCGTGGTCTTTCTAGTGTGCTTGAACCCTCTTTATAGCCCAAAACTCATATTGAAAGAAGAGATAGTCCCTAAACTTTTGTTAACAATATAGGAAAAATATGATATTCCCTATAATTTAGACTCACTCTAGTTAAGAGGTAACTCACTCTAGTTAAGAGGTTTTTATCAGATTTTCTTGGTGTCAATCACTAAGTGAGTTAACTTTTTTGTGAATGAAAGACATACATAAGATTTTCTTGGTGAAAGACCACAGATGGAATAACTACAGTAACAGGTGAAGCATTAGCCGTTCTTGAGGTTCTGAACCCATTACATAGGTGATAGGTCTGCAGATTTGTCTATAAAGGACTGACAAAAATATGATATATAAAGGACTGACAACAAAGTTAACTGACTTAAAGATTGACACAATGAAAAATCTGATATTCCCTATACTTTTGTTAACAATACAGGAGAATTTTGTTAAGAAATTGAGCAGAAAAAATATAATACACAATGAAAAACTGACATTATGCGGTCAGTTTTTGTTAAGAAAAATTGAGCAGAATTTCTGATTGAAGGGTCATATGATCTGATATAAATGTGATACACAATGTAAAAAACTGATAGACCTATGACCTATGATCAGGTTTTTATCAGACTGAAGGGTCCTATGCTCAATCTGAAAAATCAGATTGAGCATAGGAAAACCTGATAAAAACCTGATCGCATAATGTCAGTTTTCTGATTGAGCAGAATTTCTGATTAAAGGGTCCTTCAATCTGATTGCAGCCGTCTCATAGACCTATCCTAAGAGGTTTATATATATATCAGAATTTCTAATTGCATCAGACGGCTGCGGTGTAGTGCCGCACGTACCGCATGCGACACTACACATAAGATAAAAACCTCTTAGGACCCTTCAATCAGAAATTCTGCTCATTTTTTTATTGTGTATCACATTGATCAGGTTTTTATCAGATTTTTCTGATTGAGCATAGGAAAACCTCATTGAGCAGAATTTCTAATTGAAGGGTCCTATGCTCAATCTGAAAAACTGACAACAAAGTTAATTAACTTAGAGATATAAAACTAAAAAATCTGATATTCCCTATACTTTTGTTAACAAAATAGGAGAATTTTGTTAAGAAATTGAGCAGAAAAAATGTGATACACAATGAAAAACTGTCAAAAATCTGATAAAAACCTGATCATAGGTGATGCGGCACTACACATAAGATAAAAACCCCTTAGGACCCTTCATCAGACTGAAGGGTCCTATGCTCAATCTGAAAAATCAGATTGAGCATAGGAAAACCTGATAAAAACCTGATCGCATAATGTCAGTTTTCTGATTGAGCAGAATTTCTGATTGAAGGGTCCTTCAATCTGATTGCAGCCGTCTCATAGACCTATCCTAAGAGGTTTATATATATATATTAGAATTTCTGATTGCATCAGAATTCTCAAATTAGCATGTTCTCAATTCCGAATTAGCATGCTTTTAGTTAGCATGCTTCTTTAGAAATTAAGAATATCTTTAGGAATTAAAAATTCTTCAAATTGCAAAATAGAGTTTTGTGCTCCAAATCAGAATTCCTAAAGAAATTGGGGGAAAAAAAAGAACAAATCAAGCGAGAAGTAGTATCAGACTTGCTTATTTCTAAGGTTATTGTACTTGCTTTACTGTGCTCGCCTAGGATTTAATAAAAATTTAAATCAGCAAGTAGTATCAGCTTGATTGAAAAAAATAAACGTTCAGATTCTAAGGTTTACTTGCTGATTCATTGTGCTAGGATCAGCAAGTAGTATCAGCATTCAGTTCATTGTGCTAGTATCAGATTCTAAGATTGATTGCACAAAGCACTCAGTTCATTGTAAGATTGATTGCACAAAGCACTCAGTTCATTGTGCTAGTATCAGCCTAGGATTTATTGTGCTTGCTTTACTTACTGATTCTAAGGTTATAAAATTTAAATCAGCACAGTAAAGCAAGCACAATAACCTTAGAAATCAGCAAGCACAATCTGATTCTAAGGTTATAAAATCAAGCAAGCCAGTAAAGCGTTATGGGTTCTGAAAGAAATACGGGGGAAAAATAGAACAAATCAAGCGAGAAGTAGTATCAGACTTGCAGAAATCAGCACAATAACCTTAGAAATTAGCACAGTAACCTTATATATGATTTGCTGTTTTTGATTAAATCTTATGGGTTCTGAAATAAATAGGGGAAAAAAAAAGGACAAATCAAGCGAGAAGTAGTACCGGACTTTCAGACGGTGCTGGGATATCATGCCCAAGGGTCGGGGTGTCAACGATCTCAATGGCAGTCTAAAAAAAGAAAAAACAGCAAATCATAAGGTTAGAGAGAGCAAGTGAATAAAAAGAAAGAAAGAAAGAAGGAAAAAAAAAGAAATTCATCATCTTGATCATCTCTCTTTTGCAGCCTTCTCTCTATTTCTCTTGCAGGTGGGACCTTGATATCCTATAAGCGAAGAGGCAGAAAAAGAAGGGAAAAAGGGACAGAGAGAGCAAAGGAAAAAAAGGGAGGAAACACTCCGATCATAGAAGCTTGATTTAATAAAAATTTAAATCAGCAAGTAGTATCAGCTTGATTGAAAAAAATGAACGTTCAGATTCTAAGGTTTACTTGTTGATTCATTGTGCTAGGATCAGCAAGTATCAGCTTGATTGCACAAAGCACTCAGTTAATTGTGCTAGTATCAGCAAGTAGTATCAGCCTAGGATTTATTGTGCTTGCATTACTTGCTGATTCTAAGGTTATAAAATTTTAATCAGCACAGTAAAGCAAGCACAATCTGATTCTAAGGTTAAAAAATCAAGCACAATATGATTCTAAGGTTATAAAATCAAGCAAGCACAATCTGATTCTAAGGTTATAAAATCAGCAAGCACAATCTGATTCTAAGGTTATAAAATCAAGCAAGCACAGTAAAACGTTATGGGTTCTGAAAGAAATAGGGGGAAAAAAAGAACAAATCAAGCGAAAGAAAGAAGAAAAAAAAAACCTATGAAAAATTCACCTCCATCTCTTGATCCTCTCTCTCTTGCAGCCTCGATCTTCTCTCTCACTTGCAGATGAGATCTTTCTCTTGCATAGAATGGCAAAGGAGGGAGGTGGGATCTCTTGCAATGAAGACCTCTTGATCCTCTCTCTCTCTTGCAGATGAGATCTTTCTCTTGCATAGAATGGCAAAGGAGGGAGGTGGGATCTCTTGCAATGAAGACCTCCATATCTTGATCGCACCTTATCGAGGCACGGAGGGAGGCGCCACCACCTTACCGAGGCATGGAGGGAGGCGGCCACCGCCTTACCGAGGCACGGAGGGAGGCGGCCACCGAGGCTTCGTTAGCATCGAGGGGACGGCGGGCTGTGTGAATCGAGGACTGCGAATCGGACGGGGGGCTGCAAATCGGACGGATCAAATAAGATCGGGAGGGATCGGGAGTGGCTCGATGGGATTGGGAGGGGGCTGTGGGCACCGAGGGAAGCGGGCACTTAGGGATCGCGGGCATCGAGGGGGCGGGGACTGTGGCAATCGATGGCTGGATGGGGGCTACAGATCGGACGAATCATATCAGATCGAGAGGGATCGGGAGGGGGATTGTTTGGACGGGATTTGGATCTAACGGATCAGATCAGATCGAGAGGGATCGGAAGGGGACTCCTTTGGACGGGATTTGGATTGGACGGATAAGAGACTGATTTAAGAGGAATGGGGATGTATTAGGATTATTTAAGAAGAGGATTTATGAGGTGAGTGGGATTCGTTGGTTGGGGCAAGGAAACGGACGACTGTGATCTAGTCTACATGTTTATCCCCCTCCTCTGCATAAATCTAAGCCGTCGCTTTGTCTCAGTTCATTTGTCCCCCCCACAACCGTTGTCCCTTATTATATATATATATATATGTATGTATATATATATATATATATGTATATATATATATATATATATATATATATATATATATATATATATATATGTTACAGTGAGCTATATATATATGTTACAGTGAGCTAAGAGCTACGGAGGGAGAAAATGAGCTACGATCATTTTGACCATTCTAGAAGTTTTGGAATTTTATGAAAATTGGTGGATGTGTTGTCTATGGTAACATGATCATCCTCACCAATTTTCAAGGAATTCCAAAACATCTAGGGTCATCAAATGGTAGAAGCAAAATTAGCGGTTACTACGGACGGTGGATAAAGCTTCTACCGTTTGATGACCCTAGAAATTTTGAAATTTCTTGAAAATTGGTGAGGATGATCATGATACCCTAGATAACACACCCATTAATTTTCATGAAATTCCAAATCTTCTAGGGTGGTCAAAATGATCGTAGCTCATTTTCTCCTTCCGTAGCTCATAGCTCACTGTAACATTCCTCTCTCTCTCTCTCTCTCTCTCTCTCTCTCTCTGTATATATATATATATATATATATATATATATATATATATATATATATATATATATATATATATATATATATATATATATATATATATATATATATATATGTGGGCGGGGAGCCTGCACTTGAGGTGTAGCATTGTTGCTGCACCTTTCGCTTGTTTACTCCCCTACAAGTTTTGGAATTTGATAAAATTTGGTGAGGGTGTTGTCTAGGGTAAGATGATCATCCTCACCAATTTTCATCAAATTTCAAAACTTCTAGGGGGGTCAAATGGTTGAAGCAAAATCTGCAGATTTTAACGGTGACTGCGGACGGCTGATTTTTCTTCGACCATTTGAACCCCCTAGAATTTATTGCTCCCAGTTTGGATCTCTCTTGAACCCTCTTCGATTTCCAGAAACTTAAAGTGTCAAAGAAAGTTCTTTGGGGTTTTTCATTGTTACTGAACACAAACTCTCAGAAGACATTGTATCTTAGACGTGGGTTTGCTTTCTGCCCATTAGCAAATTCAATCCGAGTGGGAGTAAATCACATTTTGAAAAAAACGTATACTATACATATGTGTCTCAAAGTCTAGTTTTTGATTCCATATTTCCCCAAAAAAAGATTTTGATGTTGGAAAATACTAAGGCACCACGAAAGCTAGGTGCCCATAGTAACTTTATGAGAGCAAATAACATTTTTCTTTATTTGGTAGCGTACATGTTGCAAGGCCTTTTCATATGGGGCTAGGGCTACAACTCGAGTGGGCCAACCTGAGCCCAATCCAAATTTGGGCGGATTTGGGTTAGGATTTTACATGTATAGGTTGGGCTTGGGTTGAAAAATTCTAACCTAACTTGAATTCGGGTTAAGCATGGGACAAATCATCCCAATCAATCCCGAAACCTGACCATTTAGTAAATATATATTATATAATACATATTGAGTAGAGGTCATCCGATCAAATCCATTTGTTGTATCATCCACTGAATCCTAGTTGCATTCACGCTGAGGTGGAGGCCAACTTAATTTGATTGCCATTTATCCAGCTTCTAATAGCTACAGTTTGATTGGCATTTATCATGGCTGAGATCATGGCGAACGATGATGTAAGTCTTGTTACTACTGAGTCTCAGCCTCTACCCGAACCCTCTAAATTCTGGAGGGATCGAGTTGTGGTGGTGCAAAGCACCGCCAATGTCACACGCTTGCCTTTGGGTGAAAAATTTTACACAACCGCTTACCGCGACTTAGGACCTTCTCATTAGGCGTGGTATGTCTCTTGATGTCCTTTGCGCGCAGCAAGTGTGTGAGCGAGGTTGAAGATGCCACTCATGCGGTTTTTGTGTTGCATCGTGTGAAAGAGGGATGGGATATGCTTCCTCTTCGTGGCAATGCCCCAATGTGTATTCAGGAATGGTGTGCCATGATTTGTGAAGTCTTGACCAGTTGGCCGGAGAGAATCGTGACAAGCCTCAGATCAGTCTTCTGATTAATATGATCTGGAGAATATGACTTGATTATAACACAGAGCTTTTTGAGAGAAGTTCCAAAAACCCTCTTGTGGTTGCTAAGACTTGTGTCATTCGATCTAATAAGTTTCTGAAATCTAGTGGTCGTTTTGGTTGTTTGCAGGTTCCAAGACCTACCCAAGAATCAATCTTCTTTCGATGGATTCCACTAGAATGAGACGAAGTGAAGTTGAACTTTGATGGAGCTCTCAATTAGGGCTTATGCATGGGTGACGCGGGCTTCGTTTTAAGAGACCACAATGGCCGGAGTTATCTTGATGGCTGGTGCCACCCCAATCCGGTCCTCATTGGTGATCGACACGGGGAGCCAGAGCTCTGTGAGAGGGGCATAAGGTGACATTGGCTTCTAGATAGAGGACCACAATATGAATTGAAGGTGAATCTGCTACTATCATCAACTGGATCAAGAACAGATACAGCGATCATTACCTCCTTAATGATATAGGGGCAATGATTCAGGACCTAATGACACTCAGGATCTTCCATGTTCCCCGTGAAGCTAACACGGCGGCGGATTGGGTAGCTAATTTTACGAAACTTTTATTGGGTACTTGTATCTGGACAGATAACTTCCCATTGGAGTTTGCCGCCAAGGCTTGGATGAATGTGTCGGTGTGTGTGTATTCTCGTATTGTTTAAATCAATTATCTAGCTTACAAAAAAAAAAAATCCATCAAACTTTGACACGTTATTCAGATTCTCCAAGACGGACTGGATATCCATCGGCCATATAAAAATGACATTGTGATACTTTATGGGCTGCACTGCTCCAAATGGGCTACTGATCTGATATTTGGTGGGGGCTTGGGATATGGAAGTTCAACCCGATCTTGAGTTGGGCTTGGAATAAAAAAAGTTCAACCCGATCTTGAGTTGGGCTTGGGCTTAATTGGGATAAGGAAATTCAACCCGACCTTAAGTTGGGCATGGGCTGACGGTTCAATTCTCGGGTACTAATATAACCATCGGTATTAATATATGATATACCGACATATATTTATTGTACAGTCGGTAATAATATATTATCTATACCGACGGTGTATTATAAGTCACCGGTAACATTATTTATCTATTTTTTTTAATTATTTATGTATTACCGATGGACAATTATTTACCGTTGATATTAATAGTTTTTAATTACTGATGGATATATTAACCCGTCATTGTTTGCTTTTCCGGCGCCATATTTATCTATAGTTAGTGATAAAATTTATTTCCGTCGCCATATGTTTATACCGATGGAACATAATTATCTATTATCTATGGTAGTAAAAATAGTTTTTGTTGTAGCGGATCAATTCATCTAACCCATATGAATTGCAGTCCTACTTGGGGACCCATAGAAACCACTGTTAAATAGTTGGTGTCAACACGGTCAAGAAGCAGGGACTTGAACCTCTCTATTCCTAGCCTCTCTATTCCCCCTCTATTCCTCTCACATGTCACTGTTGCCATACCATGGGGCTCCACCAACACCATATTTGCCCTGGGTTCGACTCCTCACTGATGATCAACTCCCCTATCGGTTGCTGGCGATTTGGGGAGTGAGAGATGGAGATCCGAAAACCAACAGACACGATCTATGGCCAAGGGATGTACCCAAGGGGGGATGCCACCACTCCCGACCGACGCTAACCACCTGCCGCCGCCTCATTATCATCGTTGGCCACCGTCCTTGCTTGCCACCGACCGCTCCTTACGACCACCGACCATCACTCGCTGCTGACCTTTTCGTTGCGACAACGGATGGTGGCCGGTGGTCAGTAGGGTGGTCGGCAAGGGTGGTAGCCAGTGGTGGTGGTCGACGACAGCGGTGGTGGCAGGCGGCCGACAGGGACGGTTGCCGATGGCGGCCAGCAGGTGGTGGGCGGTAGCCAAGGGTGGTGGTATCCCCCTTTGGATTTATCCCATGCCATAAATGGTGGTCATTGATTTTTGGATCGACACATGTCACTCCCCAAATCGTCAGTGACTAACAAGGGAGACGATCATTAGTGGAGAGGAGTTGAACCCCTTAGACCCGGTGGTACGACAGCAGTGACATCACTAATATCCTATGTGAGAGGAATAGAGGGAAATAAAGGAGTTCAGTTCTCCTCTAGTTGGTCGGCCTGGCTAGTGGGCCCTTGCGCATCACAGTTGTACGATGGCAAGTGACCCGAAAGTGAATCGTACTCCACCGACTGTATGAGATTATGATGCACGCCGGACCCATCGACCAAGACCGACAGACTGAAAGAAATCCACGGCTAGGAATAGATAGGATACGGGTCGGGCTCGGGCTCGGGCTCGGGCTCAGACCTTTGGCCCGTGCACGGCCCGCCCGACCTGGCCTGGCCCGTTTTACACCCCTCACTCCAGGTGCTGAGGTTGCAAGATCTATCCGGAGCATATCCCACGTTTGACATTTCCACGAAGGCCCCACAGATGGCACTATCAGGGGCATATTACCCAACACACCCTCACTTTTTCCGGACTATTACCATCCAACACAATGTATGCAATGGGCCTATCACCGATACGGCTTTTACTTTATGAGAACGGGATCAACAGCGCTGATTCCGATCATCAAACGCACCCATGCCCACTGTGGCCGAACTGAAAATTTTCGCTAGACCGAGGGTGAAATGGGGCACGCATGGTCTTTTTTTTTAAATATATATATATATATATATATATATATATATATATATATATATATATATATATATATATATATATATATATATATATATATTATATAGTCTTCTATATAACATATTAAGACCGTTTGGATAATTTATAATCTTACCATCCTCAAAATCCTCATGTGCGTCATGCCGTTCAATCTATATATAGCCCATTCAAGGTGAGTCTCTCTCTAACCTCATCTCCTATAATCCATCTAAATCTCTCTCTCACCATATTAACCCCACTGTTCCCACCCCACCTCATTTTCTCTCTATCTCACCACATCTCTCAAGGTCCACCCATCTCATTTTCTCTCTCTCTCTCTCTCTCCACATCTCTCAAGGTCCGCCCGAATCTCTCCCTTTCTAACCGCCATCATTCCTATTGTTTCCACCCGAATGTTTCCACCCCCACCTGATTCTCTCTCTCATTGTCTTCCTTCTCTGTGTTTGACTGTACAGCAGAACCCACCCATGAACCATGAGTATGATTTTGTTCCAACCTCCTTAAAAGAGGTTGGATGTTTCCGGTCTCCCTCATTGGTCCATATCCATATCGAGGGCTTTTAGTCATTTCATGAAATGACCAAAAGCCCTCGATATGGACCAATGAGAGAGACCGGAAACATCCAACCTCTTAAAGGAGGTTGGAACAAAATCGTACTCCATGGGCCATGGCATGGGTTTGGTAGGGGGGGTGCAAGGGGGGGTGTTTCAAGTGGTCCTCTTCGTGCCAATGTAAGTCACGGGCATTTTCTATTATATTTATAATTTATGGCGGCAAATGTGATGACTTTATCTTGAAAACCTCGACTCCGAAACAGTCTAAACTGACGTGGCATGTCGGTATGTTCGAATCTCCTCCAGTCGGTCGGCCCGGTCGGTGGGCCCGGGCCCGGCGACCATCACAGCCGAACAGTGGCCAGTGATCTCCAAAAGTGAATCGCACCCCAGCGACTGCTTGTGTCTGTGATGTACATCGGGCTAACCGACCGGGCCCGACCAACTGGAGGAGATCAGAGCCCCATGACCGCCGCCGATACACAACGTGAGACCTACGGATCACGTGGGACGCACCGCATGGGGCCCACCTTGTTTCCGCCGAAGCGTGTCGGCCCGGATGTCGATCCGTCCTTACCTGTATATACCTGTATATAACGGGCCGACCTCTTCACTGAGTTCACTCAGTCGAATGAACCGGTCCAGTCGCGGAGATGGCGGAGAAACCGATGTCGCCATCATTCATGGCCACCGACGAACCGCCGTGCGATCACGCGCCGCTGATAGAGGAGATCACCCGGGGGCGCGGTCTCCTGATCAAAATCAAAGCCCTCCTGCTACTGCCGCCGCCGTCGCCCCCGACCAACCTCTGCTCGGAGCTCGCCGGAGAGATCTTAGAATCGCTCGACCGGGCTCTCTCCCTGCTCCGACGGCGCAGTGCTCTTCATCTCGTCGCCCCCCGAGATGGATCACCCAAACCCAACCACGGCGCGAGGATCAAAAGCTCGAAGAACCTGGGCGAAGGAGACGAGGGCGGTGGCCGTAAGAGGGGGTAAGTACTAAGTACACTCCGCCGATCCTTCATCCTATTGGTCGCGATTAATGACTAATTCGCCACGCACTGCAGGAGGCAGCAGCAATCGTCGATCATCGAAACGTCCGATCCTGATCACTACGACGGCCACCAGTGGAGGAAATACGGGGAGAAACCCATCAACGGCGCCGTACATCCGAAGTCAGCTCATCATGTACTAATCTCCACCGTCGGTTCACCTTACACCGGAGCTGATCATGCATTTTATGCAGGCTCTACTACAGGTGTACCTACCATAAAGACCGACGGTGCCCGGCGAAGAAGACGGTGCAACGGAAGGACGGCGGCCACGAACCCCCCGAGTTCTTCGTAACTTACACCATGGAGCACAGCTGCAGAAGAATCGAGCCGGCGATTCCCTCGGTTGTTCGGGTTCTAAGCTTTGGATCCAACAACTGGAGAAGCAGCGGCGGCGGCGGTGGCGGCGGCGGCGGTAGAGATGATCTGGGCGAGTCATCTTCGGTTGGTCAAATCCGGGACCCGGGAGGCAGCCCAATGGCGGAGACCCACCCGCTGACGGATCCGCCGATTCTTCAGGAGTCGTCCTGGTTTGCGCAAAGCCGGAACCACGAGTGCAGCTCGACGGCGGACGCTCCCCCGGTGACGGGTGCGCCGATTCCGGAGGATGGTGAAAAGCCAAAGTGGAGCACCGGGGATGTGGATTCGAACATGTTCCCGCTGATGGATCCTTTGGAACTGTCCTCAGTTGCTCAAATGATTGCGGAATGGGAAAATTGCACTGACACCCCCGGAGGTCTGGAATACAAATAGACATACACCACCCTCATTTTGCATGCCATTTCGGGAAGGGTGAAACGGACGGTTGTCATTCAGTTTAGGATCCCGTGCCCCACATTTTGGATAAATTAGTGACCTCGTATGATTGAGCTGTCTTTTTTTTTTTTTAGAAATCCCGTGAATGGGAGGGTTTGGCTTATACCCCTATTCAGTAAATTAAAAATAAAATATGTACAGAGAAAGCGAGGTTAAAAGATCAAAGGTTAAAAGATCAAAGGTTACAATTGAGTTGTCGATCAACCGGAATGTCAGCCGGTTGCTCAGATTGAGAGGTCTTCGTCAGCGTTGACGGAGGGGATTGACTTGGGGTTTCCAACCTCTACAAGCGATGAAACAAAGGGAGAGAAGCAAGAGGCCGGCCCTAGCAAGTTACACACGCAACCTAGGGTGGTCGGCCCTATATATGGAGCATAGGGAGAGGGGAGCCACCCCTAGTGCGAGGCTTGCCCGACCTCCCTCTCTTTCTCTCTCGGTCTCTCTCTCGGTCCCTCTCTCTGGCTTGTGGGCTCGGACTTCAATGCAACTTCCTCGCGTGGTGTTTCAAAGACAGAGAAGGGCTAACATAAGGGATCACTCAGAGATTCATTGTTGGTGTGCCATGCATCGTGTGAGATCGGGTCAACGAAGAAGGCTTCATCCTCTCGTGTATTGTCGGTTTCTTCACGGGCGATCTTTGGTCTCCAATGACAAAGAAGATAATTCTCCGCCGTTAGAAGATTCGTACAAAGGTATACAATATTAACACGTAGATCAAGCATAGATTCGAATTGCATGCGTGCTAAATATTCGTACCGCTAGATTGGCTTTAAGGTGTTTGATTCACGTGCACGCACATGCACGTATATGTATATTAGTTTCAATGAAATTTTAATCATGTAACGCTTATCACGCACGGTCTTCTGACTAATAAATCACTTCTGTTGCGAGCCTCTACCATATGATTTTTCTCACATTTAGTATTAGAGCTATACTAGTTGTGCGTTTTTTATGGTTTTTTATGAAACCATTATGTGCGCGCATGGTGAGTGCGTGATTTCATTGGGGTTACTACGCTTAAGTAGATCACGCTTATGTATATATATTGTTTGTTCTATGAATCGTGCTTGCAAGGCGCCGCTATAAAATAAATATGAATATATGATTGCTTGCTACCGGGGGTCGGACCCTGTGTTAGACTTTGTATGGATTTGCTCTCTATGTGTGTGGATAGATTTTAGAGCCGTAGTCGGGTGAGTGGTGGAGGTTGAACACCTTCGATTCCTAGGCTTTTTTGCTAGGTGTGTTTTCCTTTATTTATAGAAAATTGTGTATAAGCGAGTACTTTCTTTAAACGTACTAGAACTTTTTCGATTACAGATCATGAAGGAGAATTTTCTACGAAGATCCACTACAGGGAGGACGAGTGAAACCCTGGAGGACGAAAGAAATCCGATAAAGGGTTCGCGAGGGCGACGAAGGAGTTGGATTGAGGAACCTTGCGAAGGAAGTCGAAGAGCCAACGCTGTGCTAGTCAAGTTCAGAGGTTGGACCTGAACTTGATTTAGTTGTTTGATTGCTTTTTTTATTTGTTCTTTATGTTTTATATCGAATCCCAATGAGATAATTTTATTATCAGTATTTTAGAGGGATTCCTTTTCCTACGAGTCCAAGCGACTTTGTTAGGATATTTCTCATGTGATGTCAATTATTTAATTGATCTTTGATGATACCATGAACTCCTCATATTTAGTTATGCCACCATTAGGTTAATTTCTGACTAATTTTGTGCTCCTATTTGTCCAGCATTAAATCCAATAATGAGATGAAGATCTACTATGATATCAATCGCCAAATTTGTAAGCGAGGCACTATGATAGTGGGATCCCTTTCCTGTCAGTTTGATCTTAGGCTATGCTCAATGGCACTAGTGTGATAGCAGGTTTTGCGAAATGACGACACTCTCAGGGTATGTAATGTGATCCTTGAGTGAAGAAATTCACTTGAGGTATGGACTATGATACTCCAAATTTGATTAATGTTTCGCGAAAGGCTTAAAACGCTAGTGGGAGTTTGGTATGACCAGGTTCTAATATATATGTTGTCGCAACCTTAGTGTACACTCATACTTGTATAAAAATAACCCTCAAATTAAATAAGGGATGCAAGAGAGGACTTAAGGAGATCATCTAGCCTCCATGACCAACCATTTCATGTTCGAATGGTAAGAGTTGTGTCGTTTCATGCCGGATGAGTTAGCGGTCTCCCTCAGGATATGACGATTGCAGTGCCAGAAGAGAAGGATTCTTTCCACCCTCATATTAGATTAGATCGTTTTAGATCAAAGGTTCTGAGGGTTAATATAAAAAAGATTGTTATGGTCCTCCGATTGAAACTCAGGTTTTATCCTGGTCTTTTCGAATACCATGTTTGGAGTCAGCTATTCTTTTAAGAATTCGACTCTTAACAATATCAAAACCATCTGATGTACTTTTTATCCATGATCTGAATTCTCATCCGAATCCGGTTCGATCCGTGCTAAAACAAAGATTAATTGGATTTTTTGATCCGATGAACCTATAACGATCAGAATCGAATAATCCGTTTACCTAATGGATCGGATTTGTTATTTACCTAATCCGATCCGTTGATACGTGCCAAGTGCCAATGGCACCTTCTAGCATCTGGCATGGGCTTATTACCCAACACACCCTCACTTTTCAAACGCGCCCATGCGCCACTGTGGCAGTACTGAAATTTTCCTCTAGATCGAGGGTGAACTGGGGATCGAAAAGTCCCTTTTTTTTTAATACATACTATAATATATTAATCATTTATGGCGGTCGATGTGATGACTTGGACCTTGAAAACCTTGGCTCCGAAACAGTCTAAATGACGGAAACTTCCGGTCTCCTCCAGTCGGTCGCACCGGCCGGTGAGCCCCCGGTCAGTAGGCCCGGAGCGCCTCACAGCCAAACCGATCGGGCCGACCGACTGGAGATCTGAGCTCCAAGATTGCCGTCGATATCCAAAGTGAGGCCGATGGATCACGTGGGCCGCACTCATGGGCCGCCGCCAAAGCGTGTCGGCCCGGAGGGTGATCCGTCCTTACCTGTATATAACGGGCCGATCTCTTCGCTCAGTGGAATGAACCGGTCCAACTGCGGAGACGGGGGAGAAGCCGATGCCATCACCCGTGGCCACCGACGAACCGCCGTGCGACTAAGCGCCGCTGATTGAGGACATGACCCGCGGGCACAGTCTCCTGATCAAAATCAAAGCCCTGCTGCTGCTGCCGCCGCCCCTGACCCCGCTCTGCTCGGAGCCGGAGACCTAACCCATGGTTTGGTATGAAAAAATTAGACTTGAAATAGCTAACTCAGGGAGGTCTGGCCGCCGAAAATTGTGGCCGCATTAAGTTTCGTCGTAAAAACCCAAAATCCGCCAGATCGATCAATTTAAAGTAACATTTGGGGAGGGCAGGCCGTTGAAATTGCCCTCCATTAATTTCTGGTGGGTCTGGCCGTCGGCTTTGAGGTGAGACTTCGTAAAAAATCCACTGGGCTTGCTGCCCAGACCTAACCCATGGTTTGAGCTTGAGCCTGGCTTGAGCAGGAGACAATCAAAAATCGCACTAGGTTAATCACGAGAGCTCGTAGTCGGATGAAGCACGATTCATTTTCGGGTTGTCTGCTATCGTGCGGTTGTGATACGAGCGGGTTCACCGACCGGGCCAACCGACTGGATGAGATCCGAACCCATCTTGCTATGGCCGAGGCACTGAGCATGCCAAGTGTCAAGTGCCAACGTGACTGGCCCGCGGGTGACCGACTGGCCATCGCTGTCGGAAATGTCAGTCCACGTGGCAGTGCTTTGATCGAACCGCCAACTCCGAGAGTTACGGCTGCAAGATCTATCCAGCAGCGTATCCCACGTTTGACACTTCCACGACGGGCCCACAGCTGGAGAACCAAGACAAATCAAGTAACTGGGAGGGAGCTTATTACCCAACCTACCCTTGCTTTTCCTGGACAATTACCATCGAATACAGTGCAGGCAACGGGCCAACGGCCATCACCGATACGGCTCTTCCTTTCTGAGAACGGAAACGCCGCTGATTCCAGTCCTTGAACGTGTGACATTCGCCTTTGTGGCAGCACGGAAATTTTACTCTAGACCGAGGGTGAACTGGGGCACACAAAAGTCTTTTTATTAAAAAATACATATTATAATATATTTATCATTTATAGTGGCAAATATGTCGGCCTGGAGTCCTGGACGGTTGGACCTCGAAAAGTGCTTTTCGATGAAAACCACTTTGGTGGAATATACCCAACCCGAGCGTCTGATCCGATAAAGGCTAGACTGAGGCGGCATGGTGGCCGTCCAGGCACATCCTGCGTACCACACAACCGCGGGGCCCACTGCGATTCTAGATACGTGGTATCGGGCCCCCAGCACATGGGGTTGTGGCCGCCAGCACTCAGCAGTCGGAGCGGTCGTATGGTACGCAGGATGGGCTGAAAATTTTCCCCATGGAATCACGTGGGACGCAAATGGGTAGGAGCCATCTTGTTGCCACTAAAGCGTGTGGCCATAGCAGGCGAGTGGGCGTTTTGTTCCGATATAAAACAGACCTATCTCTTCGCTCTCAGTCGAAGGAAGGAACGTACCCATTCCAACCGCGGAGACGGCGGAGAAGCCGATGCCATCATCCATGGCCGCCGACGAACCACCGTGCGATCACGCGGCGGTGATCGAGGAGATGAGCCGGGGGCGCGGTCTCCTGATCAAGATCAAAGCCCTCCTGCTGCTGCCGCATCCCCCCACCAAGCTCATCTCGGAGCTCGCCGGAGAGCTCTTTGAATCCCACGATCGGGTTCTCGCCATGCTCCGACGACGCTGCACTACTCACCGTGTCACCGCCCGAGCTGGATCACCCAAACCCAACGACGGCGCGAGGATCAAAAGCTCTGTTGATGATAAAGCGAAAAATCAGGACGAAGGAGACGAGGGCGGTGGACGTAAGAGGAGGTACGTGCACTCTACTGATCCTTCGAATCTTATCCTATTGGTCGCGATTTGTTCGGTTAGTATGCGGGACGAATTCATAGCTGAGAAGTTCCAGCTGCCCTCTCGTTTTCGCTGCAGGAGGGAGCCGCATCCGTTGATCATCGAAACTTCCGATCCTGACCATTACGACGACCACCAGTGGAGGAAATACGGGGAGAAACCGATCAACGGCACCGTACATCCAAGGTCATCTCATCATCTACAAATCTCCACCGTCGGTTCGCCTTACATTGGTGTTGATCGTGCACTTTATGCAGGTGCTACTACCGATGCAGCTACTATAAGGACCGAGAGTGCCCGGCCAAAAAGACGGTGCAACGGAAGGTCGGCGGCCGCCACGACACCCCTGAGTTCTTCGTATCTTACGCGATGGAGCACAGCTGCAGAAGAATCAAGCCGGCCTTTCCTTCAGCTGTTCGGGTTCTCAGCTTTGGATCCAACAACCGGAGAAGCGGCGGCGGCCGTGGCGGCGATGATCCGGGCGAGTTATCCTCGGTTGGTCAAATCCTGGACCCGGGAGGCAGCCCATCGGCGGAGACCTACCCGCCGGCGGGTGCGCCGATTCATCAGGGGTCGTCCTCGTTTGCGCAAAGCGTGAACCACGAATGCAGCTTGACGGCGAACGCTCCCCAGGTAACGGATTCGCCGATTCCGGATGATGGGGATGTGGATTCGAATATGTTCCCGCTGATGGATCCTTTGGAGCTGTCCTCAGTTGCTCAGATGATTGCGCAATGGGAAAATTGCACTTACACCCCCGGTGGTTTGGAATGAAAACAGACATACCCCCCCCCCCCCCCCGCCCGCCTTCCCCCCCTCCCCTCGTTTTGCATGCTATTTCGGTCAGGGTGTAACAGACGGCTGTGATTTAGTTTAGGATCCCGTGCCCTTCAATTTGATTTTGGATAAACTACAGTGACCTCTTTTTTTTCGGTAAACACTGTGACCTCGTTTGATAGAGCTGTCGATCGACCGGCATGTCAACCGATTGCTCAGATTGAAAGGTCTCCGTCAACGTTGACGGAGGGGGCTAAGTGTAGTCAGAGCATAGGTCAGGGTTCAAATTGTTAAAAAAAATTCTGGTCTTCAAAATAATAAAGCTCGTAAAAAATTAATTTTTGGTTTTAAAAACTCGATAAGCATGGTAACGATCTGTAGATCCTTCAGAAAAATGAAAAAAAAAAACATGCCCAGTTAAGTATATGTCCTTCTTTTTTAGCAAAATACACGTTAATAAAAACAACTATGGCTTATTAGCCTAAGACCCCTGTACCCAACCTAACATTAGGATAGATTCAGTGAAACTTTTCATTTGAGCTCCTTCCCTTTTAACCAACCCAACATTTGAAAAAACTCCTCTGCATTTTCTTAATCCTGAGACCACTCTCACATCCTCTTCTCTCTTGATCAGCCATGGCGGAGCCACAAACTCGAGCGAGACTGAGGCGGCCACGACAATGCATCGATTCCGGGCGCAGTGGGCACGAGTGGCGGAGGCGGAGGTGGCCATGCGCAACGGTGACAGAGCGGCGGTGGTGGTGGGTGGGTAGGGGGGTTCGGTTTCGGTTTAGGTTTGGGATTCCTAGGTCAAGGATTCATCCCATGTTCAGTAGTTCTTAGGTTAGGAGGTTCGATTAGGTTCGACGGCGACGGACGAGCAGGGCGGTTAAATTTAGTTTTACAAGGAATTGCATATAAACGTAAATTAGAAGTGAAATGAGGGGCTTTTTCAGGATCCACAAGGGTTTGAGCTCAAATGAAAAGGAGGTCGGGACTACGGCTCAAAACAATCTCCTAAGAAGGGCTTCTCACGAAGTTCCCCCAAAGAACTAAGCATGAGCAGAGTCTGAAGACGATATTATTATATGAATTAGTAAGAAACCCAGCCAATGTTCGGATGAACTTGATGTACGCCATTTGGCATAGACGTCATCACAACCGTCCGAAGAGGTGTGCAATATGAAATTAATGATTTTTTTAATTAACATCAAATGATCATTAAATGTTAACGAATGTGTATTTTACGCTTTATAATAGGTTTTCAACATACTTTATGAGAAAGAGCAATGCTGACACGATTTGACTCTTCAAAAGAGATATATGTGTTAGGGCTCCATTTAAGTATTATACTATTAAATCGATACTATTAGATAAGAACTATAAAGAAGTAGAGAGTTTATTTTTGGTTGGACAAATTGAACGTTTAAAGACTACATTAATAACAAGAACTATGTAAAGTCTCGGGGGATTGGTACAAGTGCCTCTCAAAGCTTATTCCTACACTTGCATGGATCCTATTCCAAAGGATCTCAAACTGTCAAGCATTGGAGGCAAGATACACCTTATTACTAAGGATTAAGGAAGCTAGATTTTTCTCATACGATTGTGCTAATTTAAATTGAAAACTTTTGATAGGCTATAAAATAAGCATCGCTCAAATCTGCCCAACCCGACTTGATCCACCAACTTGCGCTAACTACCCAACCTGACCTGATCCACCAACCCAATGACAGGGGGTAGGGTTTCGTTCCCCTTCCCCCTCTCATTTGGGTTTTTGTGGCTCCTTCTGGTGCTCCCTTGGATCAAGCGGTGTCCCTCTTTGGCGTGGTAAGGAGGATCCGGCTCGGTTCAGCATGTTGTCTCCGGCGGAGCTCGTCATCGGCTTCATTTCCGGCGTCCAGTGGGTGGCGCCGCCCCTCTTCGTGGTGGCGGCTTCGGTGGTGTTCTATTTTTACTATTTTCTTTAGATTTTTTGGTGTGTACAGCGATGCCTACTTTCTCCCGCCAGTGGGGTGGTTTGTGGGTGGTTCTGCCCTTGGTGGTGACAGATCTTGGTGGCTGAGGGCAGGGGGTTTTCTGCACCGGGTGTGGCGTCTTTTTTTTCTTCTTCTTGCCGCTGAGAGTGGTGGCTGTGGTGGTTTTAGCCGGTGTGGCAATGTATGCCCGCCGGTGGGTGATCTGTTTGTGATGCGCCGGAAGAAGGCCCAAATATGACATGTAAAGGGGGACTGGTGCGAAGAAGGTGGGTGTGATCTCATCCTCTTGGCCACAAAGGGGGAAAGCCAAGTCCACGACTTGTGACACTTGTTTGATCAAGCATTCCATATTTTAAAATTCTTGTGGGCTCTCCAAAGTCAAAATGCGACAAGTTCCATTACCTAGAGAAGTCAATCTTGTTGTAATTATTAAAAACTAAAAAATCAATGGTTAATTAAATGATACAAAAAACGGTAGGTAAAGGCACATAATTAAATCCAATTGAAAGAAGGAACAACAAAGCATCAAGAAAATTCTGAAACAAGTTACGATTATTCTATATATAGGTCAAATTTCACCACTCACCTTCATCAAAATCACCCATCTACCAACTTACGAATCTCTTTCCTAGTTCTTAAGATATTTTACGAGCACAATAAAAACAAAAATATGAGCAAAAGAACTGTTTTTTTGTAGTGTTTAGTCCCACATCAACTAGGGGGCTGAGTGATGTTATCTTCATATATCTATCTTGGACCTCCTCTCACGATCCAGCTTTGTGAGTTAGGTATAGATAACATGGTAATGGGTCCATTTTTCTGAAAATTCCAATTCCCATGAAAAGACCACAGCTTAAAGGAAGATTGTAGAGAGATTTTGAGGAAGTAGAGCTTGTAATTTGGTACGTAAAAGAAGGGGAGGGGGAAAGAACACGGGGCATGGGCCCATTTTACTGGGAATTCCAACTCCCATGAAAAGAGCAATCTATCAGGATTCAGATTGTGGGTGTTGGCATGTAGTTTGGTAACAGAAGGAGAGGGGAATAGATTTCACAGACATGGTTTGATGTCTTAGACCAATCTATCAGGATTCAGATTGTGGGTGTTGGCATGCTTGAATGATGAGCTCACCTCAAAAGATCGAGAAATATCGAAAGCATACCTTCACAAGTATTAATAGTGATCTCTTCCCATCCTCAGCCATCACCTCTATCTTCACCTGCTCTTCAATGTCCCTTCGAACTTCTCTCTCTAGCTCTTCTCCACCATCCTCAGAGACAAACCACTCATTGACCTTGAAGGAGGCACCCTTACATGACAATTTACACTTTTTTTTATAGGGAAGCAGTAGGTGGGTATAGTGTATAGAAGCATGAGTTGCAGCATATAATTTAATGCCTGTCTGCATCCTTAACTCTCTCCCCTATGAGTGATTGAACTAACTATCTCATTAATCCACTAATTTTATCTTATATAACATGTGTTGTGCGTAGTGAAAGCGAGAGCGGGAGCGGACACATGCCCAAACCAGGAGCATAAAGATATATAAGCCAGAACAACAAGAGGAGACGTAGTAAAAACACAAATTCTTTTTAACGTGGTTGATTCCCACGGGACCTTGTCCAGATTGGAACCTTCAAAATCATCAAATAGGTTACACCAAAAGAGCTAGGCTCACCAAGGGTCGTTTGGTTTGGCTGATTTTAAGTACTTATTGGACATGTGTGTACCTTTCTCTCTCGGGGTTGGCCACGCAACAAACACCCCCCCCATTGGCCTCGGTCGGCATGTCACCAGACAAAAGGGGGCAGCACCCCCCCATCTCTCTCTACTTGGGTCGGCATGTCACCAGACCAAAAGGGGGGGGGTCGGTCGGCCGGTCACCAAACCAAGGAGGCAGCACCCCCCCCCTCTTTGGTTCGGTCGGCATGTCACCAAGGGAGGAGGGAGCACCCCCCCCCCCTCTCTACTTCGGTCGGTATGTCACCAGACCAAGGGGGGTCGGCCATGCAACAACCCCTCTTTCTCTCTCTCGATGGGACGTGCAACGAGCCGAGGTGTGAAGCAGCAGTCGAACCCAGAGATCTCGCGGTACTGACAACGCTCCGCGATTTCCGGCCCAAATTGACCAGGTGTCAACCACGCGCCACGTCACCGCGGCGGTTGAGCTCATTGCGGGGACACGTCACCCACCCGATTTTCGCGGAGCGTCGTAACCATCACCCCACCACTATAAAAGGGGACCTACCCCTTCAGCAAGAAGAAGAAGAATTCTAGAGGAAACGCTGCCCGTTTCGTCCCGGAATTCGTGGAGCTGCGGAGGTCGGTCGGTAGGTAGCCAGAGACTGTCTGCGGAGGCCGGTCGGTAGCCAGATACTGTCTGCAGCGATCGGTAGCCAGATACTGTCCGCAGCGACCGGTAGCCAGATACTGTCTGCAGACTGTCTGCGGTCGGTAGGTAGCCAGAGATTGTCTGCGGAGGCCGGTCGGTAACCAGATACTGTCTGCAGCGACCGGTAGCCAGATACTGTCCACAGCGACCGGTAGCCAGATACTGTCTGCGGTTGGTAGGTAGCCAGAGACTATCTGCGGAGGCCGATCGGTAGCCAGATACTGTCTGCAGCGACCGGTAGCCAGATATTGTCCGCACTGACCGGTAGCCAGATACTGTCTGCAGACTGTCTACGGTCGGTAGGTAGCCAGAGACTGTCTGCGGAGGCCGGTTGGTAGGTAGCTAGAGACTGTCTGCGGAGGCCGGTCGGTAGCCAGATACTGTCTGCAGCGACCGGTAGCCAGATACTGTCCGCAGCGACCGGTAGCCAGATACTGTCTGCAGCAACCGGTAGTCAGACGCTGCCTGCAGCGGTCGGTAGTCTGAGTGAAATTGCAGAGGTCGGTAGTTTGGGAGACCGGTCCTCGGGGTTTGTAATTGGGGTTAAGGTGAGAGACTGTACCCGAAAAGATAGTTCTAGTGCATTCTTGCCCCACCCGTGGTTTTTTCCCTTTCAACGTTGCGAAGGGGTTTTTCCACGTAAATATTGTCTTCACTCTTCTCTTTGGCTTGTTGGATTGTGCTTGCCACCCGAACCGCCCGGTTCGACTAAAAACCCCCCACAATCTTGGCACCGTCTGTGGGATAGTCTTCGAGACTTCCTACTAGAGCTTTCGACTGTTGACCCGTGGGTGTCGACCAGTCCGAGGCTACCTGCAACCAGCGATCCACGACCACACGGTTGAAGAACGATAGCCGGTGGACCGTATCGTACCCCCTCGACATCGCAGCTCCCATCCGAAGCTGTACCCCTCGGAGATGCTAATGACGTCGGGCGTCTTGTTCAACCATCAGCGGACACGGAGCGCGCAGTCCCGCTGGTGAATCCCATACTGGGGGTCGGGGACTCCAGTCAAACTCCGGTAGCAACCCTGGCTCCACTAACCGGGGGTCTGTCGAAAGCTTTTCTGGCCACAATGATGATGACCCAGCAAGCTCTCACCACCCAGCTCCAAACGATGCAGCGCAACTACGAGGAGTTGCGTGACTTCGTGCGGGCCGCACCGACGGGCGGTCTACTCAATCAGGGCATGTTGGCCCAAGCGGGACAGAGCCTCCCTACTCAAGCTGCCCCACCAGTGCAAATGCAACCGCAACCAGTGCCTCAGGTGGAGGTCAGGGTTAATCGCTCTGTGGAGGTCCAAAGTGCAAATCCCGACGGGCGAGACTCAAGTAGCCCGGAGCCTGCGGAAAGAAACAAAAACGCCCGAGCTGTGTCGGCACGCTCGGATGTCCGGTCCCGGCTCGGAGCACACCCCCGACAGCCGCCTGCCTCCAAGCATCACTCGAAGACGGACTCGGCACAAGTGCATCGCCCGAAGCGAGACGAAGAACATCATCGTCAACCAAGTGATAGTCATCACACTCGGATGACGCCAGCCAGTCGGCAGCCGGCTCATACTACTGATCGGAAGAGCGTACACGAACGCATTCGGGTACATGCGTCGGAGCGACTCGGGGATCGAGAGGAGATCCAGCGAGACCGACCGGGGGTCCGAGCTCCCCGACCGGTTGGAGGAAGTCGCCATCCGAGGAGCCGCACGGTCGCCGCTTGTCAAGAAGCTACTCCGGGAGCCATTCCCTCACGGATGGAATCCTCCACGTCTTCCCAAGTTTGACGGATCGAAAGACCCGGTGGAGCATGTACTGGCTTTCCGGGATACTCTGGTCCCGCACGAGGATGATCATATCCTCTGCCGGACCTTCGCCAACAGCTTGTCGGGAACACCTCTCGAGTGGTTCCACAAGCTCAGGCCCTCGTCCATCTCCTCGTTCTCAGAGCTGAGCACGCGGTTCATCGACCAGTACCGATGCAATCGCCGGGAGCTGAAGACTCTGGAGTCCCTCTTCGGGATGAGTATGACCGAGAAGGAGACGCTCCGACAATTCTACCATAGGTTCAGGTCCGAGTACCTGAGCTTGGCGGACGCAGACGGGCAAGATCGCATGGTGATCGCGGCCTTCAAGAACGCCATTCAGCCTACTCAGCTCGTCAACGCATCGCTCATCAAGCGAACCCCGGAGACGATTGACGAACTGTCGAGACGCGTTGAGAAGTACATCAAGATCGAAGACGCAGACCGCAAGAGGAAGGCGGTGGAAACCAGGGCCCCGCACCAGGGCTACGCCAAGCCAGTTGCCGTGAAGAACGTCAACAAGCAGCAGGGGGATGCGACACGGCACGAGGCGAAGCGACAAAGGCAAGACAGGCCAGCAAGGCCGCAGTGGAACAGAGAGTTCACAGTACTGAACGCCCCCATAGACCAGATCCTGGAAGCTATCAAGGGCGAACCATACTTCAAGTGGGCGCAACCGCTTGAGCCCGAGGAGAGGGGAGCCAGAGATGCATCAAGGTACTGCGAGTACCATCAAGGCCAAGGTCACACCACCTTGCAGTGCCGGGCGCTCAAGCATCATATTGAGGATCTCATTGAGGCCGGCCACCTTGGCTGCTTCATTGACCTCCCTCAACGTAAGGAGACTAAGGCTGTAGGGGAAGTCCAGCGAGGAGCAACGGCACAGCGCTTACCGGATCCTCCGCCAGAAAGGCGCCAGCTCCGAGAGGTAGATGCAGTCTACGGGTACCATGGCCCGGTACCATCTTCAAATGCCGTCGACCGACAGGTGCGACGTATTGATCAAGCAAGGCAAGTCCACCATGTGGTACTCGACCCTGTCATCCGTCCCGAACCAAGAGTGGAAGCTGCAGTACAGTTTTCGGTGGCTGATCTGGTCGGAATAGAGAGGCCTCACAACCATCCCCTGGTCATACGGCTCCAGATAGCCAATTGCCTAGTGAAGAGAATCCTGGTCGACGCCGGAAGTTCGGTAGATGTGCTCTTCCTCAGCGCCTTCGACGCCATGCAGCTAAATCGCGGACAGATGACCGAGTCGTCATCGACGATAATGGGCTTCACGGGGGAGGCTGCAAGGGTGGTTGGTGAGATCACCCTCCCGATCATAACAGGGCATCTCACTAATCTTACTCGGTTCATTGTGATCGAAGCTCACTCGGTGTACAACATCATCCTCGGAAGGCCGTGGCTCCACCACTTGGATGCGGTCCCCTCGTCGACCCACCAGGTAGTGAAGTTTTGGACTGACAAGGGCGTGATGAGCATTCGAGGTGACCAGTCCTCGGCAGCCAAGTGCGAGCTCAGTGCTATCCATCTGAAGACGACATGCCAAATTGAGGGAGGAGAACCAGGTGGAGGCGGCACTAAGTTGGGCATCCTCAACCTCAGGACTGTGAAGCGGCGTCAAGAAGCTCCAACGTTCCAGCCCCGCGCCTGATCAAGCGTAGGAGCGCGAGGGGGCCAACCTCTTTTGAAGACCGATCTGTCAGCTGAACTTAAAGAGCTGACAGTGTCGGGGGACTTGCTGAAGACCGACATGTCAGCTGAACGTAAAGAGCTGACAGTGTCGGGGGACCTGCTGAAGACCGACCTGTCAGCTGAACATAAAGAGCCGACAGTGTCGGGGGACTTGCTGAAGACCGACATGTCAGCTGAACGTAAAGAGTTGACAGTGTCGGGGGACTTGCTGAAGACCGACATGTCAGCTGAACGTAAAGAGCTGACAGTGTCGGGGGACCTGCTGAAGACCGACCTGTTAGCTGAACGTAAAGAGCTGACAGTGTCGGGGGTCTTGCTGAAGACCGACATGCCAGCTGAACGTAAAGAGCTGACAGTGTCGGGGGACCTACAGAAGACTGACCATTCAGTTGAACGTAAAGAACTGAATGCGTCGAGGAGCTTGAAGAAGGCCGGTCAATTAGCTGAACTTAAAGAGCTAACTGGTCCTAGCGACCCGATGGAGACTGACCTACCAGCTGAAGGTAAAGAGCTGAACAAGATGACGCACCCTCAGAAGACCGACCGACCGATTGAATCTAAAGAACCGAACGAGTCGGAGAGCCCGAACACGGAGTGGGAGGAGTCTCCTGCCGTCGAGCCAATTCAGCCCGTGGACTTAGGAGAAGCGGGCCATCCGAGGATAACTTTTCTCGGGTCGCAGCTGCCGAAGCATCATGCCGAAGCTATGACGGCATTTCTCAAGGCAAACCTGGACGTGTTCGCATGGTCAGTTGAAGATATGCCAGGCATCCACCCCGAGGTAGCCTGTCATCACCTCAACATTCGAGAAGGAGCTGCACCTGTACGCTAGAAGCCCCGATCACTAGCACCGAAAAAAGCAGCAGCTGTCAACATGGAGGTAGAGAAGCTGCTACGAGCAGGCATCATCAGAAAGGCTCGGTACCCGAAGTGGATCGCTAACGTGGTCGCCGTCCCCAAGAAGTCCGGAGCCATTCGGGTCTGCATCGATTTCACAAATCTCAACCAGGCATGCCCAAAGGATAGCTACCTGCTACCGCGCATCGATACCCTGGTGGATTCCACGGCGGGACACGAGAGGCTCTCGTTCATGGACGGGTACTCGGGCTATCACCAGATCCCCATGAATCCGGAGGACCAGGAGCACACGACCTTCGTCACGGGTTGAGGGCTCTACTGCTACAAGATGATGCCATTCGGATTGAAGAACGCGGGGGCGACGTACCAAAGGCTGGTGAATAAGATGTTCGTCGACCAAATCGGAAGGAACGTGGAGGTCTACGTCGACGACTTGCTTGTGAAGAGTCAGGCTGATGATACACATATGCAAGACCTGGAGGAAACCTTCACAACCTTGCGGAGGTACAGTATGAAGTTGAACCCGGCCAAGTGCGCCTTCGACGTGACATCGGGAAAATTCCTGAGATACTTGGTCACCCGACGGGGGATCGAAGCCAACCCGGAGCAGATCCGTGCTTTGGAGGAGATGCCATCGCCAAAGTCACGAAAGGAAGTCCAGAAGCTGACCGGACGGATCAACGCCCTCAATCGCTTCATATCAAAGTCCTCAGACCGGTGTCGGCCCCTGTTCGAGAGGCTGAGTAAGCTTGCACCTTTCAACTGGGACCAACGCTGTGAAGAAGCATTTTAGGAGCTGAAGACGTATCTTGACCGACCCCCTATCTTGACAGCCCCCCAGCCAGGTGCAACGCTGGGGGTGTATCTTTCCGTATCGGAGGCAGCAATCAGCGCTGTACTGATATGCGAGCGTGAAGGAGTGGAGAAGCCTGTGTACTACGTCAGCCGCATCATGACGTCAGCTGAAACTCGGTACGCGCGGATCGAACAAGTAGCCCTGGCATTAGTGTACGTGTCAAGGAGGCTTCGCCCATACTTCGTCGCTCACCCCATCGAGGTCATCACCGAGCACCCCCTGAAGGAAGTACTGGATAACTCTACTCGGGCAGGTCGGCTAAGCAAGGGGGCTGCAGAGCTGCAAGAGTTTAGTCCTCGGTATGTGCCTCGGAAAGCAGTCAAGGGCCAAGCACTTGTGGACTTCCTCAGCGATTTCCCGGCGGAAGACACTGCTCCGGTGCCAGAGACGTTAGAAGACCTGTCGGTAGCTGCCGGTCGACCCGTAGGAGTCGGTGCGGCAGCAGGACAGGAGGACAAAGGAAAAGGCTAGAGATTGTTCATGGATGGCTCGTCGTGCGCAGTCGGGAGTGGTATGGGGGTAGTCCTAGTAACCCCTGATCACACGAAGCTCGAAAAGTCAGTGCGGCTATTTTTCCCGACGACGAACAACGAAGCTGAGTACGAGGCGATGCTGACAGGACCCTGCGAAGGGCGAGACCGGCCGGTGAACACCTTGGAAGATAGGTCGACAGACCCCGCCGGGGTACGACCGATCGACCAACCTAAACCAAGTGGTACATAACACTCCGAGCGAGTTCTACCACATGGCCGACCGGTCGACAGGACCCTGCGAAGGGCGAGACCGACCAGTGAACACCTAGGAAGATCGGTCGACAGACCCCGCTGGGGTACGACCGGTTGACCAACCTAAACCAAGTGGTACGTAACACTCCGAGCGAGTTCTACCACTTGGCCGACCGATCGAATGGACCCTGCGAAGGGCGAGACCGGCCGGTGAACACCTTGGAAGATCGGTCGACAGACCCCGCCGGGGTACGACCGATCGACTAACCTAAACCAAGTGGTACATAACACTCCGAGCGAGTTCTACCACTTGGCCGACCGGTCGACAGGACCCTGCGAAGGGCGAGACCGGCCGGTGAACACCTTAGAAGATCGATCGATAGACCCCGCCGGAGTACGATCGGTCGACCAACCTTAACCAAGTGGTACATAACACTCTGAGCGAGCTCTACCACTTGGCCGACCAGTCGACAGGTCCCTGCAAAGGGCATGACCGGCCGGTGAACATCTAGGAAGATCGGTCGACAGACCCCGCCGGGGTACGACCGGTTGACCAACGAAAACTAAGTGGTACATAACACTCCGAGCGAGTTCTACCACTTGGCCGACCGGTCGACAGGTCCCTGCGAAGGGTGTGACCGGCCGGTGAACACCTAGGAAGATCGGTCGACAGACCCCACCGGGGTACGACCGGTTGACCAACCTAAACCAAGTGGTACGTAACACTCCGAGCGAGTTCTACCACTTGGCCGACCGGTCGATAGGACCCTGCGAAGGGCGAGACCGGCCGGTGAACACCTTGGAATATCGGTCGACAGACCCCGCCGGGGTACGACCGGTCGACCAACCTAAACCAAGTGGTACATAACACTCCGAGCGAGCTCTACTTCTTGGCCGACCAGTCGACAGGTCCCTGCGAAGGGCGTGACCGGCCGGTGAACACCTGGGAGGATCAGTCGACAGACCCCTTGGGGGTATGACCGATCGACCAACGCAAACTAAGGCGGGCATGCAAACCGAGATGGGCACGCACGTCGGGGTGCATGTGCAAACTGAGGCGGGCATGCAAACCGAGGCGGGCGTGCAAATCGAGGCTGACACGCAGAATGACACTGCACACAAATCGAGGCAAAGTGATCCTGACCGGACGGGACCAAAGACCGCCCGATCAGGAGGGGGTATTGTGTGTACCTTTCTCTCTCGGGGTTGGCCACGCAACAAACACCCCCCCCATGGGCTTCGGTCGGCATGTCACCAGACAAAAGGGGGCAGCACCCCCCCTCTCTCTCTACTTGGGTCGGTATATCACCAGACCAAAAGGGGGGGGGTCGGTCGGCCGGTCACCAAACCAAGGAGGCAGCACCCCCCCCCTCTTTGGTTCGGTCGGCATGTCACCAAGGGAGGAGGGAGCACCCCCCCCTCTCTACTTCGGTCGGTATGTCACCAGACCAAGGGGGGTCGGCCATGCAACAACCCCTCTCTCTCTCTCTCGATGGGATATGCAACGAGCCGAGGTGTGAAACAGCAGTCGAACCCGGAGATCTTGCGGTACTGACAACGCTCCACGATTTCCGGCCCAAAGTGACTAGGTGTCAACCGCGCGCCACGTCACCGCGGCGGTTGAGCTCATTGCGGGGACACGTCACCCACCCGATTTTCGCGGAGCGTCGTAACCGTCACCCCACCACTATAAAAGGGGACCTACCCTTTCAGCAAGAAGAAGAAGAATTCTAGAGGAAACGCTGCCCGTTTCGTCCCGGAATTCGTGGAGCTGCGGAGGTCGGTCGGTAGGTAGCCTGAGACTGTCTGCGGAGGCCGGTCGGTAGCCAGATACTGTCTGCAGCGACCGGTAGCCAGATACTGTCCGCAGTGACCGGTAGCCAGATATTGTCTGCAGACTGTCTGCGGTCGGTAGGTAGCCAGAGACTGTCTGCGGAGGCCGGTCGGTAACCAGATACTGTCTGCAGCTACCGGTAGCCAGATACTGTCCACAACGACCGGTAGCCAGATAGTGTCTGCAGACTGTCTGCGGTCGGTAGGTAGCCAGAGACTGTCTGCGGAGGCCGGTCGGTAGCCAGATACTGTCTGCAGCGACCGATAGCCAGATACTGTCTGCATTGACCGGTAGCCAGATACTGTCTGCAGACTGTCTACGGTCGGTAGGTAGCCAGAGACTGTCTGCGGAGGCCGGTTGGTAGGTAGCCAGAGACTGTCTGTGGAGGCCGGTCGGTAGCCAGATACTGTCTGCAGCGACCGGTAGCCAGATACTGTCCGCAGCGACCGGTAGCCAGATACTGTCTGCAGCAATCGGTAGTCAGACGCTGCCTGCAGCTGTCGGTAGTCTGAGTGAAATTGCAGAGGTCGGTAGTTTGGGAGACCGATCCTCGGGGTTTGTAATTGGGGTTAAGGTGAGAGATTGTACCCGAAAAGATAGTTCTAGTGCATTCTCGCCCCACCCGTGGTTTTTTCCCTTTTGACGTTGCGAAGGGGTTTTTCCACATAAATATTGTCTTCACTCTTCTATTTGGCTTGTTGGATTGTGCTTGCCACCCGAACCGCCCGGTTCGACTAAAAACCCCCCACTGGACATATTTGATAAAATAAGTACTTTTGGAAAAACAAAAATGAAGTGTTTGGTCGAGTACTTATCTGCAATGCGTATTTTAAGAGATAAGCTCTACTTTTTCTTTTTTCAGAAGTAACTGGACCGAAGCTTTTTTGAAAATAACTTTTTGCACTTATTCGCTCATAATTTTTTTTCTGGACTATTGTGCCCCTCACTTATTAGAAATTTACAAAGGGTATATATATATATATATATATATATATATATATATATATATATATATATATATATATATATATATATATATATATATATATATATATATATATATATATATATATATATATATATATATATATATATATATATATATATATATATATATATATATATATATATATATATATATATATATATATATATATATAGAAAGAGAGAGAGAGAGATAGAGAGAGAGAGAGTAGTGATACATTGCGGCCGGTAAAGTGCGGCACCCCCTTCCGGGGTATTTTTAAATTTTTTTTTTTTGGGGATTGATCACCCACCCTTGGATAGCACACACAAAAAATTTCAACCCCATCCAAGACCTATAGGCCGTCCAAATGTGTTGATCAAAATGACGACAAAAATGAACGACCGGTAAAAGTCGATCACATTTAGACAGCCTACAGGTTTTGGATCGAGCTGAAATTTTTTGTGTGTGCTATCCAAGGGTGGATGATCAATCCCCAAAATTTATTTTTTCCAAAAATTCCCTGGAAGGGGGTGGCCGCACATTAAGCCCGCACGTTACCGGCCGTAATGTATCACTACTCTCTCTCTCTCTCTCTCTATATATATATATATATATATATATATATATATATATATATATATATATATATATATATATATATATATATATATATATATATATATATATATATATATATATATATATATATATATATATAGACACACACACACACTTTGATCTATCCGCTCAGCAGCTGCTCGCGAGGAAAAAAAAATCGCTTGTCTCCCTCTGTGCGATCTACCGCGACTCGCGAGACCTCCTCCGCCCAACCTTGACTCCCTCTGTGTTCAATCTTCGCCCGGCCTCGTCTTCCTCTGCATTCGATCTCCGCCTGGCCTTGTCTCCCTCTGCGCATATCGGCACTGCAGCGGGCCAACTTCGGCTGCAACACAGCCCTTGGGCATCGCCACCCCTCACCCCCCCACCCCCAACCCCCGAACCAAAATCCTCTGCCCCCCGAAGTCATAGTCGTCCGATGCACTATACTCGTCCGAAACTGTCGACGGTTTCAGTAGTTTTGATTGGAGTCTTGGCAGTTTCGGTCGAAGTTTCGACGATTTCGGCCGAAGTTTCGACGGTTTTGGCAGTTTCAGTAGCTTCGATCGATTACAACTAGAGTTTCTACGGTTTCGGTAGGACTTTTGGCAGTTTCGATCAGTTTCAGCAGTTTCGGTGGTTTCGACAGTTTTGGTCGTTTTGGTGGTTTCGGTGATTTTGATAGTTTCGACGGTTTTGCCAGTTTCGACGATTTTGGCAGTTTTGGCGATTTTGCCGATTTCGGTAGTTTTGGCGGTTTTAGCAATTTTGGCAGGTTTGGTCAGTTTCGGTCGAAGTTTTGGCGGTTTCAGTCGGTTTCGGCCGAAGTTTCAGCGATTTCGACAGTTTCGGCGGATTCGGTTGTTTCGGTACTTTCAACGATTTAGATAATTTCAGTGGTTTCGGTAGTTTTGACGATTTTGGCAGTTTCGGCGATTTGGTGATTTTGGCAGTTTCGGCGATTTCGACAGTTTCCGCAGTTTCGGCGATTTCGATAGTTTCGGCAGTTTCAGCGATTTTGACAGTTTCGGCGGTTTCGGCAATTTTGGCGATTTCGATGGTTTCGGCAGTTTCGACGATTTCAGCGGTTTCAGCAGTTTCGGCAATTTCGGCAGTTTCGGCGGTTTCTGCAGTTTCGATGGTTTCGACGATTTAGGCAGTTTATACGATTTTGGCGGTTTCGATGATTTCGGCGGTTTCGGTAGTTCGACGATTTCGGCAATTTCAACGGTTTTTGCGGTTTCGGCGGTTTCGACAGTTTCGATAATTTGGGAAGTTTCGGTGGTTTCGGCAGTTTCGACGATTTCGGCGGTTTTGGCAGTTTTGGCGTTTTCTGCGGTTTTGGAGTTTTCTGCGGTTTCGGCGGTTTCAACGATTTCTACGGTTTCGACGATTTCAGTGGTTTCGGCAGTTTCAACATTTTTGGCGATTTTGACAATTTTGGCAGTTTCAGTGGTTTCGGCTATTTTGGCAGTTTTGGCGGTTACGGCAGTTTCAGCGATTTCGACAGTTTCGGTGATTTCGGCGGTTTTGGCAGAGTCGGCAATTTCGGCGATTTTGGCAATTTCGGTGGTTACGGTAGTTTCGGTGATTTTGACGGTTTTGGAGATTTTGGCAGTTTCGGCCGTTTCGGAAGTTTCGACGGTTTTAGCTGATTTGGCAGTTTTGACGGTTTTGGCAGTTTCTACGATTTCGGCAGTTTCAGCGGTTTCGATAATTTCAACGGTTTCGACGGTTTCGGCAGTTTCTGCGGTTTCAGCGGTTTCTGCAGTTTCGACAGTTTCGGCAGTTTCGGCAGTTTCGACGATTTCAGCTGTTTCTTTGGTTTCGACAGTTTCTATGGTTTCAACAGTTTCGACGATTTTGACAGTTTCGGCAGTTTCAGCTGTTTCGGCGATTTTGGCAGTTTCGGTGATTTCGACAATTTCGGCGGTTTCGGCAATTTCGGCGGGTTTCGGCGGTTTTGGTAGTTTCGGCGATTTCGGCGGTTTCAACAGTTTCTGCGATTTCGACAGTTTCTGTGGTTTCAGCGGTTTCTGCAGTTTCAGCTGTTTCGGCTGTTTTGGTAATTTCGGCGATTTCGGCGGTTTCGACGGTTTTGGCAGTTTCGGCGGCTTCGGTAGTTTTGATAAGTTTCGGAGGTTTTGGCAGTTTCGGCGGTTTCGGCAGTTTATGTAGTTTCGACGAGTTCGGCGGTTTCGAAGGTTTCGGCGGATTCTATCGGAGTTTCGGCGGTTTCGGCAGTTTCGGTCGGTTTCGGCCGGAATTTCAGCGGTTTTGACTATTTCGGGAGTTTCGGTCGGTTTCAACCGGAGTTCGACGGTTTCGGCAGTTTCAGTATAGGGTTCATTTGACTTTGCCCCCCAAATTTTGCCATAAATTAGAATTTACCCCCATATTTCATTAATTAGACTTCCCCACCCCCCCAAAACAAACTGTTCCATCAGCTCACCCCTCAAAACGGTTACTTTTGGGGGGTAAAGTCTAATTAATGAAAAGATGGGGGGTAAAGTCTAATTCAAGGCAAAATTTGGAGGGTAAAGTCAAAATAACACTATATTATATATTTGTTTTGTCTAGTCAGCTTCTTATTCTTTTGGAGGGATACTTTTACTCATGGCCTCTTACTCATATAGTTACCTATGATCCGGGCCATCCATTAGATCCCGACGTACGGTTCGGATTAGATGGGAAGTTAAAGTAATGGTGTCCGCATTAAATGTGGGCTTTTAATATGGGCTTTTAATACGGACATTTAATGCGGACACCATTGCTTTAACTCCCCATCTAATCCGAACCGTACGTCGGGATCTAATTGACGTCCCCGATCATAGGTAACTATATGAGTAAGAGGCCATGAATAAGAGTATCCCTCCAAAAGAATAAGAAGCTGACTAGACAAAACAAATATATAATATAGTTTTATTTTGACTTTACCCTCCAAATTTTGCCTTGAATTAGACTTTACCCCCCATCATTTCATTAATTAGACTTTACCCCCCAAAACTAACCGTTTTGAGGGGTGAGCTGATGGAACAGTTTGTTTTGGGGGGCATCAAATGTTAGAAGCTTTATCGATTGTTCATTTTAACCGTTAATTTGAATAATATATTTGATGCCCCTAGAGGTTATAGAATTTGATGATTTTTGGTGAGGATGATCAACTTGCCATAGAGAGCATCCCCACCAAGTTTCATCAAATTCTGAAACCTCTAGGTTAGGTAAAAGACGATTTGTAACTTTCATTAGTAAGATTCCATTAATAAGAGTATCCCTCCCATATATATATACTAGTAATACCCGTGCCTGTCGGCACACAAAAGATTTCGAGGGGGGGACAATATTTTGAGGAAGTGACAATATTTCAAAGGGGACAATATTCCTAGAGCGGAGACAATATTTCGAGGGAGATAACAATATTTAGATGATAATAACAATATTTTATGAGGGTTTCATCTATGGGCATCCTAATTTGTGGTATTTTCAAGTAGCAGTTCGGGTATTCTCGTGGAATCTCACTATCAGTCTCTATAGCGCTCATCAAGCTCAAGATCATTATTGTATTGAGAAATGCTATTCAGCCCGAAGGTTTTTCCGATTCCGCCATCCCGAATGACGTGGCAGTGTTTAACTGGTGGCTGAAACTCAATAGCGACATTTAAATCTTACTCCACCAGTTGAACGTTGCCACGCCAATCGGGGTGAGCAGAATCGGGAAAACCTTCGAGCTAAAAAGTGGAATCAGGAAAACCTTCGAGGTGAGCAGAATCGGGAAAACCTTCGGGCTAAAAAAATTGTGAAGATCAAATATTAGTGAAATGGAATGACAAATCCTATATAGAACTGCTCCAGTGTTAACACAATGTGCAGACACCCAACAAATTGAGTTAAAATAAAATAAAACCAAACTCTCTTCCTCCCACTATCGAAACTTGCAAAATAACTTGTTCAAAACGGTTTTCTACACCATTAGCAAAACCATTCGTATTTTTCGATAAACTTTTCATGATGATTTTTAAACTTTTTATGTAGCTCTCAAATCATTTATACTCACAAAAACATGTTGAGCAAGTTATATGCAAAATGCTACCATATGATATCTTAGGTCTCTAAATCATTGTACCTCTTCTAATGATAAATACCATTGATATCTTAGGTCTATAAATCACTATACCTCTTCTAATGATAAATAGGTAGTTCTCTGTAGAATCCTTGCATCAATATATTCAGCAATGACTGTCGTTGACCAATTGTGACTTGACTCACTTATAACTCAATCAATGGTGTCTATGAAATCTACACACAATAACAAGATTGTCTTTGGCCATATATCCTAAGTGATCAAACACAATCTCTGATTGAGTAGATTAGGACATACAACATGAACCATAAAACTTGTTCATTATCTGATTTCATATTTCCATTTTTTATTCAATCTAAATGAATAGCTCAATTATAAAACCTCACCATTTTCCCCAAGAGAATAGAAGATTGTGCCCAAGTCCCAAGCGCACACAGAGTTCCAAATACATTGTGAATTACAATCCTTGCATAGAGGTTTAAAAGAAAGAAGATAGTGAAGCTCTTTATTTTCGCAAGAAATGTGAGTTGCATCAAATTAGAGGTCATCACAAACGACACAGAAGCTGTCGTAGCTCATCCCGACATTAGTTAGGATCATCTCGATCGCTGCACATGGCTCGCATTTAAAATCGTTCTTCCTCAGTATCTTTAAGACCCTGCTCTCTTCTACTACTCCTCTCACCACCACCTTCTTCTAGATCAATGCCACGTCCACCCGCTCAACCCCTACCTATCAGAAAAGTCAGAAAATGAAAACAAAACGAAAAGAGAGAATTGAGAGATAGAATGTGAGTGAGAATTGAAACAGATGGTACATAGGCATCTCCTTAATATGTTCTCGATGTTGAATCCCAAAATTTCCACCTTAATTTCCATAAACTACATCCATATAGAGAGAGAAAGAGAGAGAGAGAGTTGTGAATGATGTTTTCAGAATTAGAAAACACAAAATCCTACAAAAAAAGTTACAACCAAACCCTGCAAAAAAATGTTTTAAGAAAGTAACGTCAACTACATGTTGAATATACATGTTCACTAAAATCACTAATGGGGTTACCTCACAATGTCAAAATGGGCACCATATCTTACTGAAAATGATCTCAAAAGATATACCTCAGAGAAGTGGGTTCCTAGAACCTTATTTATTGCACTCATGGGGTCCATATGTATCAAAATGTGCTCCATATGTCTTACTGAAAATGGGCTCCATTTCTTACTGAAAATGTGCTCACAATATCAATATGGGGTAACTTTCTGTTAAAAAATCATATCTTTAGATGAGATCCTCATTAATAAGTTCCAACTGAGGTGGTTTATTGATGGAAAAAAAAAAAACAATCCTTGACATCTTTAGAACCGAGTAAAGCCATATGAAAACATTAAGCAAACTCTTAATCTACTTAAAATCTTTTGCAGGATATTTTTTTTTAATACCAGGTATGCTGAAATAGATGAGAGTAGGCTCCCATACCTGAAGCTACTCGGCATCGTCGAAAGCTGAGCAACACTCGACGCCGCAAATGTGAGACCGTCGGAGGAGGAGGCACTTGTTGCCGATGTAGACGGACTCAAGATTGTGCAAAGGAAACCCATCATAAAAAGGTATGAAAAAGAACCAAAAAATGCTAAAACTGATACCCACTACTTGGCACACCCGATCATATGGCCCCAGGCAGTATTGGTGGTCCATTATCTAAAGGTTTTCCAGAACTGACCTGACATTGGCTTCGCTTCTCTGTTGCTGCTCCAACGTGGAATGCCTCTTGGACGGAGGGGCTGTCGAAGCTGATCGGCTACTCTTTCCATTTTGTTCACGGCTGTAAAAAAATTCATGAAGTTCGAAATTTAAAGCCTCAAACCACTTTTTTTTTTTGGAAGGTTAAGAGATAGAAACACTTGGCTGAGAACTGATAGGTCTTGTCTTCGCTTCTCCACTGCTGCTCCATCACCGGATGCTTCGTGGACTCAAGGGCCGTGGCCATGGGCCATAACGTGACAAAGAAAAACTAAAAGGGGATGAACACAAAATTAAACTCTAAGAAAAAAATTAAACATAAAATAAAAAATCCACATGTTGAGACATCGATTCACCAGGGATGATTCTCTTCATGCTGAAATGCGGAGCATTTTCATTAAAAAAAGAAAGAAAAGTAACAGAGAGCAGATGAACACAAAAAAAGAAAAAGAAGTAACAGAGAGCGGATGAACACAAAACACAAATGAAAAATAGAGAAAAAGGAGGAAAATAGTGAACTAAGAAAAAATTTGCAGAATATGAGAAAAAATAACATAAATAAAAGAGAGTTGAAACTTAAAAAACAAAAAGAAAATGGGAATAAAAGAGAGTTGAAACTTAAAACAAAAAAAAAAGGGGTGGGGGCACAGAAGAACAAAACGGAGAACAACTGAGAACTTTGAAAAAACAGAGAACAAAAGATTGCAACAGTTTTTAATTGATTTCTAAAAAAAAGAAATCAAAGCAGAGAAGTAAAAAAAAACTGAAACAATGAAATAAAAAAAGAACAGATGATGTTCCATGCATGCTGGCACTCTAGTCCCATGCATCCAGGGAATAGATGATGTTCGTTGCTCATCTAGGCACCTGAAACTATCAAAGGGAAGGGAAATGAGAGTAGCCCATCAGAAACACTCCATTCCCCATTATCAGACCATTAGTGCTATCAAGCAGTACAAATTAACATGTAGGAAATAAAAGTGCAGAGAAAAATAAGTACATCACCAAGAACAATTGTTTAGAAAATAAAAATCAATAGTGAAATATCTAATCAAATAAACTAAACAGTATCTCCGGCGATTTCGTGGAGCTTGGGGACGCAGCGGTAGAGTGGCATCTGGCCGCCCTTGAAACCTCTATGGGACCTCAACTTTTGGTCCCTTGTACCAAAGCCGCCTGTTCTTCTAACCGGTGCTATCCCCCTCCCCTTCCTATTGGCCCGAGACCCCCATTCAGTAGTGGGTGAAATGAGAGATTGTGAGAGTGTTAATGTAGAAATTTTAAATGGAAGCCTTTGAGATTGGGGGTTTGTGGATGCAACTGTGGAAATTTTTGAACCAATCCCTCTCCCTCTTCATCTACTCCCTCTCCGACTACCATCCTTCTGTGATCTCCACTAAAACCCAACTCCCTCTCTATCCCTTTCAGATCCTGTGAAAATATCTCATTTCCCCCAACTCGCTTTGCCTTTCCCTCTCTTCCTCTCACCCGATCTCTCCCATTTTTTTTATGTAGAGAAACCCTAAATCGAACCACGTCTTACCCACCTCTCTCACAATCTCTCTATTCTCTCAATCTCTCCCTGATTATTGAGCGTTCGTCGCGGTTGAGCAGCAGCGCCAGGAGAGAAGCTGACCCGAGGAGGACCCCACACATCACCGAAAGGCAGTGGCGCCAGGGGAGAAGCTGACCCGGCACATCACCGAAAGGCTGCAGCGCCGCCGTCTTCCTCCTCTCCCTCGCCGCGGCCGCCGTCCTCCTCTACCTCTGCATCCGAACCTCCCGCTCCCGCCGCCTGGGCCTCAACTTCCTATGGCCCGTCCGCATTCTCCTCGTCTTCTTCTCGTGCGTCTGGTCCCGGTTGAGCTCCTCCGCCTTCCCCTCACTCGCCGCCTCCTCCCCTTCACTGATCTTTGATGATAACATGAACTTCTCACATTCAGTTTTGCCACCATTAAGTTAATGCCCGACTAGTTTGGTATTCCTATTTGCCCAGCATCGAAACCAATAATGAGATGAAGATCTACTATGATATTAATTATTAAATTTATAAGCGAGGCACCATGATAGTAGGAGCCCTTTCCTATCAGTCTGATCTTAGGATAGGCTCAATGGCACTAGTGTGATAGTAGGTTTTGCGGAACGACGACGCTCTCAGGGTATGTAATATGATCCTTGTGGGGGGTTTTTAGTCGAACCGGGCGGTTCGGGTGGCGAGCACAATCTAACAAGCCGAATACAAAGATAGACGGTAGTTACGTGGAAAAACCCCTTCGCAACGTCGAAGGGGAAAAAACCACGGGTGGGGCGAGAATGCACTAAAACAGCTCCTTCGTTTACAATCTCTCACCTTGACCCCAATTACATACCCTGAGGACCGGTCTCCCAAACTACCGACCTCTGCAATTTCACTCAGTCTACCGACCGCTGCAGACAGCGTCTGTCTGCAGGTCGCTTGCAAACAGTGTCTGGCTGCTGACCGACCGACCTCCGCAGACAGCCTCTGGGTGCAGACCGACCGACCTTCGCAGACAGCTTCCAGGTGCAGACCGACCGACCTTCACAGACAGCTTCCGGGTGCAGACCGACCGATCTCCGTAGCTCCGCAAATTCCGGGACGAAACAGGCAGCCTCTCCTCCAGAATTCTTCCTCCTCTTCGCTGAAGGGGTAGGTCCCCTTTTATAGTGGCGGGGTGACGGTTACACTCCGCGAAAATCGGGCGAGTGACGTGTCTCTGCAATGAGCTCAACCGCCGCGGTGACGTGGCACGCGGTTGACACCTGGTCACGTTGGCCCGGAAATGCGGAGCGTTGTCAGCACTACGGGCCGTGTCTGACTGCTACCCCTCTCCCCTCTCTGGCTACATGCCGACCCAGGGGGGGGGGTGTTGTTTCCCTTGGTGACCGGCCGACCCCCCCCTCCCCTCTCTGGCTACATACCGACCCAGGGGGGGGGGGTGTTGTTTCCCTTGGTGACCGGCCGACCCCCCCCCCCTCCCCTCTCTGGCTACATGCCGACCCAGGGGGGGGGTGTTGTTTCCCTTGGTGACCGGCCGACCCCCCCCCCTCCCCTCTCTGGCTACATGCCGACCCAGGGGGGGGGTGTTGTTTCCCTTGGTAACCGGCCGACCCCCCCTCCCCTCTCTGGCTACATGCCGACCCAGGGGGGGGGGTGTTGTTTCCCTTGGTGACCGGCTGACCCCCCTCTCCCCTCTCTGGCTACATGCCGACCCAGGGGGGGGTGTTGTTTCCCTTGGTGACCGGCCGACCCCCCCCCCCTCCCCTCTCTGGCTACATGCCGACCCAAGGGGGGGGGGGTGTTGTTTCCCTTGGTGATCGGCCGATCCCCCCCTCCCCTCTCTGGCTACATGCCGACCCAGGGGGGGGGGTGTTGTTTCCCTTGGTAACCGGCCGACCCCCCCTCCCCTCTCTGGCTACATGCCGACCCAGGGGGGGGGGTGTTGTTTCCCTTGGTGACCGGCCGACCCCCCTCTCCCCTCTCTGGCTACATGCCGACCCAGGGGGGGGGGTGTTGTTTCCCTTGGTGACCGGCCGACCCCCCTCTCCCCTCTCTGGCTACATGCCGACCCAGGGGGGGGGTGTTGTTTCCCTTGGTGATCGGCCGACCTCCTCCAAAAAAGGAGTTGTACGCACAATACCCCCTCCTGATCGGACGGTCCTCGGTCCCGCCCGGTCAGGATGATTTGCCTCGATTTGCGTGCCCACCTCAGTTCGGGGCTGTTGCAACTCAAAAAAGCTGTCTAGAGTTTCTTCTGATTTTTCGCCACATGGCGTCGCCGGGCGCCACCACCTCGCCTTTTCGAAATTCGAATCCATCCATCTCCAACTTCGTCTATAAATAGGAGTCAGATGGTTCGTTTCTCTCCTCTGCTTCAGATCTTTCCTCTGCGGCTGAAGGTTCATTTGGGAGGAGTTTCGCCTGAATACACGTCGAAGTCCTGCGTGTCGGCTCGTTTGTATACACGTCGAGTGCCTGCACGTCAGCTCGTTTGTATACACGTCGAGTGCCTGTGCGTCAGCTCCTTTGTATACACGTCGAAGACCTGCGGCGAAGATGTCTTTCACCTGGTTCACGGTGCCGAACAAGTTCCCTCTGATGGAGGATGTCCGGGCAGCATACGGTATTCCAGACGAGATTTCGCTTTCTTTCGCTACCGATCCTCTGGACTCGTCAGACGACGACCACACCGTCGTCACGCTCGGTCAGCTTCGCTGCGGCATGCGGCTACCCCTGGCGAGTTTCTCTGGTCGCCTACTGGAGCGCATGAGCGTGTCTCCTGGCCAGCTAGCTGGCAACGGCTGGAGGATCCTCCGCTGTATGGAAGAGATAGAAGTGCGGGCGGGGCAGCAGCTTTGCGTCACGTACCTGCTGAAGAAGTATTTCCTCAAAGACTACAAGGTGACGCCTGGCAGCATCTTCTCGTACTTCAGCCTGCAGGCGCGTGCAGGCAGTCGCCCTCCTATTGGGGGTTTAGCTGATTCAGTAAGGACTTGGAAAGAATGCCCCATTGTGGTCGGGGGACCTTGGAGGGGTGGCTTCAACGTTCCCAGTCGTCTTTCCCAACTCGCCGTGACCATTGAGGAGTACTACCCCTCCAGGCAGCTTCAGTGCCCCGGAGCTGTTGAAGAGGAGTTGGACCAACTCATCAAGGAGGTGACAAACAACGACCACGACTGGCGGCAGCTGTTTCCGAAGCTACCGGTCATCAGGTCCTACAGCTCCACTTCGAAGAAAGGCAAACAGCGCGCGGCGTCCAGTAGGGGAGAAGAACCCATTTCTTACTCTTCTGAGCTTCCTGACAGGTACGTCAGCTCCGTCAGACGCTTCAATCCAAACACCGCTACATCTAAACTCTGCGTGGTCTTCAGGCGGCGCGCGAAGTCGACTAAAGCTGTAGGCGAGAGCAGCCGACCGGCCGAGCGCAACGTAGCTGCGCCGACTGGGAAATCAAGGAGGCGAGTTTTGCTGACTGAGTCTTCCAGCGATGAAGAGGCTGGACGCGCTCTTCTCGCTCGCTCCATGCGACGTGCCGCTGCCGACGACCTTCGCTCCCTCCCTGACGATTGGGTAGAGGACGTGCCGTTGACGGGTAAGCAGTATGTGGAGGTAGAGGAGTCGGAGATGAGCTCTGGTTATAGTCCCTTTCCTTCCCTCGGGCGAGACGAGCGAGCCATACCGTCTGGCTCGGCTGGGTCGCGTAGGCGAGCTTCACCCCGCGGTCCCTCTGCTATACCTACCGTTGCACCAACTACTGCCCCTGCTGCTAGAAAGCTTGATCGTGCCATGGCGCGGGAGTTCCTGCCTTCACCTTCCTCCTCTGCATCTGGGGGCGATGCCAGGCCATCCCCCCATTCTCCCCTCAGGGCCACTGAAGCTACGTCCCATCGCCGTTCTCCCGGAGCTACTGAAGATTGCGGGGAGGAAGATGATTGTGTGGGTAGTCCTGGCTGGGAGCGTCAGCTTGACGAGTTTCATGAGGTAAGTCTAAGTCGTTAACGAGTTGACTACACGTCGACGACGCACGTGACTGCACGCCGACGATATGCATAACTACACGCCAACGATATGTTTTGACTTCACGTAGTAGTAACTTCTCCTTTTAACTCTGTGGTACATGTTGTTTCCTTCTTTGTCAGGCGGGCTGTCGACTTGTTGAGGGAGGCATGCAAAGAATGACGCATCTTAAGGTCTCCCTTCAGGCTTCTCGGCAGGAGTCGAGAGGGTTACGCGCTCAGCTGTCGGAAGCTCGACGGGTTCACGCCGAAGAACTTGCTGCCGTCCAGGCTCAGCTCGAAGCCGCGCTGGAGAACGCTTCTGATTCCTACGGGCTCCAAGATGCGTTGGATTCTGCTAAGGTGGAAAATGACGAGGTGTGGGCAAAGTTCAGGGCGCAGGCGGCTACGATCAGGGAGCAACGTGCAGAGGCCCAGGCCGTCCAAGCCGCTCACGAGGCCGAAATTGCCGCGTTGAAGGCTTCCCTTGATCAGGCCGAAGCAGCGCACAAGGTTTCCTTTGACCAGACCGAAGCAGCGCACAAGGCTGCGCTCGACAGGCAGCAGGCTGAATACACCGCGGATTGCAAGTCGCTTCTTGCGGAGCAGGCGACGGAATGGCGCAAGAGGGTCGCGAAGCTGCGCGGCAAGCTCCCGTTGTGACCGTAGGAAGAATCTTGCTCGCTGCCTTACTTTGCTTCTTGATGTAATAAAACAAAACCTGTTTGTACTGGGATCTCTTAATATTTCATTTGCATGCCATGACCGTCGTCTTTTCATCAACTTTGCATCTCAAGTTTACGTCAATGTCTTGCTATTAAACTCGTCGACGATGTGTGTAACTACATGTCGACGACATGCAGAACTACACGTCGACGCGCGTAACTACACACCGACGACGCGTAACTACTCGTCGACGACGCGCAACTACTCATCGATGACGCGCAACTACACGTCGACGACGCACAACTACACGTCGACGACGCGCAACTACACGTCGACAATGCGCGACCAAAATCCGGTCCTTATATTAGCACGGGTGATATACCCTGTATTGTTTGTGTGTGTTGATCAGTTGTTCCCCCGCGGGTTTTGCCAACCGATTTTCCAAGCGTTCACCGGCCGGTCTCGTCCTTCGCAGGGACCTGTCAATTGGTCGGCCAAGTGGTAGAACTCGTTCGGAGTGTTATGTACCACTTGGTTTAGACTGGTTAACCGGTCGTACCCTGACAGGGTCTGTCGACCGATCTTTCCAGTTGTTCACCGGCCGGTCTTGCCCTTCGTAGGGACCTGTCGATCGGTCGGCCAAGTGGTAGAACTCGCTCGGAGTGTTATGTACCACTTGGTTTAGACTGGTTAACCGATCGTACCCTGACAGGGTCTGTCGACCGATCTTTCCAGTTGTTCACCGGCCGGTCTTGCCCTTCGCAGGGACCTGTCGACCGGTCGGCCAAGTGGTAGAACTCGCTCGGAGTGTTATGTACCACTTGGTTTAGACTGGTTAACCGGTCGTACCCTGACAGGGTCTGTCGACCGATCTTTCCAGTTGTTCACCGGCCGGTCTTGCCCTTCGCAGGGACCTGTCGACCGGTCGGCCAAGTGGTAGAACTCGCTCGGAGTGTTATGTACCACTTGGTTTGGGTTGCCTCGGTTAACCATTATTCATTCACATGAACAAAAACGTTGAGCAAATGCATTTTTATTGACTAGCTTCAGAGTTACAAAGCGGTTACATGCATCTTGCCCATTTAACTACCCTGATAGAACTTGCGCAAGTTAGCTGCATTCCATGGTCTTGCCAGTGCGTCGCCGTCTTGAGTCTTCAGGCGGTAGGCTCCGTTTTTTCCCATACCATCGATGATGTATGGTCCTTCCCAAGTAGCTCCCAGCTTGCCACTTCCCAGCTCCTTGGTATTGTCGAAGACTTTCCGCATAACTAGGTCCCCTTGTTTGAATACTCGCCTTCTGACTTTGCGATCATATGCCCTCTTGATGGCCTGATGGTAGTTAGCAAGGCGCGCCCTCGCTCTCTCCCTCTTTTCTTCCAGCAAGTCCAGGCCGTCAAGCAGGAGTTCGTCATTCAGCTTCGGGTCGGCAGCTACGACCGTTCTCTGTGTCGGGACCAGGGTTTCCGTTGGCAGGACTGCTTCAGAGCCGTAGGTAAGGCTGAACGGGGACTCTCCCGTTGGTCGCTTCGGTGTCGTCCGATATGCCCATAGAACTCCGGGTAGAGCTTCTTCCCACAATCCTTTCTTCTGCTCCAGCTTCTTCTTCAGTATGTCGAGAATGGCACGATTCGTCGACTCTGCCTGCCCGTTGCTCTGGGGGTACCGCGGTGTAGAGAAGAATAATTTGATATTGTTACTGGCGCAGAACTTCTTGATTGACTCCGCGTCGAACTGTCGCCCGTTGTCTGCAATGAAAGCCCGCGGCAGTCCAAATCGGCAAATGATGCTGCTGCATAGGAACTTTCCTACTTGAACTTCCCCGATCTTCAGCAACGGGATTGCCTCCACCCACTTGGTGAAGTAGTCGGTGGCGACGAGGAGGAACTTCCTCCGGTTGGGCGACGTCGGGAAGGGGCCCAAGATATCCAACCCCCACTGTTGGAAGGGCCAAGGGCTGGATACTGGGTGCAGCTCTTCTGCGGGTTGATGAATGGAGGGAGCGTGCTTTTGACATTGCAAGCATCTTTTCGCATACCCCCCCGCATCCGCTTCCATGGTAGGCCAGTAGTAGCCCTGCAGCTTTATCTTCCGCGCCAGGGCTCTTCCTCCGGAATGGTTCCCGCACCCCCCTTCATGTACCTCTTTCATGATTTCTGCCGCTTGTTCCTTCGTGAGGCACTTGAGGTACGGTCCGCCAAACGAACGCTTGTACAGCTCGTCGTCGATGAGGGTGTATCTTGGAGCGTGCGCCTTGGTTCTTCGGGCCTCATCGACGTCCTCCGATAGTATCCCATCAAGTAGGTACTTCTTCATATTGCCTATCCAATCCGCTCCGACCGCAATAGTATGGGCCGCCTCGATGGCTTGTGTCCTCCTCGTCATGCAACTATCTTCTGCGGGGCCGACTATTCGTGGGTCGGCTTGCACCTCGATGAAGACTCGCTTCTCTCTGTCTTCTCCGAGTACCGATGCTAGATTAGCAAGGGCATCCGCCTGCTTGTTTTCCGCTCTGGGGAACTGGTGGAAGTTTATGCTTTCGAACTTGGCGATCAACTCCCGGGCAAGCTTCAGGTAGGCTTGCATCCTTGCGTCGCGGGCTTCATACCTACCGGTAATCTGATTGATTACCAGTTGGGAGTCACCGTAGACCTGCAGGCTGGTCACCCCCAGCGCTGTCGCCATCTCCAGTCCTGTCAGCATCGCCTCGTACTCCGCTTCGTTATTCGTCGTCGGGAAAAGTAGCCGCACTGATTTTTCGAGCTTCGTGTGGTCAGGGGTTACTAGGACTACCCCCACACCACTCCCGACTGCGCACGACGAGCCATCCACAAACAATCTCCAGCCCTGTTCTTCGTCTTCCTGTCCTGCTGCCGCACCGACTCCCACGGGTCGACCGACAGCTACCGACAGGTCTTCTAACGTCTCTGGTACCGGTGCAGTGTCTTCCGCCGGGAAATCACTGAGGAAGTCCGCAAGTGCTTGGCCCTTGACTGCTTTCCGAGGCACATACCGAGGACCAAACTCTTGCAGCTCTGCAGCCCACTTGCTCAGCCGACCTGCCCGAGTAGAGTTATCCAGTACTTCCTTCAGGGGGTGCTCGGTGATGACCTCGATGGGGTGAGCGACGAAGTACGGGCGAAGCCTTCTTGACACGTACACTAACGCCAGGGCTACTTGTTCGATCCGCGCGTACCGAGTTTCAGCTGTCGTCATGATGCGGCTGACGTAGTAGACAGGCTTCTCCACTCCTTCACTCTCGCATATCAGTACAGCGTTGATTGCTGCCTCCGATACCGAAAGATACACCCCCAGCGTTGCACCTGGCCGGGGGGCTGTCAAGATAGGGGGTCGGCCAAGATACGTCTTCAGTTCTTGAAACGCCTCTTCACAGCGTTGATCCCAGTCGAAAGGTGCGAGCTTACTCAGCCTCTCAAACAGGGGCCGACACCGATCTGAGGACTTGGAAATGAAGCGATTGAGGGCGTTGATCCGTCCGGTAAGCTTCTGGACTTCCTTTTGTGACTTGGGCGACGGCATCTCCTCCAAAGCACGGATCTACTCTGGGTTGGCTTCGATTCCCCGTCGGGTGACCAAGTATCCCAGAAATTTTCCCGACGTCACGCCGAAGGCACACTTGGCCGGGTTCAACTTCATGTTGTACCTCCGCAGGGTTGCGAAGGTTTCCTCCAGGTCTTGCATATGCGCCTCCTCAGCCTGACTCTTCACAAGCAAGTCGTCGACGTAGACCTCCACGTTCCTTCCGATTTGGTCGACGAACATCTTGTTCACCAGCCTCTGGTACGTTGCTCCCGCGTTCTTCAGCCCGAAAGGCATCATCTTGTAGCAGAAGAGCCCTCGACCCGTGACAAAGGTCGTGTGCTCCTGGTCTTCCGGATTCATGGGGATCTGGTGATAGCCCGAGTAGCCGTCTATGAACGAGAGCCTCTCGTGTCCTGCCGTGGAATCCACCAGGGTATCGATGCGTGGTAGCGGGTAGCTGTCCTTCGGGCACGCCTGGTTGAGATTCGTGAAGTCGATGCAGACCCGAATGGCTCCTGACTTCTTGGGGACGGCAACCACGTTAGCGATCCACTTCGGGTACCGAGCCTGTCTGATGATGCCCGCTTGTATCAGCTTCTCTACCTCCATGTTGACTGCTGCTGCTTTTTCCGGTGCTAGCGACCGGGGCTTCTGACGTACAGGTGCAGCTCCTTCTCGAATGTTGAGATGATGACAGGCTACTTCGGGGTGAATGCCTGGCATATCCTCAACTGACCAGGCGAACACATCCAGGTTTGCCTTGAGAAATGTCGTCATAGCTTCGGCCTGATGCTTTGGCAGCTGCGACCCGAGAAAAGTTATCTTCGGGCGTCCCGCTTCTCCTAAGTCCACGGGCAGAATTGGCTCGACGGCAGGCGACTCCTCCCACTCCGTGTTCGGGCTCTCCAACTTGTCCGGTTCTTTAGATTCAACCAGTCGGTCGGTCTTCTGGGGGTGCGTCATCCTGCTCAGCTCTTTACCTTCAGCTGGTAGGTCAATCTCCATCGGGTCGCTCGGACCAGTTAGCTCTTTAAGTTCAGCTAACTGACCGGTCTTCTTCAAGCTCCTTGACGCATTCAGTTCTTTACGTTCAACTGAATGGTCGGTCTTCTGTAGGTCCCCCGACACTGTCAGCTCTTTACGTTCAGCCGACATGTCGGTCTTCAGCAAATCCCCCGACACCGTCAGCTCTTTACGTTCAGCTGACAGGTCGGTCTTCAGCAGCTCCCCCGACACCGTCAGCTCTTTACGTTCAGCTGACAGGTCGGTCTTCAGCAGGTCCCCCGACACCGTCAGTTCTTTAAGTTCAACTGACAGGTCGGTCTTCTCAGATGTTTGGATTCCTCGCACTCCTGTGCTTGATAGGGAGTGGTGCTGGAGCGTTGGTGCTTCTTGACTCTGCTTAGCAGTCCAGAGGTTGAGGATGCCCAACTCAGTGGCGCCTTCACCTGGCTCTCCTCCTTCGATTTGGCATGTCGTCTTCAGATGGATGGCACTGAGCTCGCACTTGGCTGTCGAGGACTGGTCACCTCGAATGCTCATCACACCCTTGTCGGTCCAAAACTTCACTACCTGGTGGGCCGACGAGGGGACCGCATCCAAGTGGTGGAGCCACGGTCTTCCGAGGATGATGTTGTACGCTGAGTGAGCTTCGATTACGATGAACCGGGTAAGATTAGTGAGATGCCCTGTTGTGATCGGGAGGGTGATCTCACCAACCACCCTTGCGGCCTCCCCCGTGAATCCCGTTATCGTCGACGACGACTCGGTCATCTGTCCGCGATCTAGCTGCATGGCATCGAAGGCGCTGAGGAAGAGCACATCAACTGAACTTCCGGCGTCGACCAGAATTCTCTTCACTAGGCAATTGGCTATCTGCAGCCGTATGACCAGGGGATGGTTGTGAGGCCTCTCTATTCCGACCAGATCGGCCGCCGAAAACTGTACTGCAGCTTCCACTCTTGGCTCGGGACGGATGACGGGGTCGAGTACCACATGGTGGACTTGCCTTGTTTGTTCAATACGTCGCACCTGTCGGTCGACGGCATTCGCTGATGGTACCAGGCCATGGTACCCGTAGACTGCATCTACCTCTCGAAGCTGACGCCTTTCTGGCGGAGGACCCGGTAAGCGCTGCGTCATCGCTCCTCGCTGGACTTCCCCTACAGTCTTGGTCTCCTTACGTTGAGGGAGGTCAACGAAGCAGCCAATATGGCCGGCCTCAATGAGATCCTCAATATGATGTTTGAGCGCCCGACACTGCAGGGTAGTGTGGCCTTGGCCCTGGTGGTACTCGCAGTACCTTGATGCATCTCTGGCTCCCCTCTCTCCAGGTTCAAGCGGTTGCGCCCACTTGAAGTATGGTTCGCCCTTGATAGCTTCCAGAATCTGGTCAATGGGGGCGTTCAATACCATGAACTCCCTATTCCATTGCGGCCTCGCTGGCCTGTCTTGCCTTTGCCGCTTCGCCTCGTGCCGTGTCGCATCCCCCTGCTGCTTGTTGACGTTCTTCACAGCAGCAGGCTTGGCGTAGCCCTGGTGCGGGATCCTGGTTTCCACCGCCTTCCTCTTGCGATCCGCGTCCTCGATCTTGATGTACTTCTCAATGCGCCGCGACAGCTCGTCGATCGTCTCCGGAGTTCGCTTGATGAGTGACGCGTTGACGAGCTGGGCAGGCTGAATGGCGTTCTTGAAGGCCGCGATCACCATGCGATCCTGCCCGTCTGCGTCAGCTAAGCTCAGGTACTCGGACCTGAACCTATGGTAGAATTGTCGGAGCGTCTCCTTCTGGGTCATACTCATCCCGAAAAGTGACTCCAGAGTTTTCAGCTCCCGGCGATTACATCGGTACTGGTCGATGAACCGCGTGCTCAGCTCCGAGAAGGAGGAGATGGATGAGGGCCTAAGCTTGTGGAACCATTCGAGGGGGGTTCCCGACAAGCTGTTGGCGAAGGTCCGGCAGAGGATATGATCATCCTCGTACGGGACCAGAGCATCTCGGAAAGCCAGTACATGCTCCACTGGGTCTTTCGATCCGTCAAACTTGGGGAGGCGTGGCGGATTCCATCCTCGAGGGAATGGCTCCCGGAGTAGCCTCTCGATAAGCGGCGACCGTGCGGCTCCTCGGATGGCGACTTCCTCCAACCGGTCGGGAGCTCGGACCCCCGGTCGGTCTCGCTGGATCTCCTCTCGCTCCCCGAGTCGCTCCGACGCATGCACCCGAATGCGCTCGTGTACGCTCATCCGATCAGTAGTATGAGCCGGCTGCCGACTAGCTGGCGTCATCCGAGTGTGGTGACTATCACTCGGTTGACGATGATGTTCTTCGTCTCGCTTCGGGCGACGCACTTGTGCCGAGTCCGTCTTGGAGTGATGCTTGGAGGCATGCGGCTGTCGCGCGTGCGCCCCGAGCCGGGACCAGACATCCGAGCGTGCCGACGCCGCCCGAGCGTGTTTGTTTTTCTCCGCAGGCTCCGGGCTACTCGAGTCTCGCCCATCGGGATTTGCACTCTGGACCTCCATCGAGTGATTACCCCTGACCTCCACCTGAGGCACTGGTTGCGGCTGCATTTGCACTGGTGGGGCAGCTTGAGTGGGGAGACTCTGTCCCGCTTGGGCCAACATGCCCTGGTTGAGCAGACCACCAGTCGGAGCGGCCCGCACGAAGTCACGCAACTCCTCGTAGTTGCGCTGCATCGTTTGGAGCTGGGTGGTGAGAGCTTGCTGGGTCATCATCATTGTGGCCAGAAAAGCTTTCGATAGACCCCCTGTCAGAGGTACCAGGGTTGCTACCGGAGCTTGACTGGACTCCCCGACCCCCAGTACAGGATTCGTCAACGGGGCTGCGCGCTCCGTGCCCGTTAGCTGTTGAACAAGACGCCCGACGTCATTTGCATCTCCGAGTGGTGCAGCTTCGGACAGGAGCTGCGATGTCGAGCGAGTACGATACGGTCCACCGGCCATCGTTCTTCAACCGTGTGGTCGTGGACTGCTGGTTGCAGGTAGCTTCGGACTGGTTGACACCCACGGGTCTACAATCGAAAGCTCTAGTAGGAAGTCTCGAAGACTATCCCACAGACGGTGCCAAGATTGAGGGGGGTTTTTAGTCGAACCGGGCGGTTCGGGTGGCGAGCACAATCTAACAAGCCGAATACAAAGATAGACGGTAGTTACGTGGAAAAACCCCTTCGCAACTGTGGGCACCGAAATTAGCCTACAGATTGGACCCGACCCGCATGCGAACACGGCCCGCACACAACGGCCCGCATGCGAAACCAGGCCCGCACACAACGGCCCGCATGCGAAACTCGGCCCACACACAACGGCCCGTATGCGAAAATCTGGCCCACGCACAACGGCCCGCATGCAACTTGGCCCACACACAACGGCCCACATGCGAACCTCGGCCCATACACAACGGCCCGCATGCAAATTGGGCCCGCACACAAATGGCCCGCATGCGCACTCGGCCCGCGTGCAAACCCAATTCGTGCATCGCGGCCCAACTCGAAGCAAACGGGTCCCACCGGACCCGCGACTCGAACACAAAGAGGGGGGCCCACCGGCCCCCCCCTCTTGAAAACCGTGCCCCCCTCATCAAGGAGAGGTGGGGCCGGCCATAAAAGAAAAAGAAAAGAAAAGAAAAAGAAAAAGAAAAGAAAAGAAAAAGAAAAGAAAAAGAAAAGAAAGGAAAAAGAAATCAAAACCGCCTCGATGCGGGGGGAGGTGGCGTGGACGTCTACGTAGCCGTAGATCCGCGACGATCCCTCGATCCAACGGACAAGATGACGTTGTGTCGCCATCCGATCCAAAAGTGCAACAAGAATAACAACTCAATCTTTAAAAGATCGAGTCACATCTAGCCCGTAACCACCCCAACTAAAAGGGAGGGGGTTGAGTTTGTTTCCCCGAATCAAGGAACAAAATCTCGATGGTTATGGGGGGAGATATTGGATGAAACAAAAAGATTTCAGCAATATCTCCCCCAACCACCCACCTTTGCCTATAAATAGAGGGGGTGGGGGAAGGCATCAGAGGTCGAAAGCTGAAGAGGAAAAGGCTCTGCAAAGACGAGCTCCAACGCTTGAAGACCGAAGGCTTCACGAGGCACGGCAAGCATATCCTACGGGAGTCCTTGGCCCTTCAAGTCCTCATCAACGTGAAGACCTTGCACTCGAAGATCAAAGCTTCGACTCCTCGCACGAAGAAGAAAGCTTGGAGAAGAAGACCCGGAGTCGTCGTCATCCCGACTTCTCCAACGATCTTCATCAACTCCGAAGAAGCCATAAGCAAAGGCCGGAGAAGAAGATCGAAGCCGACAACACCCGTCGTCTTCAACAAAGGCATCAACTCCTTGCACGTAGAAGAAAGCCGGGAGAAGAAAGCCTGAAGCCGGTGCTACCCCTGCCGCCTTCGTCAACCAAAAGCCGACGCTACAACCGTCGTGCCGAAGCCGGTGCTACCCCCGCCGTCTTCATCAACAAAAGTCGACGCTACAACCGTCGCACGAAGATCGGTGCTACCCCCACCGAAAAGCCAAGCCGACATCAAAACCGTCGCCAGGTCGAAAGCTGAAGAGGAAAAGGCTCTGCAAAGACGAGCTCCAACGCTTGAAGACCGAAGGCTTCACGAGGCACGGCAAGCATATCCTACGGGAGTCCTTGGCCCTTCAAGTCCTCATCAACGTGAAGACCTTGCACTCGAAGATCAAAGCTTCGACTCCTCGCACGAAGAAGAAAGCTTGGAGAAGAAGACCCGGAGTCGTCGTCATCCCGACTTCTCCAACGATCTTCATCAACTCCGAAGAAGCCATAAGCAAAGGCCGGAGAAGAAGATCGAAGCCGACAACACCCGTCGTCTTCAACAAAGGCGTCGACTCCTCGCACGAAGAAGAAAGCTTGGAGAAGAAGGCCTGAAGCCGGTGCTACCCCTGCCGTCTTCGTCAACAAAAGCCGACGCTACAACCGTCGTGCGGAGATCGGTGCTACCCCCACCGTCTTCACCAACAAAGCCGACGCTACAACCGTCGTGCGGAGATCGGTGCTACCCCGCCGTCTTCATCAACAAAGCCGACGCTACAACCGTCGCACAAAGATCGGTGCTACACCCGCCGTCTTCATCAACGAAAGTCGACGCTACAACCGTCGCACGAGCATCGGTGCTACCCTCGCCGAAAAGCCAAAACCGACGCCACAACCGTCGAGGAAGCCGGAAGAATAAATAAGTCTTGAAGAAGTAACGCCAGTCGTTCGAGAAGAAGATCGAGTCGAAGCTAAAGTCAAAGCCGACGCAAGAAGCCAAAGCAAACGCACCGGTAAAGCCCGCGCTAAAGCAACACACGTGCCAAAGCCAAGCAACTACGACGGTCACGAGCAAAGCACCGCACGTTCTAGCCGATACGACGCGAAGTCCGGAAGAACTAAAGCATCGCAAGTCTCTACCCGCCTACGTTCAAGCGCAAGCGCCAAAGCAAAGCAAACGCCAGAGCCACGCCAAAGCTACGCCAAAGCCGAAAGCTAAAGCCAAAGCCGACGCCAAAAACACGATCGACGCCGCGAACCGACGATCAAGGACGCCGAGGTCGAACAAGGATCGAGGAAGACACGAAGACCGAGGAACGAAGCCCAAAGCCTCCCTAGTCGAGAAAGCGCGAAGCACGGACGGGACAAAATCAAAAGTGGAAATTCCTTAGCCTCTCAAAAACCCTCACCCTGTAAAGACCTCTGTCCTGGGCAACCCCTTCAGAGCTCTCGCACGAATACCACGTGGAGACGCGGATCAAAGGGACCCTCCAGAGGATCTCTCCCACAATCTCCTGATCAAAGAAAATTTGTAATCTCGTGTGATCCGCAATAAAGACGACCCGAATCTTTTTCTGCGACCACAGATTTCTGGCACGCCCGGTATTCGTGCGAGAAATCTGTGGTCGCAGAAAAAGATTCGGGTCGTCTTTATTGCGGATCACACGAGATTACAAATTTTCTTTGATCAGGAGATTGTGGGAGAGATCCTCTGGAGGGTCCCTTTGATCCGCGTCTCCACGTGGTATTCGTGCGAGAGCTCTGAAGGGGTTGCCCAGGACAGAGGTCTTTACAGGGTGAGGGTTTTTGAGAGGCTAAGGAATTTCCACTTTTGATTTTGTCCCGTCCGTGCTTCGCGCTTTCTCGACTAGGGAGGCTTTGGGCTTCGTTCCTCGGTCTTCGTGTCTTCCTCGATCCTTGTTCGACCTCGGCGTCCTTGATCGTCGGTTCGCGGCGTCGATCGTGTTTTTGGCGTCGGCTTTGGCTTTAGCTTTCGGCTTTGGCGTAGCTTTGGCGTGGCTCTGGCGTTTGCTTTGCTTTGGCGCTTGCGCTTGAACGTAGGCGGGTAGAGACTTGCGATGCTTTAGTTCTTCCGGACTTCGCGTCGTATCGGCTAGAACGTGCGGTGCTTTGCTCGTGACCGTCGTAGTTGCTTGGCTTTGGCACGTGCGTTGCTTTAGCGCGGGCTTTACCGGTGCGTTTGCTTTGGCTTCTTGCGTCGGCTTTGACTTTAGCTTCGACTCGATCTTCTTCTCGAACGACTGGCGTTACTTCTTCAAGACTTATTTATTCTTCCGGCTTCCTCGACGGTTGTGGCGTCGGTTTTGGCTTTTCGGCGAGGGTAGCACTGATGCTCGTGCGACGGTTGTAGCGTCGACTTTCGTTGATGAAGACGGCGGGTGTAGCACCGATCTTTGTGCGACGGTTGTAGCGTCGGCTTTGTTGATGAAGACGGCGGGGTAGCACCGATCTCCGCACGACGGTTGTAGCGTCGGCTTTGTTGGTGAAGACGGTGGGGGTAGCACCGATCTCCGCACGACGGTTGTAGCGTCGGCTTTTGTTGACGAAGACGGCAGGGGTAGCACCGGCTTCAGGCCTTCTTCTCCAAGCTTTCTTCTTCGTGCGAGGAGTCGACGCCTTTGTTGAAGACGACGGGTGTTGTCGGCTTCGATCTTCTTCTCCGGCCTTTGCTTATGGCTTCTTCGGAGTTGATGAAGATCGTTGGAGAAGTCGGGATGACGACGACTCCGGGTCTTCTTCTCCAAGCTTTCTTCTTCGTGCGAGGAGTCGAAGCTTTGATCTTCGAGTGCAAGGTCTTCACGTTGATGAGGACTTGAAGGGCCAAGGACTCCCGTAGGATATGCTTGCCGTGCCTCGTGAAGCCTTCGGTCTTCAAGCGTTGGAGCTCGTCTTTGCAGAGCCTTTTCCTCTTCAGCTTTCGACCTGGCGACGGTTTTGATGTCGGCTTGGCTTTTCGGTGGGGGTAGCACCGATCTTCGTGCGACGGTTGTAGCGTCGACTTTTGTTGATGAAGACGGCGGGGGTAGCACCGGCTTCGGCACGACGGTTGTAGCGTCGGCTTTTGGTTGACGAAGGCGGCAGGGGTAGCACCGGCTTCAGGCTTTCTTCTCCCGGCTTTCTTCTACGTGCAAGGAGTTGATGCCTTTGTTGAAGACGACGGGTGTTGTCGGCTTCGATCTTCTTCTCCGGCCTTTGCTTATGGCTTCTTCGGAGTTGATGAAGATCGTTGGAGAAGTCGGGATGACGACGACTCCGGGTCTTCTTCTCCAAGCTTTCTTCTTCGTGCGAGGAGTCGAAGCTTTGATCTTCGAGTGCAAGGTCTTCACGTTGATGAGGACTTGAAGGGCCAAGGACTCCCGTAGGATATGCTTGCCGTGCCTCGTGAAGCCTTCGGTCTTCAAGCGTTGGAGCTCGTCTTTGCAGAGCCTTTTCCTCTTCAGCTTTCGACCTCTGATGCCTTCCCCCACCCCCTCTATTTATAGGCAAAGGTGGGTGGTTGGGGGAGATATTGCTGAAATCTTTTTGTTTCATCCAATATCTCCCCCCATAACCATCGAGATTTTGTTCCTTGATTCGGGGAAACAAACTCAACCCCCTCCCTTTTAGTTGGGGTGGTTACGGGCTAGATGTGACTCGATCTTTTAAAGATTGAGTTGTTATTCTTGTTGCACTTTTGGATCGGATGGCGACACAACGTCATCTTGTCCGTTGGATCGAGGGATCGTCGCGGATCTACGGCTACGTAGACGTCCACGCCACCTCCCCCCGCATCGAGGCGGTTTTGATTTCTTTTTCCTTTCTTTTCTTTTTCTTTTCTTTTTCTTTTCTTTTCTTTTTCTTTTTCTTTTCTTTTCTTTTTCTTTTATGGCCGGCCCCACCTCTCCTTGATGAGGGGGGCACGGTTTTCAAGAGGGGGGGGCCGGTGGGCCCCCCTCTTTGTGTTCGAGTCGCGGGTCCGGTGGGACCCGTTTGCTTCGAGTTGGGCCGCGATGCACGAATTGGGTTTGCACGCGGGCCGAGTGCGCATGCGGGCCATTTGTGTGCGGGCCCAATTTGCATGCGGGCCGTTGTGTATGGGCCGAGGTTCGCATGTGGGCCGTTGTGTGTGGGCCAAGTTGCATGCGGGCCGTTGTGCGTGGGCCAGATTTTCGCATACGGGCCGTTGTGTGTGGGCCGAGTTTCGCATGCGGGCCGTTGTGTGCGGGCCTGGTTTCGCATGCGGGCCGTTGTGTGCGGGCCGTGTTCGCATGCGGGTCGGGTCCAATCTGTAGGCTAATTTCGGTGCCCACAAATGCCCCCTCAAGTTCGAGTGCGCCCGCGGGAAACGCGTAGCGCTTGGACTTGACTTGCGTGTTCGCTCGGAATTTAGGTATTTACAATGACCCTCGCCATTTCGTTTCCCCCATCGTTTTGCTAGCGCGGGGGACGAAGGGCTTTGGCGGTTTGGAGACGAAGATCTCTTCTAGGGTTTTGTTCATCTGCCTTGTTGTCGCGGACTTCCTTTGCTTCGAGGATGGCGCGAATGTTGACGGCGGCCGCTGCGCGGAGTCCCAGGGTAGCAAGGCGACGGGAGCGTGAGGACGGCCGCGATGCGTCTCGACGGAAGGTTATTGCCCCTCTTCGGTGCGGGAGCTCAATGGTGGAAGCCGATTGTTGTGGCCGAATGTGATGATGACTATGCGTCTGGCACAGCGCAGGGAGGAGACAGATTCGACGAGGTGCGGCCCCACTTTCTTCGTGTTCTCTTTTTTTCTCTTGTGGTTACATCGGATATGGATGTCCACCGTCTAGATTCATGGGATCACGTCTCTATCCTAATAACCGATTGTGCATATATATAGGGGGTTAAATGGAAAATAGATTTCATTTTTTTTCTTCTTCTTCGTCTCTGCCGTCGGGTCCGCGGGGTCAGCGGCGCAGGCGCGAATGGAGGTGGGCTGCGGCGTGCTTAGGCCGGCGCGGGCGGGCTGAGGTGGTGCGGAGCGCGGGGCGCAGGCCGGCGGGTGGTGGCAAGGTGCCGGACGCAGGCGGGCTGCGGCGCGGGCGGGCTGAGGTGGCCGGCTCAGCAGCAGCGGTGGCGCGCGGTGAGGAGTCCGGGCGGCACAGGCGATCGTGCGCGGGGCGGTGGCCGGTGGTCGGCGCGGCGCAGGGTGCGGCAGGCGGGGCACGTGCGGCTGGCGGTGATGACTGCGAGGCCGGGTTGGAGTGGCGCGCGGGGCGGAGCCCAGGTGCAGTGCCGGGGCAGCGGGTGGCGCAGGCGGCAGCGGCTCGGCGGTGCGGCACGCGGGGCGCAGGCCAGGCGGGCGGTGCGGCGCGGGCCGGGGTGCAGCGGCCGGGCGTGGGGCTGCGGTGGCCGGCGCGGCGCGTGGGACAGGGTGCAGTGACCCGGCGCGGGGCGCGGGGGCCAGCGGAGCAGCAACGGCGCGGAGGCGGCTGGCGCGGGGCGCGGAGCGGCGGGCGTGGAGCGGTCAGGCCGGCGCGGGTGGCGGCTGCGGGGCGCACCGGCGAGCGGGGCGCGGAGGCCGGCGTGCACCGGCTCCGTTTCTGGCCTTCAATGGAGAGAGAGGGGAGAGGTGGTGGCTCCCCTCCGGTTCTACCCCTTTTTTTTTTTTTTTTTTTTTTAACAGGAGAGGGGGGCTGCGGCTTTTTTGCTGCGGCCCCCTCTCGGTTTCCCTTATTGCAAAAGGGGCTGTAGGTGTCTGGCGTGGGTAGACGGCTGGTCACGCGGTGGAGGGCTCGGCCGGGGGCTGCGGGGTGCGGCCGGTGCGCGGGTCGGAGGCGGGGCGCGGCCGGGGGCTGCAGTGTGCGGCCGGCGCGCGAGCCGGAGACGGGGCACAGCCGGGGGCTGCGGTGTGTGGCCCGCAGTCGACGGGCTCCAGTCGCACGGGTTGAAGAACACAACCCTGTTTGGGGGCTGTGGGTTTTTTTAAGAGGGAAGGGGCAGTGGCTCTTTTTGCTGCGGCCCCTATGTAATTTTCCTTTTGTCATTAAGGACGGTGACCCCTGGGTTTTGTTAACCGATAGCAGTAGCAGCAGAGTGGCCCAGCGGCGGTTCGGGTGGGCTCAGAGACCGGCAGCGGTGTTCGGCTGCTGGCATCCGGTGCGCGAAGGCCGGCCGGAGGTCATGCGATCGAGGCCTGGTAAGACGCGGGGGCCGGTGGCGGTGTCGACGCCGGCTGCAACGCAGGCGGGCTCGGGGTCGAGGCTTCAGCCTCCCTGGAGGTCGCAGATCTTGGTCGCGCGGTCAAAGGTCCAGAGGCTATGGTAGCTGACTTGGGGCGCGGAGGCGGCGCGCGTGAAACAGCACAGGAGGCACAACTGCAGCGAGGGCGAGGTGCGATTGCGGTGTCGGCAACAGCAGTGGCTGGTCGTGGCCAGGCTTGGCACGAGTGGCACGACAACGACGGTGGCCGGCGTGCGGCCGGGGGCTGCGGTGTGCGGCCGGCGCGCGAGCCGGAGACGGGGCGCGGCCGAGGGCTGCAGGGTGCGGCCGGCGCGCGGGCTGGTGGCGCGGGAGGGCGCAGGCCGGAGGCGGGCTCGGTCGGGTTTTAGCAGGAGAGAGGGGGTGCTGCGGCTTTTTGTTGTGGCCCCCCTCTCAGTTTACCTTTTCGCAAACAGGGACTTTCTCTTCTTTTTTTTTTTTTTTTTTTTTTTTTTTGCAGAGAAGGGGGTGCTGGCCTTTTTGAGGAAATTGTGGCTGTGGCCCGCCGTTTCCACGTGTTTACGAGGCTGTGGCCCTATTTCTTCTTCTTCTTCTTCTTCTTTCTTTTTTTTTTTTTTTTTTTTTTTTGGTCTTGACTGATGATCCCCTCTGGACTTGGCTCGCTTTTTCTTCTCGATCTTTGGACCCCCTTTTTTTTTTTTCAATTGTCTTGACTTTTCTTCCCAGATTTTGACTGCCTTTTTCTCTTCGGATTTAACCCTCTTTTTTTTTTTTGACTTCTGGACTTGATCTGTCTTTTCTTCTGGAACTGATTGTGCATCTTGATTTGACTTGGACTTTTTGTTTCCTTGCAGGACTTGTCCCTTCGAGTGCTTTCTAAAGGCCGGCTGGATCATTGAGGAGGCCTATCGCGGGAGCAGAGCGACTAGCGAGGTTGCACCTGGGCTGGCTGAGTGAGGTGGACTGGATCTTCCTCTAGACGACCATGGGTCGCTGGAGGCCTATGGAGAGAGCTTTCCTGGTGGTGACATCAGCTTGAAGGACGTCGAGACGGGCGTTCTGGAGTTCGACGAGAAGCAAGACAAAGCCACTAGCGTTGACAAGGAGCAGCCTGCTTTGGTCGTCTTTTGCATGCCGATCTTGACCTTGGTGACTGCTCCAACAATCCTTTTGGCTTCGTGGAGGTCACGAAGGATGCAGTCCTTGGCTCAGGGCCCCTTTTTTTTTTTTTGCCTTGACTTGATTTGTTTGTGTATGTATGCGTGACTGATTCGTGCTTTTCTTCATTTCTTTCTTCAGGGCCGGCCGTTAAGAGAGCTTTTCGTCGTCTGGATGGATCGTCGATGCGGTCTCCCGCGGGAGTACGCATCTTTATTTCCCTTTTGCGCAAGTCTTCTGCCGCCGTTACGAGAGCTTTCCGACTTCTGGATGGATCGTCGATGCGGTCTCCCACGGGAGTACGCATCTTCGTTTCCCTTTGCGCAAGTCTTCTGCCGCCGTTCTTTGAAGCAGGAAGCGTGTGTCGAAGTTGGATGAGCTCATTCTCACCGATGAGGGATCTTCACGGCAAATCGTTCGACCGAGTCCGGAGTTTCCATTCAGGAGTCAGCTCCCACGGATGTTTTGGCCGCAGCTTCTTTGTCAGTTCTTGTGGCGTCTTTGACAGCCGACACGGGGATGGTCCAGGAGGCGGCTCCCGTGTGTGGGTCTTCAGGACAGGATCGCGCCTTGTCTCCGTGCTTAAATGCTTGCCAGCGAAAGTGTAGATCGCAGAGCCTTCTTTCTAAGCTTCTTTTGAAAAAGTTGGGCTGGAAGTTTATCCAGGCGACGCTCGCACCCCTTCAGGAGGAGGGTCTTGACGCTTTTGAGTAGCTGGTGGGTTTTCTGGTGGATGGCTCCTTGTTTGAGGAGCATATGTGCACCCTTTTGGCGGATAGCTAGGCTCAATGCTTGCAATGGGCTTCACTAGAGGAGGACACTTCATTGGCGTTGGCAAAGGTCGAGGAAGAGGGATGTCGACTGGAGGGGCTTCACACGTTTGATACTGCAGACTTGGTTCGGGTGCAGAAGAAGGTGGAGATTACTCGCACGTCGCTTCAGAAGTTGAAGTCCCTCCTTGCGAAGCAGCGTGCAAAGCTGGCGACGCGTTGAGCTGGCAGGGCGATCGAGAAGGCTTCCGGAGCGAACCTTGTGAAGCAACGTGCAGAACTGGCGACGCGTCGGAAGCTGACGGTTTCTCTACCCCTGGAGTTGCAGCGCGTGTAAGCTGCGGGAGCTGGTGGCTTGACGGAGGCTGACGGCTTCTCGATCCCCCGGAGTGGGACTTGCGTCTTTTCTGGGCTCATTTTCTGGAATGGTGGTTTACTTTTTTTTGTTTGGACTGAACCTTTACAGGCTGCCTACGTACCCTACTGAGAGGGATCAAGTCACACGTAGTTCCTTTATTACTTTTTTTTTTTTTTTTTTTTTTTTTTTTGGGGCAAGGGGGGTAACCTTGCGCTAGGCAAAGTACCTTTTGAGGGACTTGCCGCTGGTAGGCAGAGTCGCCGCTGGTTCACAGTTGTCATCCGCCTTCTTCGCTTCAATGTAGTTAGAAGTGAAGATCCTTTTGACTGGAGTTTTGATGATTGCTGGAGTTTGACTGGATCCGGTGTCTCGGCGATTTGGAAGAATTTGTTCGCCAATTTTGCGGAGGCGTGCTTGAGTCTTTGTCAGGCGATGTGGTATTGCAGCTGAGGATAGTGAACTCATATGCACTGTGCTTTCTTTGTTGCGGCTGGATTTGAACATCAATTCGGTGGAGTTTTGCCCCCGAGTGTTTCCTGGCTTGATTGCGAGTTGCTCGGAGCTGGTGTACTTGGAAGACTCGGTTGAGCTCGAGGCATGCAATAGACCATAAAACGGTATTATCATCTCTTGCAAAGTGATGAAGTTGGCCTCGGAGAATGGTGACGATAGTTCCTTTGCTGGAGTGGAAGGTGATCGTCCTGGCTTGCGAAGCCATTGAGGTGCGAGCCACAGGACTGTCGCAGCTTGAGAAGGCAACGGAACATGTGGCATTGAGCTTGATTTGGAGTTGATGTGGATTTTTTGCCTTGATGCTGGCGCTCCTTTGACTTTGTGCACCGTCTGGCTGGAGGATGTCGCTAGTTTTGCAAGTGGAGAGGTTTTGTCCCTCGTAACTGCTTTGACTTCTTGGGCCCGTGGAGCTTTTGCTAGAGGAATTTCTGCAATGGGGTCTTCGGCCTGGTGGCACTCGACGTCAGCAAGGTATGCTTTGGCCTCGTTGCAATGCTTGCCATTGGCGATGATGGTTCTCCCTATGCTTTCGATGTTGGTGCCGCTTTCTTCATTGAGCACTTGGTGAACTTCCCTCATGCAACCGGAGACCTTGAGGTTTTGATCAACTTCAAGGAAGCGGCTGGGGAAAAACTCCTGGAGTGTCGCCAGCTCTGGGCATGTTTGCTGGAGATGATCTTCTGGACTTACTGGAGGTACTTTGGACGTCTTCCTTCCTGGAGCTTTGCTTTTCTTTTTGTAAGTTTTTCGTTCCGGAAGCTTTCTTGTTACCCGATCGAGCTTGCGACTTCTTGGCATCCATGGTCTTCGTCTGCGAGGCAACATGACCCATGCATCTTCATCAGTGGATTCTTCGTTACCAAGGTGAAGGTCTGGAGTGGCAGCTGTAGGTTTTTCATGGGTCGGGGAGATCTGCTCCTCTGGGGACCTTGGTGGTTCGTCTTCTGACTCCCAGCCGGTGGGCTGGATTTCTTTCATTGAGACAGGCAGAGGTTTGGAATAGAGAACGTGGTAGTCGAATTTACCTGAGGGCTGGCCTAACAGACCGACCTCTGGGTCTCCTTGCTCGTACCTTGTCTGGAGATTTGTGGGTTCTTCATGGGTCGGGGAGACCTGCTCCTCTGGGGACCTTGGTGGTTCGTCTTCTGACTCCCAGCCGGTGGGCTGGATTTCTTTCATTGAGACAGGCAGAGGTTTGGAATAGAGAACGTGGTAGTCGAATTTACCTGAGGGCTGGCCTAACAGACCGACCTCTGGGTCTCCTTGCTCGTACCTTGTCTGGAGATTTGTGGGTTCTTCATGGGTCGGGGAGACCTGCTCCTCTGGGGATCCTGGTGGTTCGCCTTCTGACTCCCAGCCGGTGGGCTTAATTTCCTCCATTGAGATAGGCGGAGGTTTGGAATAGAGGACGTAGTAGTCGAATTTACCTGAGGGCTGGCCTAACAGACCGACCTCTGGGTCTCCTTGCTCGTCTCTTGCTTTGAGCACATGCTGGGATGTAGCTTTGTTTGGAAGAGGGAGTGTTTGCGCGAGAGGCGGTTGCCCCCAAGGCAGTGAGGATTTGGCCCTGGGCACTGCAGGAGCATACCATAGTCGTCTTCTTGGAGCTGGTTTCGCCATCGATCTTTGACAGACGATGCGCAGCCTTGCTGAAGTGCGTAGTGGAGCAGTCAGTGCTGGCGGGAAGGAATCGAAGGTGATTGACGTCATATTTGACTCGACGATATCACCAGAGTCGATCTCGATCATCCCTTGCTTAGCGAGTGCCATGATCTTATCTTTGAAGACAAAGCACTTCTCGATGGGATGGCTGACCATCCGGTGGTACTTACAGAAGAGCGGATCGTTGACTCGATGTGCTTGTTCCGGCCTTTTTGGTGGCGGGAGCTCGATCATCTTTTCTTGCATCAACTGATCAAACATTGAGGAAACTTCCGAGTCTGGGAAGGGATACTCCTTAGCTTCAAGCTCCTCGAGAGTCATCCTTGGTGGCCGTTGAGGCTGAGGAGGTGGTATGGCGGCTCCTTTGCCTTTGTCCGGCTTGCCACCGATCTTGAGTGGTTTGGAAGTCGAAGCGAGGTCGGTGACGTTGACTTGCTTTGATGCCGCCGGTTCGTCCTCCTCTTCCACCTTCAGGAAGGCTTTGGCCTTTGAGTCCCCGCGATTTGCTAAGCTGAGCTCCATGTCATGAGCCCGAGTCGCCAGTTCTTCGAAGGACCGAGGCTTGATCCCTTTGAGGATGTAGAGCAAGCCCCAGTGCATGCCTTGGGTGCACAACTCGATGGCCGAGTCTTCAGACAAGCGATCTCGCGAGTTTAGCGCAAGGTTTCTCCAACGATCAATGTAGTCGATTACCGGCTCATCCTTCCTTTGCTTGGTAGCAGTAAGCTCGGTCATGCTGACGATGCGCCGAGTGCTGTAGAAGCGGTTGAGGAACTCCTTCTCCATTTGATCCCAGCTGTCAATGGATCCTGGAGGAAGATCAACATACCAGTCAAAAGCATTACCTTTGAGGGTGCGAACGAACTGCTTCACCATTGCGTCGCCGTATGTGCCGGCGTTGTTGCAAGTTTCGACGAAGTGGGCAATGTGTTGCTTTGGATTTCCCTTCCCGTCGAAGTGCTGGAACTTTGGTGGCTGGAACCCGGTAGGGAAGCGCAGCTGTTGGATCCTTGTGGTGTAAGGCTTTGAATATGCCGCCGTAATCGGAGGTAGGCTACTGCCGTGGGAACGCATCATGTCTGCCACCAGTGCTTGTATCTGCTGGGCATTCATCGTCGCTGCCATCGAAGGTTGCGCGGCCGCCGAGGCTGGCACGGGAGCCGAGGAAAGTGCAGGAGTAGTTGCTAGTATTGTCGGGCCAACTTCTGCAAGAGCAGGAGTTGGAGACGGGGCTGGAGCAACTACTGGAGAAGCAGGAGGTTGACCGAATGTTGCGACATCCCTGGTACTCAGCCTTTGAAGCAAGGTGTTGATGTGACGATCTTTCTCTTCCATTAGTCGGGTGAGCTGAGCCATGTGTTCACCCATTTGCATGACTTGGAGCTGGAGAGCGGACGGAGGATGATGTCGCAGGACGTCTCGATGTTGCACGCCCGCACCCTCGCCATCGTCGTCGGAGACGTAGTTACGCTGACTTACTTCTGCTTGATGATGGATGTTTGCCCCTGGCAAAGGAGGTGCAAAGTCCGCTGGAGAACCCGAACGGGTTCGGGGTTGGGGCTGGTCCTCCCCAAATTTCTGGACAGATGTTCCAGGATTGAGGCTTGTTTCTTCATGCACCAAGGCCTCATTGGCGCCTTGGCGGGCATCTTCGACAGCAGTTTCCGGCGTGAAGAAGTCCGCAAGAGTTTGAGTACGCCGAGTGTAGACGCGTACTACTGGGGGAATGACATCCTCCGGGTTTTCTGGATCACCGTGTTGGAGTAGTGGAGACTCGGCGATAGGTGAGAGGCTTGTTGGAGCAAACGTATCATCGTTCGTTCCGGCCATGGCGAACTTGAAGCAACTCCTTGAAACGTACGGATGAAAGGAGAGGAGGTCCCACCGGGCGTGCCAGAAATCTGTGGTCGCAGAAAAAGATTCGGGTCGTCTTTATTGCGGATCACACGAGATTACAAATTTTCTTTGATCAGGAGATTGTGGGAGAGATCCTCTGGAGGGTCCCTTTGATCCGCGTCTCCACGTGGTATTCGTGCGAGAGCTCTGAAGGGGTTGCCCAGGACAGAGGTCTTTACAGGGTGAGGGTTTTTGAGAGGCTAAGGAATTTCCACTTTTGATTTTGTCCCGTCCGTGCTTCGCGCTTTCTCGACTAGGGAGGCTTTGGGCTTCGTTCCTCGGTCTTCGTGTCTTCCTCGATCCTTGTTCGACCTCGGCGTCCTTGATCGTCGGTTCGCGGCGTCGATCATGTTTTTGGCGTCGGCTTTGGCTTTAGCTTTCGGCTTTGGCGTAGCTTTGGCGTGGCTCTGGCGTTTGCTTTGCTTTGGCGCTTGCGCTTGAACGTAGGCGGGTAGAGACTTGCGATGCTTTAGTTCTTCCGGACTTCGCGTCGTATCGGCTAGAACGTGCGGTGCTTTGCTCGTGACCGTCGTAGTTGCTTGGCTTTGGCACGTGCGTTGCTTTAGCGCGGGCTTTACCGGTGCGTTTGCTTTGGCTTCTTGCGTCGGCTTTGACTTTAGCTTCGACTCGATCTTCTTCTCGAACGACTGGCGTTACTTCTTCAAGACTTATTTATTCTTCCGGCTTCCTCGACGGTTGTGGCGTCGGTTTTGGCTTTTCGGCGAGGGTAGCACCGATGCTCGTGCGACGGTTGTAGCGTCGACTTTCGTTGATGAAGACGGCGGGTGTAGCACCGATCTTTGTGCGACGGTTGTAGCGTCGGCTTTGTTGATGAAGACGGCGGGGTAGCACCGATCTCCGCACGACGGTTGTAGCGTCGGCTTTGTTGGTGAAGACGGTGGGGGTAGCACCGATCTCCGCACGACGGTTGTAGCGTCGGCTTTTGTTGACGAAGACGGCAGGGGTAGCACCGGCTTCAGGCCTTCTTCTCCAAGCTTTCTTCTTCGTGCGAGGAGTCGACGCCTTTGTTGAAGACGACGGGTGTTGTCGGCTTCGATCTTCTTCTCCGGCCTTTGCTTATGGCTTCTTCGGAGTTGATGAAGATCGTTGGAGAAGTCGGGATGACGACGACTCCGGGTCTTCTTCTCCAAGCTTTCTTCTTCGTGCGAGGAGTCGAAGCTTTGATCTTCGAGTGCAAGGTCTTCACGTTGATGAGGACTTGAAGGGCCAAGGACTCCCGTAGGATATGCTTGCCGTGCCTCGTGAAGCCTTCGGTCTTCAAGCGTTGGAGCTCGTCTTTGCAGAGCCTTTTCCTCTTCAGCTTTCGACCTGGCGACGGTTTTGATGTCGGCTTGGCTTTTCGGTGGGGGTAGCACCGATCTTCGTGCGACGGTTGTAGCGTCGACTTTTGTTGATGAAGACGGCGGGGGTAGCACCGGCTTCGGCACGACGGTTGTAGCGTCGGCTTTTGGTTGACGAAGGCGGCAGGGGTAGCACCGGCTTCAGGCTTTCTTCTCCCGGCTTTCTTCTACGTGCAAGGAGTTGATGCCTTTGTTGAAGACGACGGGTGTTGTCGGCTTCGATCTTCTTCTCCGGCCTTTGCTTATGGCTTCTTCGGAGTTGATGAAGATCGTTGGAGAAGTCGGGATGACGACGACTCCGGGTCTTCTTCTCCAAGCTTTCTTCTTCGTGCGAGGAGTCGAAGCTTTGATCTTCGAGTGCAAGGTCTTCACGTTGATGAGGACTTGAAGGGCCAAGGACTCCCGTAGGATATGCTTGCCGTGCCTCGTGAAGCCTTCGGTCTTCAAGCGTTGGAGCTCGTCTTTGCAGAGCCTTTTCCTCTTCAGCTTTCGACCTCTGATGCCTTCCCCCACCCCCTCTATTTATAGGCAAAGGTGGGTGGTTGGGGGAGATATTGCTGAAATCTTTTTGTTTCATCCAATATCTCCCCCCATAACCATCGAGATTTTGTTCCTTGATTCGGGGAAACAAACTCAACCCCCTCCCTTTTAGTTGGGGTGGTTACGGGCTAGATGTGACTCGATCTTTTAAAGATTGAGTTGTTATTCTTGTTGCACTTTTGGATCGGATGGCGACACAACGTCATCTTGTCCGTTGGATCGAGGGATCATCGCGGATCTACGGCTACGTAGACGTCCACGCCACCTCCCCCCGCATCGAGGCGGTTTTGATTTCTTTTTCCTTTCTTTTCTTTTTCTTTTCTTTTTCTTTTCTTTTCTTTTTCTTTTTCTTTTCTTTTCTTTTTCTTTTATGGCCGGCCCCACCTCTCCTTGATGAGGGGGGCACGGTTTTCAAGAGGGGGGGACCGGTGGGCCCCCCTCTTTGTGTTCGAGTCGCGGGTCCGGTGGGACCCGTTTGCTTCGAGTTGGGCCGCGATGCACGAATTGGGTTTGCACGCGGGCCGAGTGCGCATGCGGGCCATTTGTGTGCGGGCCCAATTTGCATGCGGGCCGTTGTGTATGGGCCGAGGTTCGCATGTGGGCCGTTATGTGTGGGCCAAGTTGCATGCGGGCCGTTGTGCGTGGGCCAGATTTTCGCATACGGGCCGTTGTGTGTGGGCCGAGTTTCGCATGCGGGCCGTTGTGTGCGGGCCTGGTTTCGCATGCGGGCCGTTGTGTGCGGGCCGTGTTCGCATGCGGGTCGGGTCCAATCTGTAGGCTAATTTCGGTGCCCACAGCAACGTCGAAGGGGAAAAAACCACGGGTGGGGAGAGAATGCACTAAAACAGCTCCTTCGTTTATAATCTCTCACCTTGACCCCAATTACATACCCTGAGGACCGGTCTCCCAAACTACCGACCTCTGCAATTTCACTCAGTCTACCGACCGCTGCAGACAGCGTCTGTCTGCAGGTCACTTGCAAACAGTGTTTGGCTGCTGACCGACCGACCTCCGCAGACAGCCTCTGGGTGCAGACCGACCGACCTTCGCAGACAGCTTCCAGGTGCAGACCGATCGACCTTCACAGACAGCTTCCGGGTGCAGACCGACCGATCTCCGCAGCTCCGCAAATTCCGGGACGAAACAGGCAGCCTCTCCTCCAGAATTCTTCCTCCTCTTCGCTGAAGGGGTAGGTCCCCTTTTATAGTGGCGGGGTGACGGTTACACTCCGCGAAAATCGGGCGAGTGACGTGTCTCTGCAATGAGCTCAACCGCCGCGGTGACGTGGCACGCGGTTGACACCTGGTCACGTTGGCCCGGAAATGCGGAGCGTTGTCAGCACTACGGGCCGTGTCTGAATGCTACCCCTCTCCCCTCTCTGGCTACATGCCGACCCAGGGGGGGGTGTTGTTTCCCTTGGTGACCGGCCGACCCCCCCCCCTCCCCTCTTTGGCTACATGCCGACCCAGGGGGGGGGGTGTTGTTTCCCTTGGTGACCGGCCGACCCCCCCCCCCCCCCTCCCCTCTCTGGCTACATGCCGACCCAGGGGGGGGGGTGTTGTTTCCCTTGGTGACCGGCCGACCCCCCCCTCCCCTCTCTGGCTACATGCCGACCCAGGGGGGGGGGTGTTGTTTCCCTTGGTAACCGGCCGACCCCCCCTCCCCTCTCTGGCTACTTGCCGACCCAGGGGGGGGGGGGTGTTGTTTCCCTTGGTGACCGGCCGACCCCCCTCTCCCCTCTCTGGCTACATGCCGACCCAGGGGGGGGGGGGTGTTGTTTCCCTTGGTGACCGGCCGACCCCCCCCCCCTCCCCTCTCTGGCTACATGCCGACCCAGGGGGGGGGGGTGTTGTTTCCCTTGGTGACCGGCCGACCCCCCCCCCCTCCCCTCTCTGGCTACATGCCGACCCAGGGGGGGGGGGGGGGTGTTGTTTCCCTTGGTAACCGGCCGACCCCCCCTCCCCTCTCTGGCTACATGCCGACCCAGGGGGGGGTGTTGTTTCCCTTGGTGACCGGCCGACCCCCCTCTCCCCTCTCTGGCTACATGCCGACCCAGGGGGGGGGTGTTGTTTCCCTTGGTGACCGGCCGACCCCCCCCCTCCCCTCTCTGGCTACATGCCGACCCAGGGGGGGGGGGGGTGTTGTTTCCCTTGGTGACCGGCCGACCCCCCCCTCCCCTCTCTGGCTACATGCCGACCCAGGGGGGGGGTGTTGTTTCCCTTGGTAACCGGCCGACCCCCCCTCCCCTCTCTGGCTACATGCCGACCCAGGGGGGGTGTTGTTTCCCTTGGTGACCGGCCGACCCCCCTCTCCCCTCTCTGGCTACATGCCGACCCAGGGGGGGGGGGGGTGTTGTTTCCCTTGGTGACCAGCCGACCCCCCTCTCCCCTCTCTGGCTACATGCCGACCCAGGGGGGGGGGTGTTGTTTCCCTTGGTGACCGGCCGACCTCCTCCAAAAAAGGAGTTGTACGCACAATCCTTGAGTAGAGAAATCCACTTGAGGTATGGACTATGATACTTCGAATTCGATTAATACTTCGCGAAAGGCTTAAAACGCTAGTGGGAGCTTGTTAAGACCCGCTTCTAATGTATATGTTATCACAACCTTAGTGTACAATCATACTCGCATAAAATAACCCTCAAATTTAATAAATGATAAAGATAACTTAAGGAGATCATCTGGCCTCCACACCCAACCATGTCGTGTTCGGATGGTAAGAGTTGTGTCGTTCTATGACGGATGAGTTAGCGGTCTCCCTTGGGATATGACGATTGCGGGGCTAGGAGAGAAGAGTTTTTTTTTCCACCCTTGTGTTAGATTAGATGTTTTAGATCTAAGGCACTGAGGGTTAACATAAAAAAGATTCTCATGGTCCTCCAATTAAGACTTAGGTTTTATCCTAGTCTTTTTGAATCTCAAGTTTAGAGTCGGCTGTTCTTCTAAGAATTTGATGCTAAACAATATCACAGCCATTTGATGTACTTCTATCCATGATCTGAATTCTCATCCGAATTCGATCCGTGCTAAAACAAAGATTGATTGGATTTTTTGATCCGATGATCCGATAACGATCCAAATCGAATAATCCGTTTACTTGATCGGATTTGGATATTACCTAATCCGATCCATTGATAGGTGCCAAGTGCCAACGTGGCTGGCCATCGCTGTCGGGATCGTCAGTCCATGTGGTCCCGGGTGCTGAGGTTGCAAAGATCTATCCGGTAGCGTATCCCACGCTTGACATTTCTACGAGGGCCCCCACAGCTGGCACCATCAAGTATCTGGGACTGGGAGGGGCTTATTACCCAACACACCCTTACTTTTCCTTGACTATTACCATCCGACACAGTGTAGGCAGCGGGCCTATCAAACGCGCCCATGCACCACTGTGGCAGTACTGAAATATTCCTCTAGTCCGAGGGTGAACTGGGTATCGAAAAGTCCTTTTTTTTAATACATATTATAATATATTAATCATTTATGGCGGTCGATGTGATGACTGGGACCTTGAAAACCACGGTTCCGAAACAGTCAAAACTGAGGCGGCATGACGGAAACTTCGGGTCTCCTACAGTCGGTCGTACCGGCCGGTGGGCCCCGGTCGGTGGGCCCGGAGCGCCTCAAAGCCAAACCGACCGGGCCGACCGACTGAAGGAGATCTGAGCTCCAAGGCTGCCGTTGATACCCAAAGTGAGGCCACCACTCCGATCCGAGCTCCAAGGCTGCCGTCATTTAGGATGCGGGACTAATTCGCCACGTTCTGCAAGAGGCAGTCGCAATCGTCGATCATCGTGACGAGGGCCGTTATGGGCCACTGTCTCAATGAACACAAAAAGATTGGCTGCCGAGAAGCTCCTATCTACATCGGGGGTTGAAAGGGGCTTGATCCAGCCCTGAAAGAGCGCCACGAATGAGATCCCGACCTTTTCGGTATCATCACGGGAGACCGAGGGGGCTAAGAGGGACGCCGAAACCCTAGATCACGGGATAAAGAAAGAGGAAGAAAAACAAACAGAGGGTCTTGCCATTGAAAATGGTGCCCGCATTCATTAAGTACCGTCACAAAAACCCTAAATCCGTCAGATCGACAATTTTAAAGTAACATTTGGGGTGGCCAGGCCGCTGAAATTGCCCTCCATTAATTTTCGGTGGGCCTGGCAGCCGGCTTTGAGGTGAGACTTCGTAAAAATTCCGCTGGGTTCACTGCGCAAACCTAACCCATGGTTTGAGCTCGAGCCTGGCTCGAGCCAGAGACAATCAAAAATATTATTCCCATAGATCGATTGGAACCCTGGTCAATTAGAGAAAGTCGCCCTAGGTTAATCACGAGAGCCAGCTGCACCTGATCTGCCCCGGTCGGTGGGCCCGGCCCGGATCACAGCAGAATGCAGTCGGATGAAGCACGGTCCTTTTTCGGGTTGCCGGCCATCGTACGGCTGTGATGCCACCGACTGGGGCCGAACGACTGGATGAGAGCCGAACTCCTCTTGGTATGGCCGACGCACTGAACATGCCGAGTGTCAAGTGGCAGCGTGATTGGCCCGCGGGTGACCGACGGGCCATCGCTGTCGGGAATGTCAGTCCACGTGGCAACCTTCGATCGAACCGCCAACTCCGATAGTTACGGCTGCAAGATCTATCCAGCAGCGTATACCACGTTTGACACTTCCACGACGGGCCCACAGCTGGAGAATCACGTATCTGGGAGGGAGCTTATTACCCAACCTACCCTTGCTTTTCCTGGACAATTACCATTGAATACAGTGCAGGCAACGGGCCAACGCCGCTGATTCCGGTCGAACGTGTCACATTCGCCTTTGTGGCAGCACGGAAATTTTCCTCTAGACCAGGGGTGAACTGGGGCACACAAGTCTTTTTTTTTTTAAATACATATTATAATATATTTATCATTTATAGTGGCAAATATGTCGGCCTGGAGTCCTGGACGGTTGGCCCTCGAAAAGTGCTTTTCGATGAAAACCACTTTTGTGGAATATACCCAACCCGAGCGTCTGATCCGATAAAGGCTAGACTGAGGCGGCATGGTGGCCGTCCAGGCACACTGTGATTTCAGAGACATGGGTATCGGGCCCAGCACATGGGGTTGTAGCCGCCAGCAGTCGGACCGGTTATATGGTACGCAGGATGTGCTGAAAATTCTCCCCATGGAATCACGTGGGACGCAAATGGGTAGGAGCCATCTTGTTGGCACCAAAAGCGTGTGGCCATAGCAGGCGAGTGGGCATTTTGTTCCGATATAAAACAGGCCGATCTCTTCGCTCTCAGTCGAAGGAACGTACCCATTCCAACCGCGGAGACGGCGGAGAAGCCGATGCCATCATCCATGGCCACCGACGAACCACCGTGCGATCACGCGTTGGTGATCGAGGAGATGAGCCGGGGGCGCGGTCTCCTGATCAAGATCAAAGCGCTCCTGCTGCTGCCGCCGCCCCCCACCAAGCTCATCTCGGAGCTCGCCGGAGAGCTCTTTGAATCCCACGATCGGGTTCTCGCCATGCTCCGACGACGCTGCACTACTCACCGTGTCGCCGCCCGAGCTGGATCACCCAAACCCAACGACGGCGCGAGGATCAAAAGCTCTGTTGATGATAAAGCGAAAAATCAGGACGAAGGAGACGAGGGCGGTGGACGTAAGAGGAGGTACGTGCACTCTACTGATCCTTCGAATCTTATCCTATTGGTCGCGATTTGTTCGGTTAGTATGCGGGACGAATTCATAGCTGAGAAGTTCCAGCTGCCCTCTCGTTTTCGCTGCAGGAGGGAGCCGCATTCGTTGATCATCGAAACGTCCGATCCTGACCATTACGACGACCACCAGTGGAGGAAATACGGGGAGAAACCGATCAACGGCACCGTACATCCGAGGTCATCTCATCATGTACAAATCTCCACCGTCAGTTCGCCTTACATTGGAGCTGATCGTGCACTTTATGCAGGTGCTACTACCGATGCACCTACTATAAGGACCGAGAGTGCCCGGCCAAAAAGACGGTGCAACGGAAGGACGGAGGCCGCCACGACACCCCTGAGTTCCTCGTATCGTACGCCATGGAGCACAGCTGCAAAAGAATCAAGCCGGCCTTTCCTTCGGCTGTTCGGGTTCTCAGCTTTGGATCCAACAACTGGAGAAGCGGAAGCTGTGGCGGCCGTGGCGGCGATGATCCGGGCGAGTCATCCTCGGTTGGTCAAATCCTGGACCCGGGAGGCAGCCCATTGGCGGAGACCCACCGGCCGGCGGATGCGCAAAGCCGGAACCACGAATGCAGCTCGACGGCGAACGCTCCCCAGGTGACGGATTCGCATATTCCGAATGATGGGGATGTGGATTCGGAAATGTTCCCGCTGATGGATCCTTTGGAGCTGTCCTCAGTTGCTCAGATGATTGCGCAATGGGAAAATTGCACTTACACCCCCGGTGGTTTAGAATGAAAACAGACATACCCCCCGCCGCCCGCTCCCCCCTCTCATTTTGCATGCTATTTCGGGCAGGGTGTAACGGACGGCTGTGATTTTGTTTAGGATCCCGTGCCCCTCAATTTGATTTTGGATAAACAACAGTGACCTTTTTTTTTTTGGTAAACACTGTGACCTCGTTTGATAGAGCTGTCGATCGACCGGCATGTCAACCGATTGCTCAGATTCAGAGGTCTCCGCCAGCGTTGACGGAGGGGGCTAACTGTAGTCAGAGCATACTTCAGGGTTCAAATTGTAAAAAAAAATTCTGGTCTTCAAAATAGTAAGGCTCGTAAAAAATTATTTTTTGGTTTTAAAACTCGATAAGCATGATAACGATATGTAGATCCTTCAGAAAAATGGAAAAAAAAAACATGCCCAGTTAAGTATGTCCTTTTTTAGCAAAATACACGTTAATAAAAACAAATAGGGGTTATTAGCCTAAGACCCCTGTACTGTCAATCGGGCCGGGTCGGGTCGGGCCAAGCCTTGCCCGAACTTGGCCCGTATATGAATCGACTTTTCCAAGCCCGAACTCAGCCCAAATTTTTTTCACTTTATTCAACCCAAACTCAGCCCAATTTGTTTTTCGGGTTTCGGGCCGAGTTCGGGCCAGCCCAATTAAAATTTGCAGTGAATCAAAATGCAAAAAAAAAATAGACATCTAGTACTACAAGCATAGATGTAACATCTAGTACTACAAGCATAAATGTACAGGGGTGGTTGAGGTTAGGGGCAAAGAGACTTTTTTTTTGTTTGGAAAGATGTGAAACAAAAGATTGGAATCTGGGATAGTATTAGTGGGACTCCCAAATTGGTAAAGGATATATTGACCATTGAATTAGTGTTGACTGTCAGTCAACTATGAAAAGAAGATGTTGGAGGGTCTGAGCGACTCTTGGTTACTCAATATGCTCGGGTAGTACAGACTGTACAGGGGATTCAATGCTTCATGGGTTTTTAAATTGAATACATAAGCATTCGGGTTCGGTCTGAATATGGGCTGGGCTACACCTGGCCCGAGCTCGGCTCGAATTAATTTTCGGGTATAAAATTATGTCCGAACTCGGCCCAGCCCAAACCCATTTAAGGCTCAGCCCAAATTTTTTTCGGGTCGGACGGGCGGGTATCGGGCTAGCCCGGCCCAATTAACAGTCCTATACCCAACCTAACATTAGGATAGATTCAGTGAAACTTTTCATTTGAGCTCCTTCCCCTTTAACCAACCCAACATTTGAAAAAACTCCTCTGCATTTTCTTAATCCTGAGACCACTCTCACATCCTCTTCTCTCTTGATCAGTCATGGCGGAGCCACAGACTTGAGCGAGGCTGAGGCGGCCACGACAATGCGTCGATTCCGGGCGCAGTGGGCACGAGTGGCGGAGGCGGAGGTGGCCATGCGCAACGGTGACAGAGCGGTGGTGGGTGGGTGGGGGGGTTGGGGGGTTCGGTTTAGGTTTAGGTTTGGGATTCCTAGGTCAAGGATTCATCCCATGTTCAGTAGTTCTTAGGTTAGGAGGTTCGGTTAGGTTCGACGGCGACGGAGGGGCAGATCGGTTAAATTTAGTTTTACAAGGAATTGCATATAAATCTAAATTAGAAGTGAAATGAGGGGCTTTTTCATGATCCACAAGGGTTTGAGCTCAAATGAAAAGGTGATCGGGACTACGGCTCAAAACAATCTCCTAACAAGGGTTTCTCACAAAGTCCCCCCAAAGAACTAAGCATGAGCAGAGTTTGAAGACGATATTATTATATGAATTAGTAAGAAACCATGAGACAAAGTTCGGATGAACTTGATGTATGCCATTTGACATAGACGTCATCACAACCGTCCGAAGAGGTGTGCAATATGAAATTAATGATTTTTTTAATTTAACATCAAATGATCATTAAATGTTACTGAATATGTATTTTACGCTTTATAATAGGTTTTCAACATAGTTTATGAGAAAGAGCTACGCTGACACGATATTGACTCTTCAAAAGAGATATATGTGTTAGGGCTCCATTTAAGTATTATACTATTAAATTGATACTATTAGATAAGAACTATAAGGAGGTAGAGAGTTTATTTTTGGTTGGACAAATTGAACGTTTAATGACTACATTAATAACAAGAACTATGTAAAGTCTCGGGGGGTTGGTACAAGTGACCTGGGGTCGATTCCTGGCAGCTTGCATCGAATTAATAACTAATAGGGCGCCTCAAACTGTCAACGTATATGCCCCTCAGATCTTATTCCTACACTTGCATGGATCCTATTCCAAAGGATCTCAAACTGTCAAGCGTTGGAGGCAAGATACACCTTATTGCTAAGGATTAAGGAAGCTAGATTTTTGTCATACGATTGTGCTAATTTAAATTGAAAACTTTTGATAGTCTATAAAATAAGCATCGCTCAAATCTGCCCAACCCGACTTGATCCACCAACTTGCGCTAACTATCCAACCCGACCTGATCCACCAACCCAATGACAGGGGGTAGGGTTTCGTTCCCCTACCCCCTCTCATCTGGGTTTTTGTGGCTCCTTCTGGTGCTCCCTTGGATCAGGCGGTGTCCCTCTTTGGCGTGGTAAGGAGGATTCGGCTCGGTTCAGCATGTTGTCTCCGGCGGAGCTCGTCGTCGGCTTCGTTTCCGGCGTCCAGTGGGTGGCGCCGCCCCTCTTCGTGGTGGCGGCTTCGGTGGTGTTCCATTTTTACTATTTTCTTTGGATTTTTTGGTGTGTACAGCAATGCCTACTTTCTCCCGCCGGTGGGGCGGTTTGTGGGTGGTTCTGCCCTTGGTGGTGACAGATCTTGGTGGCTGAGGGCAGGGGGTTTTCTGCACCGGGTGTGGCGTCTTTTTTTTTTCTTCTTGCCGCTGAGAGTGGTGGCTGTGGTGGTTTTAGCCGGTGTGGCAATGTATGCCCGCCGGTGGGTGATCTGTTTGTGATGCGCCGGCTTAGCTTTGATCTGAAGAAGGCCCAAATATGACATGTAAAGGGGGACTGGTGCGAAGAAGGTGGGTGTGATCTCATCCTCTTGGCCACAAAGGGGGAAAGCCAAGTCCACGACTTGTGACACTTGTTTGATCAAGCATTCCTTATTTTAAAATTCTTGTGGGCTCTCCAAAGTCAAAATGCGACAAGTTCCATTACCTAGAGAAGTCAATCTTGTTGTAATTATTAAAAACTAAAAAATCAATGGTTAATTAAAAGATACAAAAAAACGGTAGGTAAAGGCACATAATTAAATCCAATTGAAAGAAGGAACAACAAAGCATCAAGAAAATTCTGAAACAAGTTACGATTATTCTATATATAGGTCAAATTTCACCACTCACCTTCATCAAAATCACCCATCTACCGACTTACGAATCTCTTTCCTAGTTCTTAAGATATTTTACGAGCACAATAAAAATAAAAATATGAGCAAAAGAACTGTTTTACTGTAGTGTTTAGTCCCACATCAGCTAGGGGGCTGAGTGATGTTGTCTTCATATATCTAGGGGTGTGCAGGATCCAAACCAAACCGACCGAACCAAACCAAACCGACCGAATTTGATCGGTTTCGACACACTTAACGGATCGGATTGGATCAGTTTTTCTCAAAACCGATATGATTGGATCGGTTATCGGATTTATCAATTAAAAACCGACCTAAACCGAACCGGACTCCGGTTTATAATTTACTAATTTAGTGGTAACTGTTGTGAACTTTTGTTTAATTGTTAAAATTGTACTTTGTAGTTGTTAATATTTAATGGATATGAATGTTGTGGACATAAATGGTATTGTTGTTGATAACTTGGTATTTTGGTAAGTAATGTAGTATCATTTTATAATTTTTGAAATAATCATTTTAAAGTTGAAACTATGTCCAAATAAAAAAAAAAAAACTAGTAAGCATATGGGCCAAAGCCCAAACCGACCATCCAATCCAATCCAAACCGACTTTAATTGCAACTCCCATGAAAAGAGCACATCATAAACAGAAGATTGCAGTTGGACCTTGAGGAAGCAGACTATGTAGTTTGGTAACAGAAGGAGAGGGGAATTGATTTCACAGAGATGGTTTGATGTCTTAGACCAATCTATCAGGATTCAGATTGTGGGTGTTGGCATGCTTGAATGATGAGCTCACCTCAAAAGATCGAGAAATATCGAAGGCATACCTTCACAAGTATTAATAGTGATCTCTTCCCATCCTCAGCCATCACCTCTTCACCTGCTCTTCAATGTCCCTTCGAACTTCTCTCTCTAGCTCTTCTCCACCACCCTCAGAGACAAACCACTCATTGACCTTGGAGGAGGCACCCTTACATGACAATTTACACTTTTTTTTATAGGGAAGCAGTAGGTGGGTATAGTTTATAGAAGCATGAGTTGCAGCATATAATTTAATGCCTGTCTGCATCCTTAACTCTGTCCCCTATAAGTGATTGAACTAACTATCTCATTAATCCACTAATTTTATCTTATATAAAATGTGTTGTGCGTAGTGAAAGCGAGAGCGGGAGCGGACACATGCCCAAACCAGGAGCATAAAGATATATAAGCCAGAACAACAAGAGGAGACGTAGTAAAAACACAAATTCTTTTTAACGTGGTTGATTCCCACGGGACCTTGTCCAGATTGGAACCTTCAAAATCATCAAATAGGTTACACCAAAAGAGCTAGGCTCACCAAGGGGGCGTTTGGTTTGGCTGATTTTAAGTACTTATTGGACATATTTGATAAAATAATTAAGTACTTTTGGAAAAACATAAATGAAGTGTTTGGTCGAGTACTTATCTGCAATGCGTATTTTAAGAAATAAGCTCTACTTTTTCTTTTTTCAGAAGTAACTGGACCGAAGCTTTTTTGAAAATAACTTTTTGCATTTATTCGCTCATAATTTTTTTTTCGGACTATTGTGCCCCTCACTTATTAGAAATTTACAAAGGGTATATATATATATATATATATATATATATATATATATATATATAGAAAGAGAGAGAGAGAGAGAGAGAGTAGTGATACATTGCGGCCTGTAAAGTGCGGCACCCCCTTCCGGGGTATTTTTTAATTTTTTTTTTGGGGGATTGATCACCCACCCTTGGATAGCACACACAAAAAATTTCAACCCCATCCTTAATTGAATTGGATTGTTTGTAGAGTTAGAGATTAGAAAGTTGAGAAGGAGAGAGATGACACATGGAGTTGTTGTCGAAGTTCGGTCTTACGACCTACGTCTCCGGGCGAGAGGTGCCACCTGATCTTCACTATAATATGAATATAAAGGGTTGAGCGTTCTCTCGACAGGCCGAGAGAAGCTTTTTACGGTGGGGGTTGCACGGAGCAACAAGAAAAGAAACTAGGAGGAGAGAAATAAGCTATTGCACTTGCTCTGGATCTGGAATCACTCTTCCTCTGATCGAATGACCAACCCCCTTTCTGGATGCCTTGGGGGTCCTTTTATAGCGTAGGCACGTGCCCGATATGGCAGTGATGACGTGGCGATGATGACGTGGCACTGGTTCTGGGCCTCCTTGCTGGGCCGTTGTACGGGCCCAATAAGGGGGAGGGCTTGATCTGCGAGCCTCGTAGAGTGGGCCCATGCACCCAGGCGGGCTTACTCACTTGGGCCGTTGCACGGGCCCATGCCGCTCTGATCCGGTCCGGTACAATTTTTGCACCCACAGTTACCCCCTCCCAGTCGGGTCAGGACCCCCCGGGTCGGCTGGGATTCTGAGGTGCAAACGCCTTAGGATCCTGGAGTGGTTGGCAAGGGCTGTCGGTGCCGCGGTTCGCATTAGCAGAGTCTCCTTCTGCCGATGCCGAGACCCTTTTGGCACGGGCCAAAAGTCTCGGTTTTGCAAGGGGGCGTTTCCGAAAAAGCAGTGTGTTTTCCGACCGAGTGGATACCGAGAGGATACCGAGGGGGTACCGAGAGGATACCGAGACCCTTTTGGTGCAAGCCAAAAAGTCTCGGTTTTGCAAGGGTGTGTTTCCAAAAAAGCAGTGTGTTTTCCGACCGAGTGGATACCGAGAGGGTACCGAGAGCATACCGAGAGGGTACCGAGACCCTTTTGGTGAAAGAACAGCTTTTCTCTCTTTCTCTCTTTCCTTTCTTTGCTTCCCTCTTTCCTTTCTTTAGCTTTCCTCTTTGGTTTTTCTCTTTGACTCGCATGAGAGAGCAGGCGTCGCTCTCTGTCTCTCTTTCCTTTCTCTCTCTTTGTCTCTTTCTTTCTTTTGCTTTTGTTCACATGAGGCTGCACCCCGCTCTCTCTCTTTCCATTCTTTGGCTTTGACAAAAATGGGAGAGCGGACGTCCCTCTCTCTCTGTCTTTCCTTTCTCTCTCTCTTTTTCTGCTTCTTCTTCTCCACGGGTCACGTGGGCTCGGGCTACAGCGGCAGCGATCGGACACCGATGTGGGTGCTGCAGCGGTGGCTGGGCGTAGGCGGTGGCCGATTGGCGCGCGGAGCGGCGGGCTGGCGCAGGCTCAGCGGTGGTGGCCGGCTGGCGCAGCGCAGCCGCTGGCGGGGTCCGGCTGTCGGCGACGGACGGAGGCGGTGCGAAAGCGGTGGTCGACGTGCGACTCTGGGCGCGGGGCGCGGTGGCAGGGGTCGGCCGTCCGCGGCTTCGGGCACAGGCCCCGGCCGGGTCGGAGAAGGACGTGGGTGTTCCCCCCTTCTCTTCTTCTTTTTCTCTGGTCTTCGGTGAGAGAGCAGACGTCTCTCTCTCTTTTTCCTTTCTCTCTCTCTCTTCCCATTCTTTCTCTCTCTTTCCTTCTCTGTGGCGATCCGTGCGAGAGAGAGCGGGTGCGAGAGAGAGCCTTCGGCGAGAGAGAAGGTCCTTGCAAGAGAGAGCGGGTGCGAGAGAGAGCCTTCGGCGAGAGAGAAGGTCCTCGCGAGAGAGAGTGGGTGCGAGAGAGAGCCCTCGGTGAGAGAAAGGACCCATGCGAGAGAGCGCGGGTGCGAGAGAGATCCGTGCGCGAGGTCCTTCCTCTTTCCATCTCTCTTGTGCTGTGCTACGGGTCGGACGGCTGTAGCAACAGCGGTGGTCGATGCTGGGTGCGGACGGCAGTGGCTGGAGGATGCGCATGGAAGCCGTTGTCATGCGAGGAGGGACACCCGGGTGTGGTTCGCTGACCCCCTCGGGGTTGGCTTGGGCTGCTGCGAAGAGGACATGCGGGGTTGCCTCGGGTCGCTGTGAGACAGCACGCACGGAGGGGTCACCTCGGTCCGCTGCGAGACGGAGTGCGCGGCAGGGGAGGACGAGTTAGGTTCGTCATCGTCGCCGTGTGATGAATTACATAAGGAGAATGCGCGGGAGGGTGTTTGGTTCATTCGACCCCCTATTCCCATTCTGATCAGTTGTCGCCAAGAGCACGTACGCGTGGGCCGGGAGAGGTGCGAGTGCTTCTTTCATACCCGGTGCTTGGCCTGCTACGAGTTGGGCGCGTAACGAACCAAATTGAGGGCGTGAGCGCATCCGTCATTGCCGTGTAATTATTCTGATGCTAGTCTTCGAAGAAAATGAACTCGAAAACTTTTGGCCGTCATAGTTTTTCATACGTGAGCCAGATCAATGCGTATAATATGTCGTTGCGTCGGCGTTGAAAAACTAGTTAAAGTGGACGTAAGGCGTCGGGCACCTTTGCGTGTAATACTTCCAATGCATGTCTTCGAAGAAAAGACCTTGAAACCTTCTAACAGTCATAACTTTTCATACGCATGTCGGATGAATGCGTATAAGGTGCCGTTGTGTAGGCACCGAAAATACGGTCAAAGTGGACGTGAAACATTGTGCGCCTTGACGAGTAACTTTTCCGGTATTCACCTTTATAGAGAGATGACTCTTAAGAACGTGCCAGCCGGATTTTAGGCTAGCGCCTTAAAGATGTCTCGGCACGCGGTAACTTATCCGTTTTGTCCGATACCCAACTGCACCTAGTTACTGTGTTTGCTAGGGACTGCAGTCGGGCCCCAGTGATAACGCGATGGTTACCGCGTGCTCACCCCTGATGAGAAAGGGGATTTTTTTTTTTTTGACGATGCTCATCATCTGTTGGTGATGTCGATCTCTCCCTCTCGGTTTTCTGACGAAACCGAGGGGTGGCTTGTTGTTGATGTCGTCGCACCCCTCTTTCGATTTTCTGATGAAACCGAGGGATGGGCTGTGGATGACGCCGAGCACCCCCCCTCTCGGTTTTCTGACGAAACCAAGGGGTGGTTGTTGATAGTGTGTTGGCACACCCCCCCTTGCTCAGTTTTTGTGTGAAACCGAGGGGGGGCTGCTTGTTGATGCCGACACACATCCCCTCTCGGTTTTCGGATGAAACCGAGGGGTGTGCTGCTGACGGTGTGCCGTCACCCCCTCCCTACTCGGTTTTTGTGCGAAACCGAGGGAGGGCTGCTTGTTGATGCCAACACACACCCCCTCTCGGTTTTCTAACGAAAACGAGGGTGTGCTGATGGTGTGCCGTCACCCCCTTCCCACTCGGTTTTTGTGCAAAACCGAGGGGGGGTTGCTTGTTGATGCCGACACACACCCCCTCTCGGTTTTTTTACGAAACCGAGGGGTGTGCTGCTGATGGTGTGCCGTCACCCCTTCCCCACTCGGTTTTTGTACGAAAATGAGGGGGGGCTGCTTGTTGATGCCGACACCCCATTATTGGGGCTGCTAGAAGAGGCCAAAAAGTGTCGGTATTGAAAATAGTGTGTTTTTCGAATTTCAGCCCCATTTAAAACCGACACTTTTTCGGTAAAACGCTGGTGCGCGGGGATGTCGGCGAGGGACAATGCTATATTCGAGGGGGTTTCTTAGAGATAATCTAGGATGACGCCGCATAATGGTCAGCCGATCTTCACCCAATGTATTACCGCACTTGGTTACTGTATTCACCAGTTACTGCGGTCACGTGAGGGTGTTGACTTAGCCAGGATCAAGGAAGCACCATTTTATCCCGTGTTACCTACCGTCGACTGCACCAGTGTGGATACACGCACTGACAGAGTTAGACCAACCACCCCCTGACCGGTTTGGAACCGTTAGTCGTCGAAAAAAAAAAGGTAATGGCCAGTGACAATCTGATGATTGGACCTGAGTGACAAGACTAAGCTTGGACTTTTGATCGAATGCCAATACGTCGGCGACGATGTCTCGGACTTTGTCTTCGAATGCCAAGGCTGGGTCTTGGGCTTGAAGAGTGCCAAGGCGTTGGTCGCCTCGAACTTTGCCTTCAAGTGCCAAGGGCTGGGCCTTGGGCTTGTAGAGTGCCGAGGCACTAGTCGCCTCGGACTTTGTCTTCGAGTGCCAAGGGCTGGGCCTTGGGCTTGTAGAGTGCCGAGGCATTGGTCACCTCGAACTTTGTCTTCGAGTGCCAAGAGCAGGGCCTTGGGCTTGTAGAGTGCCGAGGCATTGGTCGCCTCGGACTTTATCTTCTAGTGCCAAGGGCTAGGCCTTGGGCTTGTAGAGTGCCAAGGCATTAGTCGCCTCGGACTTTGTCTTCGAATGCCAAGGGCTGGGCCTTGGGCTTGTAGAGTGCCGAGGCATTGGTCGCCTCGGACTTTGTCTTCGAATGCCAAGGGCTGGGCCTTGGGCTTGTAGAGTGCCGAGGCGTTGGTCGCCTCGGACTTTGTCTTCGAGTGCCAAGGATCGAGCCTTGGGCTTGTAGAGTGCCGAGGCATTGGTCGCCTCAGACTTTGTCTTCGAGTGTCAAGGATGTCTCCTTGAACTTGGTGCATGTCAAAGCGACGACGCCTGCCTTGGACTTATTCTCATCGCCTCGGATGAGTATAGTTGATAATTTAGCTTGACTTGGATTATCAGGAGCATTTTTATCTGACTTTCGCCTTGAGAGGGTGTAGCCGAATTGCCTTCGAGCTTCCAACTTGAATGGGCGGAATCGAAGGTCTTTGGTTGACCTGGGTTGCGAGGAGCCTTTTTATCGGACTTTAGCCTCGAGAGGGCATAGCCGAATTGCCTTCGAGCTTCCGACTTGAACGGGCGGAATTGAAGGTCTTTGGTTGACCTGGGTTGCCAGGAGCCTTTTTATCGGTCTTTAGCCTCGAGAGGGCGTAGCCGACTTACCTTCGAGCTTCCGACTTGAATGGGCGGAATCGAAGGTCTTTGGTTGACCTGGTTTGCCAGGAGCCTTTTTATCGGACTTTAGCCTCGAGAGGGCGTAGCCGAATTGCCTTTGAGCTTCCGACTTGAATGGGCGGAATCGAAGGTCTTTGGTTGACCTGGGTTGCGAGGAGCCTTTTTATCGGACTTTAGCCTCGGGAGGGCGTAGCCGAATTGCCTTCGAGCTTCCGACTTGAATGGGCAGAATCGAAGGTCTTTGGTTGACCTGGGTTGCCAGGAGCCTTTTTATCGGACTTTAGCCTCTAGAGGGCGTAGCCGACTTACCTTCGAGCTTCCGATTTGAATGGGCGGAATCGAAGGTCTTTGGTTGACCTGGGTTACCAGGAGCCTTTTTATCAGACTTTAGCTTCGAGAGGGCGTAGCCGAATTGCCTTCGAGCTTCCGACTTGAATGGGCGGAATCGAAGGTCTTCGGTTGACCTGGGTTGCCAGGAACCCTTTTTTTATGCCTTAACATGGTGGAATCGAACTTTGAGAGATTTGATTTTGAAAAAAAGAGATACTTTATTGATACAACAAAGTAGCGGTTACACTTTTTCAGAAGTTGCCCAGCGGACGTTACGATTATGCATCCATGTATTACATTGACTTTTTTTCTCCACTGCTGCTGCCTCTCCTACTCTCGACCTGGTTCCTTATTAGCTAGGTAGCCATCGAGCCACCCTTCTTGGATCAGGTCTTCGATGTGATGCTTTAGCTTCCGGCATATAGAGGTTGGGTGGCCATGGCTGCGATGAAACTCACAGTAGGCTGTCGTATCTCCCGCCTGGTCGGAATTTGGAGGGAGAGGCTGTGGCCACTTGCAAAAGGGCTCGTTCTGCAAGTAGGTAAAGATGTCTTCAATGGAGGTGTTCAGCTCAGTGAACACCCTTTGCTCCCTTGGAGTTCACCTCTTTTCTGCTGGAGGGGCTTTTGGATCTTCATTGTACCTTTTGGCCTGGGCCTTTTGGTCGGACACAACATGGGCAGACTTCATATAGCTTGTTTCATTTGAAGCTTCATCATCTTTCTTATGTCGGGAGTCATGAGACTCGCGAGGCTCGCGTAGTCTTCTGGCCTGCTGATTGTCTTCCACCTCTATTTCCCGCTGTACGCGCTTGAACATCGCTTCCAAGTTATTGGGAGGATGCCGGATGAAGTCGGTGTAGACGTGGAGCTCTGGCCGGATAGCATTCTGGAATGCCAGCATGATGGCCTCTTCATTATAGGAGCGATCGGTGAGCTCAGAATGCTCATTACGAAACCTCATCGTGAAGCTCCTTAGAGACTCATCGGAGCCCATCTTCAGCTGGTAGAGTGTATCCAGCCTCTTTTTTGGCTTTAAGTTTAACCAATAATGGTCCATGAAGAGTTCAGCCAACTCTTTGAATGTGACCACCGTACCGGCAGGCAGTGTGTAGTACCAGTCGAGGGCAGGTCCCTCGAGGCTTCCCGTAAACATACGGCAGAGAACATGGTTCTTATATTCGTAGGGCGTCAGGGCCTGCTTGTAGGCTAGGATATGGAGAGCAGGGTCTCCCTGGATGCAGTTGAACTTTGGCAGGTTCGGTGTTCGCCAACCCATAGGAAATGGTATTGCAAAAACCTTGGGATGCAGTGGCCCCACCGAGGTGATTAGTTGCCTACGGTCTTGATGGCGGCGTCCCACGTCGGCAGTATGCCTTAGTCGGTTGAGCAGCTCGTGGGCATCTGTTGCTTTCGTGTGCGAAGGGATAGAATGTCTAATGGACCATGTTGACTGAGATGATCCTTCTCCGCGATAGTTGGGCGCACCGTTGATGTCGAGGCGATCCCACACCGTTTGCCTTGGTTCTTGTGTGGATACCTGACGCATTTCGATACGCGGCACATGTGGTTCTTCAAGATGATGACTCACGGCTGGGCGAGTCCTTGGTTGGTCTTCATCAACAGTTGGAGAGTTGTAGGCCACAACCCCCGCTCTTTTAGCTACCTTCTTTAGGGAATCCCTCTCTTGCTCGAGGGCTGCGTTCCTCTTGAGAAGGTTCAACAGCTGGAAATCAGCAGCCAAAATTTGGTATGTAGTTAGATCGTTGTCCCCTTGGGTGGCGTGCTCTTTGCCAGATCGTTGCCTCGGGAATGGTGGGTCCTGCCGATTGGTGTGCCCTTCTGGAAGGCTGCCTTGCGGCCCCAGTCGTTCCCGAACATTTCTTCGGTTGGTTGCAACCGAGACTTCTTGTTCTTCTTCGATTAGCACGTCGATTGTCCGATCAGCACCCGCCTTTGGTGGGTTGGTGCTGGCCTTCACCATTGAGCGTGTTGATGTCGGCGTGATGAAGGCGTTGAGGTTGATTTGGAGGAGGACTTGTGGCTCGTCACCACAAGCTGAATAGGAGTCGGTAGAGGTGTGGGTAAGATCTCTATCGATATCCCACAGACGGCGCCAAAGATTGTGGGGGGAAATTTCCGAGCCGCCTTGATCGAGAATCCTACCCCACAGCCTTGATTGAATTGGATTGTTTGTAGAGTTAGAGATTAGAAAGTTGAGAAGGAGAGAGATGACACATGGAGTTGTTGTCGAAGTTCGGTCTTACGACCTACGTCTCCGGGCGAGAGGTGCCACCTGATCTTCACTATAATATGAATATAAAGGGTTGAGCGTTCTCTCGACAGGCCGAGAGAAGCTTTTTACGGTGGGGGTTGCACGGAGCAACAAGAAAAGAAACTAGGAGGAGAGAAATAAGCTATTGCACTTGCTCTGGATCTGGAATCACTCTTCCTCTGATCGAATGACCAACCCCCTTTCTGGATGCCTTGGGGGTCCTTTTATAGCGTAGGCACGTGCCCGATATGGCAGTGATGACGTGGCGATGATGACGTGGCATTGGTTCTGGGCCTCCTTGCTGAGCCCTTATTGGGCTGTTGTTCGGGCCCAATAAGGGGGAGGGCTTGATCTGCGAGCCTCGTAGAGTGGGCCCATGCACCCGGGCGGGCTTACTCACTTGGGCCGTTGCGCGGGCCCATGCCGCTCTGATCCGGTCCGGTACAATTTTTGCACCCACAGTAGTTTCGGTGATTTCGACGGTTTCGGCGATTTTGGCAGTTTCGGCCGTTTCGGAAGTTTCGGCGGTTTCAGCTGATTTGGCAGTTTCGATGGTTTTGGCAGTTTCTACGGTTTCGGTGATTTCGGCAATTTCAGCGGTTTTGACAATTTCGGCGGTTTCGACGGTTTCGGCAGTTTCTGCGGTTTCTGCAGTTTCGACGATTTTGGCAGTTTCGGCAGTTTCGACGATTTCAGCGGTTTCTTTCGTTTCGACAGTTTCTATGGTTTCAGCAGTTTCGGCGATTTTGACAGTTTTGGTAGTTTCAGCTGTTTTGGCGATTTTGGCAGTTTCGGTGATTTCGACAGTTTCGGCGGTTTCGGCAATTTCGGCGGTTTTGGTAGTTTCGGCGATTTCGACGGTTTCAACAGTTTCTGCGATTTCATCAGTTTCTGTGGTTTCAGCGGTTTCTGCAGTTTCAGCTGTTTCGGCTGTTTTGGCAATTTCGGCGGTTTCGACGGTTTTGGCAGTTTCGGCGGCTTCAACAGTTTTGATAAGTTTCGGAGGTTTTGGCAGTTTCGACGGTTTCCGCAGTTTATGCAGTTTCGACGAGTTCGACGGTTTCGAAGGTTTCCGCGGATTATATCGGAGTTTCGGCGGTTTCGGCAGTTTCGGTCGGTTTCGGCCGGAATTTCAGCGGTTTCGACTATTTCGAGAGTTTCGGGCGGTTTCAACCGGAGTTTCGAAGGTTTCGGCAGTTTCAGTATAGGGTTCATTTGACTTTGCCCCCCAAATTTTGCCATAAATTAGAATTTACCCCCATATTTCATTAATTAGACTTCCCCACCCCCCCAAAACAAACTGTTCCATCAGCTTACCCCTCAAAACGGTTAGTTTTGGGGGGTAAAGTCTAATTAATGAAAAGATGGGGGGTAAAGTCTAATTCAAGGCAAAATTTGGAGGGTAAAGTCAAAATAACACTATATTATATATTTGTTTTGTCTAGTCAGCTTCTTATTCTTTTGGAGGGATACTCTTACTCATGGCCTCTTACTCATATAGTTACCTATGATCCGGGCCATCCATTAGATCCCGACGTACGGTTCGGATTAGATGGGAAGTTAAAGTAATGGTGTCCGCATTAAATGTGGGCTTTTAATATGGGCTTTTAATACGGGCATTTAATGCGGACACCATTGCTTTAACTCCCCATCTAATCTGAACCGTACGTCGGGATCTAATTGACATCCCCGATCATAGGTAACTATATGAGCAAGAGGCCATGAATAAGAGTATTCCTCCAAAAGAATAAGAAGCTGACTAGACAAAACAAATATATAATATAGTTTTATTTTGACTTTACCCTCCAAATTTTGCCTTGAATTAGTCTTTACCCCCCACCTTTTCATTAATTAGACTTTACCCCCCAAAACTAACCGTTTTGAGGGGTGAGCTGATCGAACAGTTTGTTTTGGGGGGCATCAAATGTTAGAAGCTTTATCGATTGTTCATTTTAACCGTTAATTTGAATAATATATTTGATGCCCCTAGAGGTTATAGAATTTGATGATTTTTGGTGAGGATGATCAACTTGCCATAGAGAGCATCCCCACCAAGTTTCATCAAATTCTGAAACCTCTAGGTTAGGTAAAAGACGATTTGTAAATTTCATTAGTAAGATTCCATTAATAAGAGTATCCCTCCCATATATATATACTAGTATTTTGAGGGAGTGACAATAGTTCAAAGGGGACAATATTCCTAGAGCGGAGACAATATTTCGAGGGAGATAACAATATTTAGATGATAATAACAATATTTTATGAGGGTTTCATCTATGGGCATCCTAATTTGTGGTATTTTCAAGTAGCAGTTCGGGTATTCCCGTGGAATCTCACTATCAATCTCTATAGTGCTCATCAAGCTCAAGATCATTATTGTATTGAGAAATGCTATTCAGCCCGAAGGTTTTTCCGATTCCGCCATCTCGAATGACGTGGCAGTGTTCAACTGGTGGCTGAAACTCAATAGCGACATTTAAATCTTACTCCATCAGTTGAACGCTGCCACGTCAATCGGGGTGAGCAGAATCGGGAAAACCTTCGAGCTGAAAAGTGGAATCAGGAAAACCTTCGAGGTGAGCAGAATCGAGAAAACCTTCGGGCTGAATCGGAAAAACCTTCGGGCTAAAAAAATTGTGAAGATCAAATATTAGTGAAATGGAATGACAAATCCTATATAGAACTGCTCCAGTGTGAACACAATGTGCAGACACCCAACAAATTGAGTTAAAATAAAATAAAATCAAACTCTCTTCCTCCCACTATCGAAACTTGCAAAATAACTTGTTCAAAACAGTTTTCTACACCATTAGCAAAACCATTCGTATTTTTCGATAAACTTTTCATGATGATTTTTAAACTTTTTATGGGGCTCTCAAATCATTTATATTCACAAAAACATGCTGAGCAAGTTATATGCAAAATGCTACCATATGATATCTTAGGTCTCTAAATCATTGTACCTCTTCTAATGATAAATACCATTGATATCTTAGGTCTATAAATCACTATACCTCTTCTAATGATAAATAGGTAGTTCTCTGTAGAATCCTTGCATCAATATATTCAGCAATGACTGTCGTTGACCAATTGTGACTTGACTCACTTATAACTCAATCAATGGTGTCTATGAAATCTACACACAATAACAAGATTGTCTTTGGCCATATATCCTAAGTGATCAAACACAATCTCTGATTGAGTAGATTAGGACATACAAAATGAACCATAAAACTTGTTCATTATCTGATTTCATATTTCCATTTTTTATTCAATCTAAATGAATAGCTCAATTATAAAACCTCACCATTTTTCCCAAGAGAATAGAAGATTGTGCCCAAGTCCCAAGCGCACACAGAGTTCCAAATACATTGTGAATTACAATCCTTGCATAGAGGTTTAAAAGAAAGAAGATAGTGAAGCTCTTTATTTTCGCAGGAAATGTGAGTTGCATCAAATTAGAGGTCATCACAAACGACACAGAAGCTGTGGTAGCTCATCGCGACATTAGTTAGGATCATCTCGATCGCTGCACATGGCTCGCATTTAAAATCATTCTTCCTCAGTATCTTTAAGACCCTGCTCTCTTCTACTACTCCTCTCACCACCACCTTCTTCTAGATCAATGCTACGTCACCCGCTCAACCCCTACCTATCAGAAAAGTCAAAAAATGAAAACAAAACGAAAAGAGAGAATTGAGAGATAGAATGTGAGTGAGAATTGAAACAGATGGTACATCGGCATCTCCTTAATATGTTCTCGATGTTGAATCCCAAAATTTCCACCTTAATTTCCATAAACTACATCCATGTAGAGAGAGAGAGAGAGAGAGAGAGAGAGTTGTGAATGATGTTTTCAGAATTAGAAAACACAAAATCCTACAAAAAAAAGTTACAACCAAACCCTGCAAAAAAATGTTTTAAGAAAGTAACGTCAACTACATGTTGAATATACATGTTCACTAAAATCACTGATGGGGTTACCTCACAATATCAAAATAGGCACCATATCTTACTGAAAATGATCTCAAAAGATATACCCCAGAGAAGTGGGTTCCTAGAACCTTATTTATTGCACTCATGGGGTCCATATGTATCAAAATGTGCTCCATATGTCTTACTGAAAATGGGGTCCATTTCTTACTAAAAATGTGCTCACAATATCAATATGGGGTAACTTTCTCTGTTACAAAATCATATCTTTAGATGAGATCCTCATTAATAAGTTCCAACTGAGGTGGTTTATTGATGAAAAAAAAAACAATGCTTGACATCGTTAGAACCGAGTAAAGCCATATGAAAATATTAAGCAAACTCTTAATCTACTTAAAATCTTTTGCAGGATATTTTTTTTTAATACCAGGTATGCTGAAATAGATGAGAGTAGGCTCCCATACCTGAAGCTACTCGGCATCGTCAAAAGCTGAGCAACACTCGACGCCGCAAATGTGAGACCGTCGGAGGAGGAGGCACTTGTTGCCGATGTAGACGGACTCAAGATTGTGCAAAGGAAACCCAACATAAAAAGGTATGAAAAAGAACCAAAAAATGCTAAAACTGATACCCACTACTTGGCACACCCGATCATATGGCCCCAGGCAGTATTGGTGGTCCATTATCTAAAGGTTTTCCAGAACTGACCTGACATTGGCTTCGCTTCTCTGTTGCTGCTCCAACGTGGAATGCCTCATGGACGGAGGGGCTGTCGAAGCTGATCGGCTACTCTTTCCATTTTGTTCACGGCTGTAAAAAAATTCATGAAGTTCGAAATTTAAAGCCTCAAACCACTTTTTTTTTTTGGAAGGTTAAGAGATAGAAACACTTGACTGAGAACTGATAGGTCATTGTCTTCGCTTCTCCGCTGCTGCTCCATCACCGGATGCTTCGTGGACTCAAGGGCCGTGGCCATGTGCCATAATGTGACAAAGAAAAACTAAAAGGGGATGAACACAAAATTAACTCTAAGAAAAAAATTAAACATAAAATAAATAATCCACATGTTGAGACATCGATTCACCAGGGATGATTCTCTTCATACTGAAATGCGGAGCATTTTCATTAAAAAAAAAAAAGAAAAGTAACAGAGAGCAGATGAACACAAAAAAAGAAAAAGAAGTAACAGAGAGCGGATGAACACAAAACACAAATGAAAAATAGAGAAAAAGGAGGAAAATAGTGAACTAAGAAAAAAATTTGCCGAATATGAGAAAAAATAACATAAATAAAAGAGAGTTGAAACTTAAAAAACAAAAAGAAAATGGGAATAAAAGAGAGTTGAAACTGAAAACAAAAAAAAAAGGGGTGGGGGCACAGAAGAACAAAACGGAGAACAACTGAGAACTTTGAAAAAACAGAGAACAAAAGATTGCAACAGTTTTTAATTGATTTCTAAAAAAAAGAAATCAAAGCTGAGAAGTAAAAAAAAACTGAAACAATGAAATAAAAAAAGAACAGATGATGTTCCATGCATGCTGGCACTCAAGTCCCATGCATCCAGGGAATAGATGACGTTCGTTGCTCATCTAGGCACCTGAAACAATCAAAGGGAAGGGAAATGAGAGGAGCCCATCAGAAACACTCCATTCCCCATTATCAGACCATTAGTGCTATCAAGCAGTACATATTAACATGTAGGAAATAAAAGTGCAGAGAAAAATAAGTACATCACCAAGAACAATTGTTTAGAAAATAAAAATCAACAGTGAGATATCTAATCAAATAAACTAAACAGTATCTCCGGCGATTTCGTGGAGCTTGGGGACGCAGCGGTAGAGTGGCATCTGGCCGCCCTTGAAACCTCTATGGGACCTCAACTTCTGGTCCCTTGTACCAAAGCCGCCTGTTCTTCTAACCAGCGCTATCCCCCTCCCCTTCCTATTGGCCCGAGATTCCCATTCAGTAGTGGGTGAAATGAGAGATTGTGAGAGTGTTAACGTAGAAATTTTAAATGGAAGCCTTTGAGATTGGGGGTTTGTGGAAGCAGCTGTGGAAATTTTTGAACCTATCCCTCTCCCTCTTCATCTACTCCCTCTCCGACTACCATCCTTCTGTGATCTCCACTAAAACCCAACTATCTCTCTATCCCTTTCAGATCCTGTGAAAATATCTCATTTCCCCCAACTTGCTTTGCCTTTCCCTCTCTTCCTCTCACCCGATCTCTCCCATTTTTTTTATGTAGAGAAACCCTAAATCGAACCACGTCTTACCCACCTATCTCAGAATCTCTCTATTCTCTCAATCTCTCCCTGATTATTGAGCAGTCGTCACGGTTGAGCAGCAGCGCCAGGGGAGAAGCTGACCCGAGGAGGACCCCACACATCACCGAAAGGCAGCGGCGCCAGGGGAGAAGCTGACCCGGCACATCACCGAAAGGCTGCAGCGCCGCCGTCTTCCTCCTCTCCCTCACCGCGGCCGCCGTCCTCCTCTACCTCTGCATCCGCACCTCTCGCTCCCGCCGCCTGGGCCTTAACTTCCTATGGCCCGTCCGCATTCTCCTCATCTTCTTCTCGTGCGTCTGGTCCCAGCTGAGCTCCTCCGGCTTCCCCTCACTCGCTGCCTCCTCCCCTTCACTGATCTTTGATGATAACATGAACTTCTCACATTCAGTTTTGCCACCATTAAGTTAATGCCCGACTAGTTTGGTATTCCTATTTGCCCAGCATCGAAACCAATAATGAGATGAAGATCTACTATGATATTAATTATTAAATTTATAAGCGAGGCACCATGATAGTAGGAGCCCTTTCCTATCAGTCTGATCTTAGGATAGGCTCAATGGCACTAGTGTGATAGCAGGTATTGCGGAACGACGACGCTCTCAGGGTATGCAATATGATCCTTGAGTAGAGAAATCCACTTGAGGTATGGACTATGATACTTCGAATTCGATTAATACTTCGCGAAAGGCTTAAAACGCTAGTGGGAGCTTGGTAAGACCCGCTTCTAATGTATATGTTATCGCAACCTTAGTGTACAATCATACTCGCATAAAATAACCCTCAAATTTAATAAATGATGCAAATGATGAGTTAAGGAGATCATCTGGCCTCCACAGCCAACCATGTCGTGTTCGGATGGTAAGAGTTGTGTCGTTCCATGCCGGATGAGTTAGCGGTCTCCCTCGGGATATGACGATTGCGAGGCTAGGAGAGAAGAGTTTTTTTTTCCACCCTTGTGTTAGATTAGATGTTTTAGATCTAAGGCACTGAGGGTTAATATAAAAAAGATTCTCAAAGGTCCTCTAATTAAGACTTAGGTTTTATCCTGGTCTTTTTGAATCTCAAGTTTAGAGTCGGCTGTTCTTCTAAGAATTTGATGCTAAACAATATCACAGCCATTTGATGTACTTCTATCCATGATCTGAATTCTCATCCGAATCCGATCCGTGCTAAAACAAAGATTGATTGGATTTTTTGATCCGATGATCCGATAACGATCCAAATCGAATAATCCGTTTACTTGATCGGATTTGGCTATTACCTAATCCGATCCGTTGATAGGTGCCAAGTGCCAACGTGGCTGGCCATCGCTGTCGGGATCGTCAGTCCATGTGGTCCCGGGTGCTGAGGTTGCAAAGATCTATCCGGTAGTGTATCCCACGCTCGGCATTTCTACGAGGGCCCCCACAGCTGGCACCATGAAGTATCTGGGACTGCGAGGGGCTTATTACCCAACACACCCTTACTTTTCCTTGACTATTACCATCCGACACAGCGTAGGCAGCGGGCCTATCAAACGCGCCCATGCACCACTGTGGCAGTACTGAAATATTCCTCTAGTCCGAGGGTGAACTGGGGATCGAAAAGTCCTTTTTTTTTAATACATATTATAATATATTAATCATTTATGGCGGTCGATGTGATGACTTGGACCTTGAAAACCACGGCTCCGAAACAGTCTAAATTGAGGCGGCATGACGGAAACTTCGGGTCTCCTACAGTCGGTCGTACCGGCCGGTGGGCCCCGGTCGGTGGGCCCGGAGCGCCCAAAGCCAAACCGACCGGGCCGACCGACTGAAGGAGATCTGAGCTCCAAGGCTGCCGTCGATACCCAAAGTGAGGCCACCACTCCGATCCGAGCTCGAAGGCTGCCGTCATTTAGTATGCGGGACTAATTCGCCACGTTCTGCAGGAGGCAGCTGCAATCGTCGATCATCGTGACCTCGTTTGATAGAGCTGTCGATCGACCAGCATGTCAACCGATTGCTCAGATTGAGAGGTCTCCGTCAGCGTCGACGGAGGGGGCTAAGTGTAGTCAGAGTATAGTTCAGGGTTCAAATTGTTAAAAAAATTTCAGGTCTTCAAAATAATTAGGGTTATTTTGACTTTGCCCCCCCTTACTTTTTCTTGAATTAGAATTTATCCCCCACATTTTCATTAATTAGACTTTACCCCCCCAAAGCTAACTGTTCCGTCAGCCCACCATCTAAGAGAAAGGATGAGCTGACGGAAATTAAGTGTAACGGACGGTTGTGATTCACTTTAGGATCCTGTGACCCTCTATTTGGATAAACTACAGTGACCTCGTTTTTTTTTTTTTTTTTGGGTTAACAAAGTGACTTCGTTTGATAGAGCTGTCGATCGACCGGAATGTCAACCGGTTGCTCAGATCGAGAGGTCTCCGTCAGCATTAACGGAGGGGGCTCATTGGAGTCAGAGCATAGTTTAGGGTTCAAATTGTTAAAAAAAATTATGGTCTTAAAAATAATTAAGTTCGTAAAAATTTAAGTTTCGGTAATATTTAGTAAAATACACTATATTATTAGGAATAAGAACTAAGCAAACCGAATTAGTAAACATCGCTCGAATCTGACCAATTCGATCTGATCCACTAACTTGAGCTAACCTAGTCATAATCGGATCAAGCTTGCTGAAAATTTGTTCTAGGGTTGGGCACAATTTGGGCATCGTACCAGGGTTGAAGGTATGGTTGGATGGGACGCGATTTGAAGGTTTTACAGCTAGAGGTGGGCTTGGTTGACATTTAACTCAACCTAACCTGCCCGAGTTGTAGCTTCTTTGGTTTGTGATGTTAACCACCCGATCCATACCATGTCATATGAACAAATTCAAGTACCCACGTGCCAAATAAAAACCTCCCCCCCCCCCTCCTCGGCCACTGTCAGCGCACGCACCTCCCATTGTTTCTTCTAATTTTTTTGGGCGTACTGTCTAACTACCATATCTATCACCTTCCTTTGGTTGCACCTGGCTACTTCGTTCACCAGAAACCAAATCTAAGGTAGAAGCGATGACTGGTAGTGTAGTGATATAATTTCCATTAATCGAACCAGTTCCACTGTACTATTTCAAAATTAAAGAGGTGATAAAATCTAGAGGAACCAAAGTGCAGATGTGTTGATTACAATCTGCTGGGTTTTTTACTCTATTAAGGTATGCAAACAATAACTAGCAAAAATATTGAGAGGTTACAAATCTGGTGCAGAAAGTAGTAGAACAAAATTAGAGGGGTTTAGCATACAAAGTTTAGCACAACACACAAATAGGTTTAGGTTGTCCTAAGGCTGTCTACAGATATGGCAAAAAAGATAGGAAGGAGGAAGAAGAACAATGAACTTAGAAATAGTCGAGGCTTGTGCTAGTACGATGTCCTAAAAGCTATTTTGTCGCCTCGGTAGGTGCTTCAAGGCCTCCGACGAACGCTCCCTAGGGTACAACGACTGGACTCATCTTCAGCACCGAAAGGAACCCCTTTGGGACTCTTAGCGTACGTATGCCAGACAGTAAACGAATCACGAACGAGAGAGAAAGAAACAGAGAGTGTAGAGAGAGCGCTTTGGTTGGTGTGTGTTCTGGCTTCATAGGACCCTCTTTTATATAGAGGTCCTTAGTCATAACGTTCCCACACGCACAGCCCATTGCATGCAGCAATGATTTCCTTACTGATGAGCATTCACTGCTCTGTCGGGTGTAACAGTTGCATGCGACAGTGCAGAGGTCCAGGTTCAATGAACCTAGCTCAGGCTCGTGAAGAGTGTAAGTGAAGGAATAATTCTCCATAAATAAAAAATTAAAACTCAACGTAAAAGAAGGCCCGAAGCCCGAAGCCCATAATTGTCCACGCGGCTCGCTAGCCGCAGCCTTGGACCGAGCTCGACCCGGCCTGGCTTGGCTCGAGTGCGCGCGCGCATGTGTGGTGAGCTATGACTTGGCTCTTGGGAAGTAACAAAGCCCAATAAAGGGAGTTCCATTATAAATGCATTAAAAGATTTTCCCACGGACAATATGGGACTAAATCAAAAAACTGATTTTTTCATTCTCTTGTAAAAGCCAATTTTTGTAACTCAATCAACTACAAATTTTTCGAGTCTATGAACACACTAATTGACACCTATAGTAACATAACTGGGACTCATATCTATAAGCAACATTGGGATGCTTTTGCATTCTGCAATTAGATTTCACAACCACCAAGTTGATGTTAGCACCTCCTTCACTGTAGTAGAAACCACCAAATTCGATGGCCAAAATTAGAACTTTTTTTTGTATTCAAAGGGGGAGATCAAAAGATCTCTGGGAGGAGCCACAATACGGTACTAGTAGAACAAACAACAACCCGACAAATCCGTCGTTGCCGGCTAAAACCCAGGCTATCCATGGCCGAAGAAAGCGCCACACCAGTGCACAACTAAACGCTACACCGGCGTGCGAAAAAAAAGCCACAAAATAGAAGTTGCAAACTCACTGCTCCGATCACTAGTGAAGAACACGCCTATCGGTGAGCTACAACCACAAAAAAACTTAAAACAAGGCAAACCTCCACCATCCCCACCAGCAGCTCGGCAAAGAAAAAACGGGAGTTATACTCATTGTCGTCGAACTCTGCTACCACAGCTCCTCTGAGATCCACACTGCTGGCTAGCGGAGACAGATTTGGAAAACCACGACTTCCAACCAAATAAATCAGGGCCATATCTGCTCATTCGGCCGCCTCCGACGAGTAAAACACTCCCCCGTCGCCGTGAGATCAAGAACCGTCGATCGATACGAGGGCCGTTGTGGGCCACTGTCTCAATGAACACAAAAAAGATTGGCTGCCGAGAAGCCCCTATCTACATCAGGGGTTGAAAGGGGCTTGATCCAGTCCTGAAAGAGCGCCATGAATGAGATCCCGACTACTGAGGAGGCTAAGAGGGACGCCGAAACCCTAGATCACGAGGTAAAGAAAGAGGAAAAAAAACAAACGAGGGTCTTGCCACCGAAAATGGTGCCCGCATTAAGTACGGTCACAAAAACCCTAAATCCGTCAGATCGACAAATTTAAAGTAACATTTGGGGTGGCCAGGCCGCTGAAATTGCCCTCCATTAATTTCCGGTGGGCCTGGCCGCCGGCTTTGTGGTGAGACTTCGTAAAAATTCCACTGGGTTCGCTGCGCAAACCTAACCCATGGTTTGAGCTCGAGCCTGGCTCGAGCCGGAGACAATCAAAAATATTATTCCCATAGACCGATTGGAAGGTTGGTCCATTAGAGAAAATCGCCCTAGGTTAATCACGAGAGCCAGCTGCATCTGATCTGCCCCGGTCGGTGGGCCCGACCCGGATCACAGCAGCATGCAGTCGGATGAAGCACGATCCATTTACGGGTTGCCTGCCATCGTACGGCTGTGATGCCACCGATCGGGGCCGACCGACTGGATGAGAGCCGAACTCCTCTTGGTATGGCCGAGGCACCGAACATGCCGAGTGTCAAGTGCCAGCGTGACTGGCCCGCAGGTGACCGACTGGCCATCGCTGTCGGGAATGTCAGTCCACGTGGCAATCTTTCGATCGAACCGCTAACTCCGAGAGTTACGGTTGCAAGATCTATCCGGCAGCGTATCCCACGTTTGACACTTCCACGACGGGCCCACGTACAGCTGGAGAATCAAGTAACTGGGAGGGAGCTTATTACCTAACCTACCCTCGCTTTTCCTGGACAATTACCATCGAATGCAGTGTAGGCAGCGGGCCAACGGCCATCACCGATACGGGCTCTTCCTTTCTGAGAATGGGAACGCCGCTGATTCCGGTCCTCGAACGTGTCACATTCGCCTTTGTGGCAGCACGAAAATTTTCCTCTAGACCGAGGGTGAACTGGGGCACAAAAAAGTCTTTTTTATAAAAGAGAGAGAACCTGGGGTGGGGTCGGGTCAAGTTGATAGAGAGAGAGAGAGAGAGGGACCACATGCAAGGAGTTCGGCCTGGGGTGACGGTGGAGGGGCCAGTGTCCGGCCGTGTTCACACTGAGCGTCGGGTCGGGTTGAGAGAGATCCTGGGGTGGGGTGGGGTCAGGTTGATAGAGAGATAGAGAGAAAAAGAGAGAACCTGGGATGGGGTCGGATCAAGTTAGTAGAGAGAGAGGGACCACCTGGGCTGGGGTGACGGTGTAGGGGCTAGTGTCCAGCCGCGTCCACACCAAGCGTCGGGTCAGGTTGAGAGAGAGATCCTGGGGTGGGGTGGGGTGGGGTGGGGTGGGGTCGGGTTGATAGAGAGATAGAGAGAAAAAGAGAGAGAACTTGGGGTGGGGTCGGGTCAAGTTGGTAGAGAGAGAGGGACCACCTGGGCTGGGGTGACGGTGTAGGGGCCAGTGTCCAGCCGCGTCCACACCGAGCGTCGGGTCAGGTTGAGAGAGAGATCTTGAGGTGGGGTGGGGTCGGGTTGATAGAGAAATAGAGAGAAAAAGAGAGAGAACTTGGGGTGGGGTCGGGGTCGTCGGTCCGTCGAGACGGGGCTGCTGTAGGTTGGTGTTACCGTTGAAAGTGTTTTGTTTCCGAAGACGATCTGGTGTCTTGCTGGCGAATACGACGGTATAGGTGGAGATGGTAATACTCGATGGGGGTCTTGCCGCGGAAGGTGGCCTAATGTTGTGCCATTGGATGTGTTACACCTGATGACGGTCCGCTGCATTGCCGAAGGCACGGACATGCACTAATATATTTATCATTTATAGCGGCAAATATGTCGGCCTGGAGTCCTGGACGGTTGGACCTTGAAAAGTGGTTTTCAATGAAAAAAACTTTTGTGGAATATACCCAGCCCGAGCGTCTGATCCGAAAAAGACTAGACTGAGGCGGCATGGTGGCCGTCCAGGCACATCCTGCGTACCAACAACCGCGGGGCCCACTGCAATTCTAGAGACATGGTATCGGCCCCAGCACATGGGGTTGTGGCCGCCAGCGGTCGGAGCGGTTGTATGGTACGCAGGATGTGCTGAAAATTTTCCCCATGGAATCACGTGGGACGCAGATGGTAGGAGCCATCTTGTTGCCACCAAAGCGTGTGGCCATAGCCGGCGAGTGGGCATTTTGTTCCGATATAAAACAGGCCGATCCCTTCGCTCTCAGTCGAAGGAACGTACCCATTCCAACCGCGGAGACGGCGGAGAAGCCGATGCCATCATCCATGGCCGCCGACGAACCACCGTGCGATCACGCGGCGGTGATCGAGGAGATGAGCCGGGGGCGCGGTCTTCTGATCAAGATCAAGGCCCTCCTGCTGCTGCCGCCGCCCCCCACCAAGTTCATCTCGGAGCTCGCCGGAGAGCTCTTTGAATCCCACGATCGGGTTCTCGCCATGCTCCGACGACGCTGCACTACTCACCGTGTCGCCGCCCGAGCTGGATCACCCAAACCCAACGACGGCGCGAGGATCAAAAGCTCTGTTGATGATAAAGCGAAAAATCAGGACGAAGGAGACGAGGGCGGTGGACGTAAGAGGAGGTACGTGCACTCTACTGATCCTTCGAATCTTATCCTATTGGTCGCGATTAGTTCGGTTAGTATGCGGGACGAATTCATAGCTGAGAAGTTCCAGCTGCCCTCTCGTTTTCGCTGCAGGAGGGAGCCGCATCCGTTGATCATCGAAACGTCCGATCCTGACCATTACGACGACCACCAGTGGAGGAAATACGGGGAGAAAGCGATCAACGGCACCGTACATCCGAGGTCATCTCATCATGTACAAATCTCCACCGTCAGTTCGCCTTACATTGGAGCTGATCGTTCACTTTATGCAGGTGCTACTACCGATGCACCTACTATAAGGACCGAGAGTGCCCGGCCAAAAAGACGGTGCAACGGAAGGACGGAGGCCGCCACGACACCCCTGAGTTCCTCGTATCGTACGCCATGGAGCACAGCTGCAGAAGAATCAAGCCGGCCTTTCCTTCGGCTGTTCGGGTTCTCAGCTTTGGATCCAACAACTGGAGAAGCGGAAGCGGCGGCGTCCGTGGCGGCGATGATCCGGGCGAGTCATCCTCGGTTGGTCAAATCCTGGACCCGGGAGGCAGCCCATTGGCGGAGACCCACCCGCCGGCGGATGCGCAAAGCCGGAACCACGAATGCAGCTCGACGGCGAACGCTCCCCAGGTGACGGATTCGTATATTCCGGATGATGGGGATGTGGATTCGGAAATGTTCCCGCTGATGGATCCTTTGGAGCTGTCCTCAGTTGCTCAGATGATTGCGCAATGGGAAAATTGCACTTACACCCCCGGTGGTTTAGAATGAAAACAGACATACCCCCCGCCCCCCCCCCCCCCCCCCCCCCCCCCCCTCATTTTGCATGCTATTTCGGTCAGGGTGTAACGGACGGCTGTGATTTTGTTTAGGATCCCGTGCCCCTCAATTTGATTTTGGATAAACTACAGTGACCTTTTTTTTTTTTTCGGTAAACACTGTGACCTCGTTTGATAGAGCTGTCGATCGACCGGCATGTCAACCGATTGCTCAGATTGGGTCCATTGGGAGGTCTCCGTCAGCGTTGACGGAGGGGGCTAAGTGTAGTCAGAGCATACTTCAGGGTTCAAATTGTTAAAAAAAATTCTGGTCTTCAAAATAATAAAGCTCGTAAAAAATTAATTTTTGGTTTTCAAAACTCGATAAGCATGGTAACGATCTGTAGATCCTTCAGAAAAATGGAAAAAAAAAATATGCCCAGTTAAGTATATGTCCTTCTTTTTTAGCAAAATACACGTTAATAAAAACAACTAGGGGTTATTAGCCTAAGACCCCTGTACCCAACTAGGCCTGTCAATCGGGCCGGGTCGGGTCCAGCCAAGCCTTGCCCGAACTCGGCCCGTATATGAATCGACTTTTCCAAGCCCGAACTCAGCCCAAATTTTTTTCACTTTATTCAATCCAAACTCAGCCCAATTTGTTTTTCGGATTTCGGGCCGAGTTCGGGCTAGCCCAATTAAGATTTGCAGTGAATCAAAATGCAAAAAAAAAATGGACATTTAGTACTACAAGCATAGATGTACAGGGGTGGTTCAGGTTAGGGGCAAAGAGACTTTTTTTTTGTTTGGAAGGATGTGAAACAAAATATTGGAATCTGGGATAGTATTAGTGGGACTCCCAAATTGGGAAAGGATATATTGACCATTGAATTAGTGTTGATTGTCAGTCAACTATGAAAAGAAGATGTTGGAGGATCGGAGCGACTCTTGGTTACTCAATATGCTCGGGTAGTACAGACTGTACAGGGGATTCAATGCTTCATGGGTTTTTAAATTGAATACATAAGCATTCAGGTTCGGTCTGAATATGGGCTGGGCTACACCTGGCCCAAGCTCAGCCCGAATTAATTTTCGGGTATAAAATTATGTCCGAACTCGGCCTAGCCCAAACCCATTTAAGGCTCAGCACAAATTTTTTCGGGTCGGACGGGCGGGTATCGGGCTAGCCCGGCCCAATTGACAGTCCTATACCCAACCTAACATTAGGATAGATTCAGTGAAACTTTTCATTTGAGCTCCTTCCCCTTTAACCAACCCAACATTTGAAAAAACTCCTCTGCATTTTCTTAATCCTGAGACCACTCTCACATCCTCTTCTCTCTCGATCAGCCATGGCGGAGCCACAGACTCGAGCGAGGCTGAGGCGGCCACGACAATGCGTCGATTCCGGGCGCAGTGGGCACGAGTGGCGGAGGCGGAGGTAGCCATGCGCAACGGTGACAGAGCAGCGGTGGTGGTGGGTGGGTGGGGGGGTTGGGGGGTTCGGTTTAGGTTTAGGTTTGGGATTCCTAGGTCAAGGATTCATCCCATGTTCAGTAGTTCTTAGGTTAGGAGGTTCGGTTAGGTTCGACGGCGACGGAGGGGCAGGGCAGTTAAATTTAGTTTTACAAGGAATTGCATATAAACCTAAATTAGAAGTGAAATGAGGGGCTTTTTCATGATCCACAAGGGTTTGAGCTCAAATGAAAAGGTGGTCGGGACTACGGCTCAAAACAATCTCCTAAGAAGGGCTTCTCACAAAGTCCACCCAAAGAACAAAGCATGAGCAGAGTCTGAAGACGATATTATTATATGAATTAGTAAGAAACCCAGGCAATGTTCGGATGAACTTGATGTACGCCATTTGGTATAGACATCATCACAACCGTCCGAAGAGGTGTGCAATATGAAATTAATGATTTTTTTAAGTAACATCAAATGATCATTAAATGTTACTGAATGTGTATTTTACGCTTTATAATAGGTTTTCAACATACTTTATGAGAAAGAGCTACGCTGACACGATATTGACTCTTCAAAAGAGATATATGTGTTAGGGCTCCATTTAAGTATTATACTATTAAATCGATACTATTAGATAAGAACTATAAGGAGGTAGAGAGTTTATTTTTGGTTGGAAAAATTGAACGTTTAATGACTACATTAATAACAATAACTATGTAAAGTCTCGGGGGGTTGGTATAAGTGACCTGGGGTCGATTCCTGGCAGCTTGCATCGAATTAATAACTAATAGGGGGCCTCAAACTGCCAACGTATATGCCCCTCAAATCTTATTGCTACACTTGCATGGATCCTATTCCAAAGGATCTCAAACTGTCAAGCGTTGGAGGCAAGATACACCTTATTACTAAGAATTAAGGAAGCTAGATTTTTCTCATACGATTGTGCTAATTTAAATTGAAAACTTTTGATAGGCTATAAAATAAGCATCGCTCAAATCTGCCCAACCCGACTTGATCCACCAACTTGCACTAACTACCCAACCAGACCTGATCCACCAACCCAATGACAGGGGGTAGGGTTTCGTTCCCCTTCCCCCTCTCATCTCGGTTTTTGTGGCTCCTTCTGGTGCTCCCTTGGATCAGGCGATGTCCCTCTTTGGTGTGGTAAGGAGGATCCGGCTCGGTTCAGCATGTTGTCTCCGGCGGAGCTCGTCGTCGGCTTCGTTTCCGGCGTCCAGTGGGTGGCACCGCCCCTCTTCGTGGTGGCGGCTTCGGTGGTGTTCCATTTTTACTATTTTCTTTAGATTTTTTGGTGTGTACAGCGATGCCTACTTTCTCCCGCCGTTGGGGCGGTTTGTGGGTGGTTCTGCCCTTGGTGGTGACAGATCTTGGTGGCTGAGGGCCGGGGGTTTTCTGCACCGGGTGTGGCGTCTTTTTTTTTTCTTCTTGCCACTGAGAGTGGTGGCTGTGGTGGTTTTAGCCGGTGTGGCAATGTATGCCCGCCGATGGGCGATCTGTTTGTGATGCGCGCGGCTTAGCTTTGATCTGAAGAAGGCCCAAATATGACATGTAAAGGGACTGGTGCGGAGAAGGTGGGTGTGATCTCATCCTCTTGGCCACAAAGGGGGCAAGCCAAGTCCACGACTTGTGACACTTGTTTGATCAACCATTCCTTATTTTAAAATTCTTGCGGGCTCTCCAAAGTCAAAATGCGACAAGTTCCATTACCTAGAGAAGTCAATCTTGTTGTAATTATTAAAAACTAAAAAATCAATGGTTAATTAAAAGATACAAAAAAACGGTAGGTAAAGGCACATAATTAAATCCAATTGAAAGAAGGAACAACAAAGCATCAAGAAAATTCTGAAACAAGTTACGATTATTCTATATATAGGTCAAATTTCACCACTCACCTTCATCAAAATCACCCATCTACGGACTTACAAATCTCTTTCCTAGTTCTTAAGATATTTTACGAGCACAATAAAAACAAAAATATGAGCAAAAGAACTGTTTTATTGTAGTGTTTAGTCCCACATCAGCTAGGGGGCTGAGTGATGTTGTCTTCATATATCTAGGGGTGTGCAGGATCCAAACCAAACCGACCGAACCAAACCAAACCGACCGAATTTGATCGGTTTCGACACACTTAACGGATCGGATTGGATCAGTTTTTTTCAAAACCGATATGATTGGATCGGTTATCGGATTTATCAATTAAAAACAGACCTAAATCGAACCGGTCTCTGGTTTATAATTTACTAATTTAGTGGTAACTGTTGTGAACTTTTGTTTAATTGTTAAAATTGTACCTTGTAGTTTTTAATATTTAATGGATATGAATGTTGTGGACATAAATGGTATTGTTGTTGATAACTTGGTATTTGGTAAGTAATGTAGTATCATTTTATAATTTTTGAAATAATCATTTTAAAGTTGAAACTATGTCCAAATAAAAAAAAAAACTAGTAAGCATATGGGCCAAAGCCCAAACCGACCATCCAATCCAATCCAAACCGACTTTAATTGGATTGGATTGGATTCCAGTCTCAATCGGTTTGGATCGGATTGCAAATTCTCAAAACCGACCTAGGTTGGATCAGTTTGGGTTTTGCCTAAATAGATCGGTTTCGAACCGATGCACACCCCTACATATATCTATCTTGGACCTCCTCTCACGATCCAGCTTTGTGAGGTGGCATCAGAGCAGAATTCTGTCCAACTAGACTCTATTCGGGCCAAAGTGTGGCCAGGTTGTGCGTTAGCTATAGAACAACCGAACATACTTATTTTTTTTTGAAGGGTAACAACCGAACATACTTAGATAACATGGTAATGGGTCCATTTTTCTGAAAATTCCAATTCCCATGAAAAGACCACAGCTTAAAGGAAAATTTTAGAGAGATTTTGAGGAAGTAGACCTTGTAATTTGGTACGTAAAAGAAGGGGAGGGGGAATTGATTTCTCAGAGCCGAACATACAAGGACTGGCTCAGAAAGAACACGGGGGCATGGGCCCATTTTACTGGGAATTCCAACTCCCATGAAAAGAGCACAGCATAAACAGAAGATTGCAGTGGGACCTTGAGGAAGCAGACTATGTAGTTTGGTAACAGAAGGAGAGGGGAATTGATTTCACAGAGATGGTTTGATGTCTTAGACCAATCTATCAGGATTCAGATTGTGGGTGTTGGCATGCTTGAATGATGAGCTCACCTCAAAAGATCCAGAAATATCGAAAGCATACCTTCACAAGTATTAATAGTGATCTCTTCCCATCCTCAGCCATCACCTCTATCTTCACCTGCTCTTCAATGTCCCTTCGAACTTCTCTCTCTAGCTCTTCTCCACCATCCTCAGAGACAAACCACTCATTGCCCTTGAAGGAGGCACCCTCACATGACAATTTACACTTTTTTTTATAGGGAAGCAGTAGGTGGGTATAGTTTATAGAAGCATGAGTTGCAGCATATAATTTAATGCCTGTCTGCATCCTTAACTCTCTCCCCTATAAGTGATTGAACTATCTCATTAATCCACTAATTTTATTTTATATAACAAGTGTTGTGCGCAGCGGGAGCGGGAGCGGGAGCGGACACATGCCCAAGCCAGGAGCATAAAGATAAGCCAGAACAACCTGAGGAGACGTAGTAAAAACACAAATTCTTTTTAACGTGGTTGATTCCCACGGGACCTTGTCCAGGTAGAAACCTTCAAAATCATTAAATAGGTTACACCAAAAGAGCTAGGCTCACCAAGGGGGCGTTTGGTTTGGTTGGTTTTAAGTACTTACTGGACTTATTTGATAAAATTAGTACTTTTGGGGAAAAAAAAAGAAGTGTTTGATCGAATACTTATCATCAATGCTTTTTTTAAGAGATAAGCTCTATTTTTTCTTTTTTCAGAAGTAACTGGATCAAAGCTTTTTTAAAAATGACTTTTTGTACTTATTCGGTCATAATTTTTTTTCAGACTATTGTGCCCCTCACTTATTAGAAATTTACAGAGGGTGTATATATATATATATATATATATATATATATATATATATATATATATATATATATATATATATATATATATATATATATATATATATATATATATATATATATATATATATATATATATATATATATATATATATATATATGTAGTAGTGATACATTGCGGGCGGTAACGTGCGGCACTCCCTTCCGGGGTATTTTTTGAATTTTTTTTTTTTGGGGCATTGATCACCCACCTTTGGATAGCATACACAAAATATTTCAGTCAGATTCAAGACCTGTACGCCGTCCAAATGTGTTGATCAAAATAACGAAAAAAATGAACGACCGGTAAAAGTCGATCACATTTGGATGGTCTACAGATCTTGGATCGTGCTGAAATTTTTTGTGTGTGCTATCCAAGGGTGGGTAATCAATCCCAAAAAAAAAAAAAAAATCCAACAATACCCCGGAAGGGGGTGGCCGCACGTTATCGGCCGCAATGTATTACTTCTCTCTCTCTCTCTCTCTCTCTCTATATATATATATATATATATATATATATATATATATATATATATATATATATATATATATATATATATATATATATATATACTTTGATCTATCCGCTCAGCAGCTACTCGCGAGGAAAAAAAAGCCGCTCATCTCCCTTTGTGCGATCTACTGCGACTCGCGAGACCTCCTCCACCCAACCTTTACTCTCTATGTGTTCGATTTTCGCCCGGCCTCGTCTTCCTCTGCGTTCGATCTCTGCCTGGCCATGTCTCCCTCTGCACCTATCGGCACTGCAGTGGGCCGCCTTCAGCGACAACACAGTCCTTGGGCATCGCCACCCCTCGCCCCCCCACCCCAACCCCCGAACCCAAATCCTCTGCCCCATTTATCTGGCCCCCAAGTCACAGTCGTCCGATGCACTATACTCGTCCGAAACTGTCGACAGTTTCGGTAGTTTCGACTAGAGTTTCGGTGGTTTCGGTTGATGTTTCGGTGATTTCAGCCGAAGTTTCGACGGTTTTGGCAGTTTTGGCCGATTTCAATCGGAGTTTCGGTGATTTCGGCAGGAGTTTCGACAGTTTCGGCCAGAGTTTTGGCGATTTTGGCAGTTTCGACGGTTTCAACAGTTTCGGCTGTTTTTGCGATTTCGATAGTTTCGACGGTTCGACGGTTTTAGCAGTTTTGGCAGTTTTAGTAGTTTCGCTGGTTTCGGTAGTTTCGACGGTTTCAACAATTTCAGCAGTTTTGGTCGGTTTCGGTTGGAGTTTCGGTGGTTTCAGCCGAAGTTTCAGCGATTTTGCCAGATTCGGTGGATTCGGTTGTTTCGACAGTTTCGGCAATTTCATCGATTTCGACAGTTTCGGTGGTTTCGACAGTTTCGATGATTTCGGCAGTTTCGGCTGGCGATTTCGGTAGTTTCGGCGATTTTGACGGTTTCGACCAGTTTGACGGTTTTGACGATTTTGGCAGTTTTGGCAGTTTCAGTGGTTTCTGTGGTTTCGGCAGTTTTAGCGTTTTTAACAGTTTCAGCTGTTTTGGCAGTTTCTGTGGTTTTTGCAGTTTTGGCTATTTTGGTAGTTTCGGCGGTTTCGGCAATTTCGACGATTTCAATGGTTTCGGCAATTTCAGCGGTTTCGACGGTTTCGGCAGTTTCGGCAATTTTGGCAGTTTCGGCGGTTTCAGCAGTTTCGATGATTTCGGCGATTTAGGCAGTTTCGGCGATTTTGGCGGTTTCGGCCATTTCGGTGGTTTCGGCAGTTTCAGCGATTTCGGCAATTTCGGCAGTTTCGACGATTTCGGTTGTTTCGACAGTTTCGACGGTTTCGGCAGTTTCTGTGGTTTCAACGATTTTGGTGGTTTCGACGATTTCGGCAGTTTTATCGGCTTCGGCAGTTTCGGCGATTTTGACGGTTTTGACAGTTTAAGCGATTTTGGCGGTTTCGGCTATTTAGGCAGTTTCGGTGATTTCAGCAGTTTCGACGATTTCGGCGGTTACGGCAGTTTCGGTGATTTTGACGATTTTGATGGTTTCGGCGGTTTCGGCAGTTTCGGCGATTTTCGGTGGTTTCGGCGATTTTGGCAGTTTCGGTGGTTTCGGCACTATCGTCGGTGTCGGCAGTTTCGCCGATTTCAGCGATTCGGCAGTGTAGACACACGAATTTCGTCGGACCCGAACCCGACTTACGTGTGCCGACGCGGATGCAAACCCGACACGCGGACTCAACTCGCTCGCGCCGACGCGGATGCAAACCCGACACGCGGACCCAACTCGCTCGCACAGACGTGGATGCAAACCCGACACGCGGACCCAACTCGCGCGCGCCGACACGGACCCGGACCCCGCCTCAAGAGGGGCCGGTCCCTACTAGGGTTCGAACCCCATAGGGCCGGCCCTAGTGGGGACCGAACCCCATGGAGAGGCCGGCCGGCCCTGCAAGGAAAGGGAAGAAAAAAGAAAGAAAAGAAAAAAGAAAGAAAAGAAAAAAGGAAAGGAAAGAAAAAGAAAGAAAAGAAAAAGGAAAGGAAAGAAAGGAAAGAAAAGAAAAAGGAAAGAAAAGAAAAGGAAAGAAAAGAAAGAAAAGGAAAAAATACCGCCATGCGCGGGGGGAGGTAGCGTATGACGTCTGCACACACGCGGATCTGCGCCGATCCCTCGATCCGACGCACAAGACGAAGCGCCCGATCGCCATCGATTTCGTGCGCAAAATCCAGCCATAATTGCACCCGCCAGAAAAGGAAAACAACTAAATGTTATTCCCTTCATCAATGGATGAATAAAATCTGGGTAATTATGAGAGAGATACAAAAGGGATTTAAAATTAAAAAGTTCCCATATCTCTCTCCCCACCTCTTTGCCTATAAATAGAGGGGGTGGGGGAAGGAAAAAAGGGTCGAAGATTGAAGACAAAGCACGGGAGCTCTGCAGAAGAGGAGACGCTTCTTCACCGACCCAAGGCTTCACGAGGCACAGTCAAGCCTGTCCCGAGGGATCGGCTTACTGGAAGTCCTCATCAACGTGAAGACTCTTGCACACGAAGATCATCCCTTCGACTCCGTGCACGAAGAAGAAAGCTCAGAGAAGAAGAACCCTTCGACTCCGAAGACGCCAGAAGCAAAGGCCGGAGAAGAAGAGGAGCGGCACTACCCCGTCGTCTCCAACAAGCTTCGACTCCGATCAAGCCCAAAAGCCCGGAGAAGAAGAGGAGCGGCACTACCCCGTCGTCTCCAACAAGCTTCGACTCCGATCAAGCCCAAAAGCCCGGAGAAGAAGAGAAGCGGCGCTACACCCGTCGTCGTCAACAAGGCCTTTGACTCCGATCAAGCCCAAAAGCCCGGAGAAGATGCCGACACCATAACCGTCACCAAGGCCAGGTCGGGAAATTGAAGACGAAACGCCAGAGCTCTGCAGAAGAGGAGACGCTTCTTCATCGACCCAAGGCTTCACGAGGCACAGTCAAGCCTGTCCCGAGGGATCGGCTTACTGAAAGTCCTCATCAATGTGAAGACCCTTGCACACGAAGATCATCCCTTCGACTCCGTGCACGAAGAAGAAAGCTCGGAGAAGAAGAACCCTTCGACTCCGAAGACGCCAAAAGCAAAGGCCGGAGAAGAAGAGGAGCGGCACTACCCCGTCGTCTCCAACAAGCTTCGACTCCGATCAAGCCCAAAAGCCCGGAGAAGAAGAGGAGCGGCACTACCCCCGTCGTCTCCAACAAGCTTCGACTCCGATCAAGCCCAAAAGCCCGGAGAAGAAGAGGAGCGGCACTACCCCGTCGTCTCCAACAAGCTTCGACTCCGATCAAGCCCAAAAGCCCGGAGAAGAAGAGGAGCGGCACTACCCCGTCGTCTCCAACAAGCTTCGACTCCGATCAAGCCCAAAAGCCCGGAGAAGAAGAGGAGCGGCACTACCCCGTCGTCTCCAACAAGCTTCGACTCCGATCAAGCCCAAAAGCCCGGAGAAGAAGAGGAGCGGCACTACCCCGTCGTCTCCAACAAGCTTCGACTCCGATCAAGCCCAAAAGCCCGGAGAAGAAGAGGAACGGCACTACCCCGTCGTCTCCAACAAGCTTCGACTCCGATCAAGCTCAAAAGCCCGGAGAAGAAGAGGAGCGGCACTACCCCATCGGCTCCAACAAATCCTCGATCCCGATCAAGCCCCAAAGCCCGGAGGAGAGAAGCGAAGCGTCATTACCCCGTCGTCTTCGACTAACGCCTGCCCCATCCACGAAGAAGAAAGCCTGGAGCAGATCGTCTGAAGCGTCGCTACCCCCGTCGTCTTCATCAACAAAAGTCGACGCTACAACCGTCGCACGGAGACCGTCGCTACCCTCGTCGTCTTCATCAACAAAAGCCGACGCTACAACCATCGCACGGAGACCGTCGCTACCCTCGTCGTCTTCATCAACAAAAGCCGACGCCACAACCGTCGCACGGAGATCGGTGCTACCCCCACCATCTTCGAAAGCATTCTTCGACTCCGATCACGCCAAAGAAGCCCGGAGAAGAAGAGAAGTCCAGTCGATACGTAAACCGTCGAAGCACCGGGGAAGTAGCCCACGTCGTTCGAAGAAGAAGATCGAGTTGACGCCAAAGCTAAAGCCAACGCAAGAAGCCAAAGCAAAGCCCCAGTAAAGCCCGCGCTAAAGCAACGCAAGTGCCAAAGCCAAGCGACTACGCCGGCCACGAGCAAAAACACCGCACGTTCTAGCCGATACGACGCGAAGTCCGGAAGAACGAAAGCATCGCAAGTCTCTCCCAGCTACGTCCAAGTGCAAGCGCCGAAGCAAAGCAAAAGCCAGAGCCACGCCGGAGCAAAGCCAAAGCCAAAAAGCCAAAGCCAAAGCCAACGCCAAAAGCTAGATCGACGACGCGAACCGACGATCAAGGACACCGAGGTCAAGCAAGGAACGAGGAAGACGCGAAGACCGAGGAACGAAGCCGAAAACCCCCTAGCCGAGAAAGCGCGAAGCACGGAAGGGACAAAGCAACGGTGGACATTCCTTAGCCTCTCCAAAACCCTCTCCCTGTAAAACCCCTGTCCTGGGCAGCCCCTTCAGAGCTCTCGCACGAACACCACGTGGAGACGCGGATCAAAGGGATCCCCCAGAAGATCTTTCCCACAATCCCCTGATCAAAACTCGCCGCAGCCCGGACTCGCTACACCCGAGCAACCCGGGTCCCGGCCACAATTGTAATCTCGTGTGATTCGCAATAAAGACGACCCGCGCTTTTTTCCGCGTCCACAGGCAGTTTCGACGATTTTTGCAGTTTTGACAGTTTCGGCGATTTCGACGGTTTCTATAGTTTCAGAGATTTTGGCAGTTTCAGTGGTTTTGGCGGTTTCTGCAATTTCGGCGATTTCGGCGGTTTCGACAGTTTCGGCGGTTTCGGCAGTTTTGGCGGTTTTGGCAGTTTTGGCGGTTTCGGCAATTTCGACGATTTTGGCAGTTTTGGCTATTTCGGCAGTTTCGGCGGTTTCGGTAATTTTGGCGGGTTCTACGGTTTCGACAATTTAGGCAGTTTCGGTGGTGTCTGCAGTTTCGGTGTTTTCGGTAGTTTCGGTGATTTCGGCGGTTTTGACAGTTTCTACGATTTTGACAGTTTCAGCGGTTTCTGTTATTTCAGCGATTTTGACAGTTTCGGCAGTTTCAGCTGTTTCGGCAGTTTCGGCTATTTTGGTAGTTTCGGCGGTTTTGTCAGTTTCGACGGTTTCGGTGATTCGGCGATTTCGGCGATTTCGACGGTTTTGGCAGTTTCGGTGGTTTCAACGGTTTTGGTAGTTTCGGTGGTTTCGATCGGAGTTTCGGCGATTTCGACAATTTCGGCAGTTTCTGCGGTTTCGACGATTTCGGCGGTTTCGAAGGTTTCGGCGGTTTCGGTCGGAGTTTCGGTGGTTTCGTCGGTTTCGGCAGTTTCGGTCTGTTTCAGGCGGAGTTTCGGCTGTTTCGGTCGGTTTCAACCAGAGTTTTGACGATTTCGAAAGTTTCAGTATAGGATTATTTTGGCTTTGCCCCCCAAATTTTGCCATGAATTAGAATTTACCCCTATATTTCATTGATTAGACTTTACCCCCCCAAAACAAACTGTTCCATCAGCTCAAAACGATTAGTTTTGGGGGGTAAAGTCTAATTAATGAAAAGATGGAGGGTAAAGTCTAATTCAAGGCAAAATTTGGAGGGTAAAGTCAAAATAACACTATATTATATATTTGTTTTGTCCAGTCAGCTTCTAATTCTTTTTGTCTTAGTCAGCACGAAATCGTCGTCCCTTGTTATATACTAGTGCATGCCCGTGCCTGTCGGTACTGCAGCGGGCCGCCTTCGGCGGCAATTGCCCGTCGAAAGCGCTGTGAACCCCCAGTCGTCCGATCGGCACAAATCGGACGGCACAAATCCTTTTCGTGTCCGGTTAAAAATTGTAGCCGTTCGATCAACCGATCCAACGATCAGGATTCACCCCCCCAACTGCAGCTGTTACTGCGGCGGGAACAGTAACAACGATTTAGGTGGGGGTTGAATCCCGACCGTCCGATCGGCGTGAATCGAACGACCCAAATTCTTTCCGCCCCGGTTTTGGTGGTCCGGATGAACCCCGGCCGTCCAATCGGCTTGAATCGAACGGCCCAAATCCTTTCCGTCCGGTTAAAAAGTGTAGTCGTTCGATCGAATGATCGAACGGATGAGATCCCGTGGGAAACAATCGAATAAGACAAAATGTAATGATTACTATCATTACTTTTTGTCCTATTCGATTGTTTCCCACGGGATCTCATCCGTTCGATCATTCGATCGAAGGGCTACACCTTTTAACAAGGCAGAAAGAATTTGGGTCGTTCGATTCAGGCCGATCGGACGGCCAGGGTTCAACCCCCCACTGTAATCGCTGTTACCGTGCCCGCCACAGTAACAGATACGGTCGGTGGGGGTTGAATCCCGATCGTTGGATCGGTTGATCGGACGGCCCGTACACCCTCCGGCCTGCTGCACGGAAGCCACACACTAACCGGGCGGAAAGGATTTATGCCGTCCGATCGAATCGGACGGTCTTTGTTATCCTCCCAGAATGGCACGTTTGTAATTTTTGATACATGGCTTCCCTAACATGTATTATATATATATATATATATATATATATATATATATATATATATATATATATATATATATATATATATATATATATATATATATATATATATATATATATATATATATATATATATATATATATATATATATAGAGAGAGAGAGAGAGAGAGAGAGAGAGAGAGAGAGAGAGAGGTCTGTTACAGTGAGCTGTGGGCTGCTGGGGGCGAAAGTGAGCTGCGGGTATTTTGACCCCCCAAGAAGTTATGGAATTTGATAAAATTTGGTAAGGTTGTTGCCTAGTATATGATGATCATCTTCACCAATTTTTATTAAATTCCAAAACTTCTAGGGGGGTCAAAAGGTCGAAGCAATTTTAACGGTGACTGTGGACGACAGAAATTGTTTCGATCATTTGACCCCCCTAGAAGTTTTGGAATTTGATGAAAATTGGTGAGGATGATCATCTTATACTAGGCAACAACCTCACCAAATTTCATCAAATTCCATAACTTCTTAGGGGGTCAAAATACCCGCAGCTCACTTTCCTCCCCGGCAGCCCACAGCTCACTGTAACAGCCATCTCTCTCTCTCTCTGTGTCTCTCTTCTATATATATATGGGCGTGTTAGGATGCGACGTGCGGTGTTGCACACACGCAGCGGGTGCATCAGACGGTTGTGGTGTGACACCGCACACACCACACGCCGCATTTTATCACTCCTCTCTCTCTCTCTCTCTCTCTCTCTCTATATATATATATATATATATATATATATATATATATATATATATATATATATATATATATATATATATATATATATATATATATGGGAAATGAGTTCCTATGACATGTCATAGGGAGTACCCTAGAATATTTAGAATGTTCTGAATTTTTATGAGGATGATCACCCAATCTTAGATAGGACCCCCGCAAAAAATCCCCTCATTCTAAAACTTCTAGAGGCATCAAATATGATTTTCAATTTAACGGTTAAAATGGATGGTCGATAAAGCTTCTAGCATTTGATGCCCCAACAAGTTTTAGAATGCTTTGATTTTTTGTGGACATTCTATCTAAGGTAAGATGATCATCCTCAAAAAAATTCAGCACATTCTAAACAATCTAGCATTACTAATTCACTATATGTCATAGGGTACTCCCTATGACATGTCATAGGAACCCAGCCCTATATATATATATATATATATATATATATATATATATATATATATATATATATATATATATATATATATATATATATATATAGGGCTGGGTTCCTATGACATGTCATAGGGAGTACCCTATGACATATGGTGAATTAGTAATGCTAGAATGTTTAGAATGTGCTGTATTTTTTTAAGGGTGATCACCTTACCTTAGATAGAATGTCCACAAAAAATCAAAGCATTCTAAAGCTAGTTGGGGCATCAAATGCTAGAAGCTTTATCGGCTATCTATTTTAACCGTTAAATTGAAAATCATATTTGATGCCTCTAGAAGTTTTAGAATGAGCCGATTTTTTGCGGGGGTCCTATCTAAGATAGGGTGATCATCCTCATAAAACTTTAGAACATTCTAAATATTCTAGGGTTACTAACTCACCATATGTCATAGGGTACTCCCTTTGACATGTCATAGGAACTCATTTCCCATATATATATATATATATATATATATATATATATATATATATATATATATATATATATATATATATATATATATATATATATATATATATATATATATATATATATATATATATATATATATATATATATATATATATATATATATATATATATATATATATATATATATATAGGGAAAATGGATGCTAGACCTGAGGTGCAGCGTCGTTGCTGCACCTCAGGCATTGTTTGATCATCCTAGAAGTTTTGGAATTTGATGGAATTTGGCGAGGGTATTGTCTAGGGTAAGATGATCATCCTCACAAATTTTCATCAAATTCCAAAACTTCTTGGGGGTTCAATGGTTGAAGCAAAATCAGCCGGCCGCAGTCACCGTTAAAATCTGCAAATTTTCCTTCGACCATTTGACCCCCGTAGAAGTTTTGGAATTTGATGAAAATTTGTGAGGATGATTTTCTTACCCTAGACAACACCCTCACCTAATTTTATCAAATTCCAAAACTTGTAGGGGGGTAAACAAGCGAGAGGTGCAACAACAATGCTATACCTCAGGTGCAGGCTCCCCGCCCCCATATATATATATATATATATATATATATATATATATATATATATATATATATATATATATAGAGAGAGAGAGAGAGAGAGAGTGAGAGAGAGAGAGAGAGAGAGAGAGAGAGAGGATACGGGGTATAGGCTGGCGGCCTATTTCGATGAAATGGGCAGCCGCCCATTTGATGCCCCTAGGAGTCTTAGAATTTGCTGGTTTTTTGTGAGCATTAGGATCTTATCTTAGATAGAACACCCACAAAAATTTAGCACATTCTAAAACTTTTAGGGGCATCAAATGTTAAATTTCAGATCAACAGTTATAACGGACGTTCGATAAAACTTCTAACATTTGATGCTCCTAGGAGTTTTAGAATGTGCTGATTTTTTGTGGGTGTTGTATCTAAGATAAAGTGCTTATGCTCACAAAAAAATCAGCACATTCTAAAATTCCTAAGGCCTTCAAATGGGTGGCTGCCCATTTCGCCGAAATAGACTGGCAGCTCATTTCCCGTTTCCTCTCTCTCTCTCTCTCTCTCTCTCTCTATATATATATATATATATATATATATATATATATATATATATATATATATATATATATATATATATATATATATATATATATATATATATATATATATATATATATATAGATAGAGAGAGAGAGAGAGAGAGAGAGAGAGAGAAAGCGAGAGTAGTGATACATTGCGGCCGGGGTTAGGCTGCGGCTTCCATGCGGCCGACCGGGGATTGTACAGGCCGTCCGATCAACCGATCGAACGATCAGAATTCACCCCCCCACCGACCGTAGCTATTACTGTGGCGGGTACAGTAACAACGATTTCGATGGGTGTTGAACCCCGGCCATCCGATCGTCGTGAATCGAACAGCCAAAATTCTTTCCGTCCGATTAAAATGTGTAGCCGTTCGATCGAATGATCGAACGGATAATATCCCGTGGGAAACAATCATATAGATCTAAAAGTAATGATAGTAATCATTACTTTTTGTCCTATTTGATTGTTTCCCACAGGATCTCATCCGTTCGATCGAATCTACACATTTTAACCGAGCGAAAAGGATTTGGGTCGTTCGATTCAATTCGATCGGACGGTCGGGGTTCATCCGGACCATCAAAACCGGGGCGAAAAGGATTTGGGCCGTTCGATTCACGACGATCGGACGGCCGGGGTTCAACCTCCCCACCGAAATCGCTGTTACTGTGCCCGCCACAGTAACAACTACGGTCGGTAGGGGGGTGAATCTCGATTGTTCGATCGGTTGATCGAACGGCCCGTACAATCCTCGGTCGGCCGCACGGAAGCTGCAGCCTAACCCCGGCCGCAATATATCACTACTCTCTCTCTCTCTCTCTTTCTCACTCTCTCTCTCTCTCTCTCTCTCTCTCTCTATATATATATATATATATATATATATATATATATATATATATATATATATATATATATATATATATATATATATATATATATATATATAGATATATATACATTGCGGCGGGTATCATGCGGGCTTAACGTGCGGCCACCCCCTTCGGGGGTATTTTTGGGATTTTTTTTTTTTGGGGATTGATCACTCACCCTTGGATTGGACACACAAAAAATTTTAGCCCAATCCAAGACTTGTAGGCCGTCCAAATGTGTTGATCTTTTATCGGTCGTTCAATTCTTTCGCCATTTTGATCAACACATTTGGACGGTCTATAGGTCTTGGATCGGGCTGAAATTTTTTGTGTGTCCAATCCAAGGGTGGGTGATCAATTCCCAAAAAAAAAAATCCCGAAAATACCCCCGAAGGGGGTGCCGCACGTTAAGCCCGCATGATACCCGCCGCAATGTATCACTACTCTATATATATATATATATATATATATATATATATATATATATATATATATATATATATATATATATATATATATATATATATATATATATATATATATATATATATATATATATATATATATATATATATATATATATATATATATATATATATATATATATATATATATATATATATATATATATATATATATATATATATATATATATATATATAGGGTAGCGATCCAGTGAGATATGAGATATATGAGAAAACATTGAGAAACCTATCTAGAGGTTTTAGAATTTGATGAAAATTGGTGGGCATGCTCTCTATGGCAAGTTGATCATCCTCACAAAAAATCATCAAATTCTAAAACCTCTAAGGGCATCAAATTTTAAAAGATTTATCAATCGTCCATTAAACCCAATAATTTGAATTGAGTATTTGATGCCTTTAGAGGTTTTAAAATTTGATAATTTTTTGTGAGGATGAACCCTCGATAATTTTGACGTCACTATATAAGTGTGAAACTCATCCTCCATGTCGTCTTCAACAACTTTGTTATATACAAGTTTATCAACTTCCTTCTTGAATTTGTCAAAAATGTTTCTAGTATATACTTGAGATGCATTTCTCAAAATTAAGTGATTTTGATCGAATATTCGATATTTGTGCTCTGACTCATAGTCTTCTGATCTCTCCTTTCTTGCTATCTTCTTCAGTGCTTCTTTATATTTTACCACAAACTCAGAAAAAGAAGAATTCCACGACACAAATCCATCAATAAAGGCATTAGCACCTTCACTGCGTCCTATTGTATTCATCATAGCAAAAAAAGTAGTACGATTGTAGACCGATATCCATGACTCACAGATCTCATAAAGATGTTTCAACCAATCATTGTCTTTTAGCTTATATTCTGACATCAAGAAGTTCCATTGCTCTTCAAACCGTTCAACGTTGTACGTTCCCCAAATACACTGCTTGAGTAGTATTTTGAACTTTGATCCCTTAGAATACATATGTGCTTACTTCTCTCCAATTTTTTTTTTAATATGCCAAATACATAGATGATGTCTTTTCATGGGAATAACTTTCGATATAGCAGTTTTCATCGCCATGTCCTGATCCGTAATAATAGAAACCGGAGGAGATCTACCTATAGCCTGTAACCATGTCTAAAACAACCATACGAAAGCGATCTCTATTTCATCTTGCAGGAGCGCACATCCAAACTATATTGTTTGACAGTGATGGTTTACACCAGTAAATGGTGCAAACGGCATGTCATACTTGTTGGTCCGATATGTAGTATCGAATGTGACAACATCGCCAAAGTTCTTGTACGACATGTGTGAGGTTGCGTCAACCTAAAAAAAATTAGCAACTCTTCCGTTTTGGTCACACTGTATTGCATAAAAGAACTGCGGGTTCTCTACCTGCCTTTTTTGAAAGTAATCTAATACCGATTGAGCATCTCCCATACCTAGATTTCTGTGTCTCACCGATCTCAGGTAGTTCCAGCAATCTCTATCATTAAACCCCACGATATCGCTGTTGGAATTGGATCCGCTAATTAGAGTCGCAGCGGAAGCAAAATAAAGATCCGAAGATCATACGGTGTATGTTTCATTACAATTAATTCTACAAAACAATCTACATGCAAATCTATGATCTTAGCATATGTGCGGACACCCTAGAGGCATACTATGATCTACGGAAGACATGCATGCATCTACTTAGATGTTTAGATTCATCATACCTTATGGATCTATGATCCAGAGATTACGGAACGATGAAGAACCACACTTGAATCGCAAGGGAAACTGTCGGATAGCACCTTGTCCTTTGCGAATTGAAGAATCCTCGAAATCCCGTCTCTGAGTGCAGGGATTACGAGCCGACGAAGGAATCCGTTGCGAAGACGATGGCAAGCCGCGAGATTTTCTCCTCCTCTTTCTCCTTTCTTCCTTCTCCTTCCTTCCACTTCTTTCTCCCTTCTTCTTCCTCTCTTTTCCTTGGCCGAAACCACAAAGGAGGAGGCTAGTAGGGGGGTTCGGATTTTCCAAGGAGAGGGAGCACTTGGACCGGCCCTCCCCCTCCTATTTCCTTTATAGGGCTGGTCTCCCATGGCTCCAAGGAGCCTAGGGCCGTCCCCTAGGTGGATAGGGGTGAGGGGGGGTCGGATATAGGTCTCCCGGGTGTCTATCGTGAAGTCCTGACGAAAACGCCCTTCACGAAAAGCGAAAAACTGAAAGTGAGACTGAGTGAGGTGCGCTACTCGGAATCGAGTTCCGTCAGCGCCTGTGAGCTCCTGGAATTATTCCGCTCAATCTAAGATCCATATTCAATATGTTCTGAGCCATATTTCAGTATTTACCAAAATACCCCTACGGCCCGTAACACATGTGAATTGGGTTCTTTGGCTCCGGGCTTGCGCTCCATCGCGCTACTTCACATCCAACGTATCCAACTAGGTCGGGGAACAATTCCTATACGCAACGACAGGGTGGAACCTTCAGGGTTCGGGATCTCTAGCTCTAACTGGATCCCTGATTAACTGTTCCGGTGACACACCGAAAGTTCCGTTAATCAGCCCTAATCCGATTAACTCGCGTAGCCACCTAGAGTGTGACGCAAGTTGAACTCTAGTGATTCTAAACTTATGTTACTCCCTCGTAACCTTGTTCTCTACTATACTCCGATAATCCTTATCCCTTTTATTACTGGTGCCATGATACGACTCGGGCGATGGGGAGCACCGTCAGATCCCGATCGATCATCTGACTAGGGTTTGATGACTTGTCATCTATAACACCACACACCTTCCAGTGCTATGCCTAGCATCCGGAACATCATAAGTCATACTGACAACCACCAGGACTGGGTTAACTGTGTGGACAGATTGACTCATCAAAACGCACCATCCAACACTGGACGTCGGATAACCTGTAGGGATTACATATCACTCAAGCGCCAGCCGGGTAACCCAACGTACCGTGGTATTGGACTATAGAAGGTCCACACACATTGGCACATCAAAGCACCACACAACTGGTTGGCCCAGTGAGCATGGTCCCTCAGGGTTAAGGACATATTATCTATAGTAGTAAGATGGTTTATGCACCAGTGTCTGAATAACTGAACTATGCACCGTCTTGGTTTCTGTTCAACACGATCATCGTGCTTGGTCAGGTGAATGGGAATCCCACGTGCCCGTGGTGGAGACTTCACCACATACTCTACCTGCCAACAGCTTGTTCTCGGTGAAGCGACCGGCATTACCTAAGCTGTGAACTAGTTCTAAGTCTATACAGAACTGGTCCACTGGGTCTCCCAAGCATGGATCCTCCATGCGCCTCAGTGGCCTACTGTGTTCCCTAGGGTCCTTTATTATATGTGTATTAACATATACCATAGTAGTATTCTAATTAAAGCAATAACCAAAATCATCTTTATTAATGTTAATACAGAAAATCCACGCTAAGGACACACGAGCTACAACAATCGCCTGAGAGAACCGATGCAACCTTATTTATTTGAAGGTTTTCTCTGCTAAAAATATCCACCAATGATTTTGCGGCATCAGGCATTGTTCTATTGCATTTCAAGTGAACCCTCTTCCGTGGAGATACAAGGTTGTGATTGTGCTCGTCGGAAAACATTCTCACACTCCAATTACTGCTTTTTAGGTCTTTTATAATGTACATACGAGCATCGCATCCCCCTCTTGTTGTCGATGTACTTCTACATTTATTTGGTGACTCTTTGGAAGCTTTCGGCTTATGTAACCCTTCCCGGGAGCATACAAATCTGTAGCCTGTGATTCCATCTGAAGTCCGTCTTGTTAGGTTTGATGTGGTCTACAGCTCGTAAAACCCTAGGTTTGGCTGTATATGGTTGATAGTTTATTTAGGATTGTATAAAGGTACGTATTATTATACGTGTTCTATTTAAAGAACTTAAGGAGCCATGGCTATATAGTAGTCCATTTGAGTGGGAGACTCAGTGGATCGGTCCTATGAGCCTAAATCGTTCACAGCTCTGATTTGGGTTGGTCGCCCTATCAGGATAAGCTGTTGGAATGACAGAGCATGAGAATCTCCATAATGGTCATTACCAGGCACAGTGTCTGTGGCCGAACACAACCAACACGGTGCACAGATCGGTGAGCAGACACCGGTGCACATAGCCGTGTTTCTGCTTAGGGTAATCGGTCCTAAACCCTGAGGAACCGTGACCGATGGACTAACCAGTTGCGTGTAACTTTGGTTCACCAACGTGTAAGGGATCTAACCATGACCCAAGACCACGGTGCGCTGGGTTACCGGGCTGACGTTGCATCGGCACGCCACTCTTGCAGGCCATCCATATCCTTATCGGTAGGTGCGTTCCTTGGTATGACATACACCGCACTAAACCCAGGCCTGGTGGTCAGCAGTTGAGCTGTTGACCGGATCTGGTTGCTTGGCCAAAGCGATCGGAGGTGCGATATGATAGTCAACCTGGAAGGAACCTAGTCATATGGTCACTCGAGTCTGACGGTGCTCTCCACCGCTCGAGTTGACTCATGGCACCAAGTGGAGGGACATTGTATTACCAATACTAAGCGGAGAACAGGGGTATGCGAGAGAGCTTAATAAGTCTGGGAGAATTGGAGTGCAGCCTGCGTTGCACTCTGGGTGGCCACGCAGGTTAACCGGGACCCAGAGGATTGACAGGGACACTCGGGTAGTGTGTCGATCGGGTTCGGTTGGAAGCCATGAATCCTAGTCCCTGAAGGTTCCACCCTATCCACGATCATTACGGATCAATACTTTTTTCCTTGTCTAACAGCATATTATGAGTTGAAGAAATAATGCCTAATCGTCCTGTGTTCCGTGAGTGCATCGCACTGGAGCATGGTGGTAGCACAGGATTAAGTGTGTTCACTAGGGGGCAACCCCAGAGTAGTGTAGAGACATACGATGTTTCCATTATACCATGAGTAGTCCATTCCATGTGTGCGTGTTGCACTAGAACGCAGAATGCGAGTTTAGTAATTTGTACTATGGGGCACCCCACCTTTTACTAAGGGCACCCTAGTAAATAGTAAAAATACTATTCATCATCCCATGGTGTATTGACTTGTTGCTGATGCCGATGAGGTGCCCTAAGTGTTAGGGTGCATTATCGTGCACGTAGATGGGCCATACATTGTCCCGCATGAGGTGAACGACCACTAGATGCATGGGGGCATTTTGGTCATTACAAAATGTCCCGCATGCCCTAGTGGCCGCCATCCTCACTAGGGCTAGCATGCATGGTCATCAAACTTATAATTAAGGGATTAATTCAGATTTGAATGATTTTGAATCATCTCCTTAATTGCAACAATTCTAATATAACAACTAGTAATAAAAAGGGGCATTGAATTTGAGAGTAATGAGGGAAAGAGAGAGGAACGGTTTCAAATGACAAGAGAGAGTGAGGGGCACGAATTTCAGATCTGAAATGGTGCATCCTTCTCATATTTCCGATGAAGAACCAAAGCCCCTTCGCTTATGGTTCGGATTTTTGTCATCTCTCTCTCTCGGGTTCATCTCTTCTCTCTCCCTCATCTTCTTCTCCAAGTGTGTGTGTGAGATTGATGGAGATCGCTTGCACTCTGAGGCACTCAGAGATTAGAGTGCAAGGATCCGGGATGATATGTAAGATCGGGTGAATCCGATGAGATTCATTTCTCTCTTGCATGAGGATCCGGCTCGAGATTGCTGCCCAGATTTTACGGGCAAATCTGCATTGTTTTGATCACTGAAGGATCTATAGAAGTCCAAATGACTTCAAACCGGTTGCAAACTCTTGGCATTGAAGTCTTCTTTCCGGTAAATCAAGTTTCGTTCCGTTCCGATGTCGGGATAGAAAGTTACGACCTTTGCACTGAAAGGTGTTCGTGCAGATCCGAATTTGTCTTCATCAATATTGAAGCAATTCTTCGCGGTGTTAAATCCCGCACGAAGGTATAACCTACTAACCCATAGATCTATCATAATGCATACATATGAGATATGTCAATCATTTCGATAGATGACTATAGGGGTTCGATTCGTATTTGTTTTATCATTTACGCATATGATTAATATGAATGAAAATTTTAAAATGTACCGCACACCGAAACGATCATCGGGATCAACTCCACCTTCCGCTACGCCTCCGATATCATTCCAACAAATGGTATCAGAGCCATTTTGGTGTGCGATTCATGAGAAAATTTTTCATGGAACGAATCGTATGCGCATTTGATTAACGAATGCGTCACCTGGGTTTGCGTAGATCATATATTCATATATGTCGCATGTTATGCATAGTGTGTTTTGCAGGGCACCGCTATAGTGTGATTGTTTGCTTTCGGGGGTCGGACCCTGAAATATAATTGCATGGTATTTCGATTGTTTTTGTGATGGATGAATGTAAGGCCTAATGGGACAAGCGCGTGGAGGTTGACCACGGCTTGGTTTTTCCCGGCCCTTATTTCTATTCTTGTCTTTATTCTTCTACCTAGGAAAATATGTACGAACGAGCAATTGCTCGGAGCGTACTAGTATTTTCAGTTACAGGTTGAAGTCTTGGAGGACAAGGATAGATCAGAGATTCATCACTGGAGGACCGAGCGCGGTGGCCCAAAGTAAGGAATATTTGGAAGATGCCATTGAAGAAATGTCAGAGCATTGCTAGTCAGGTTCAGGGGTCGGACCCTGAACTTGATATCAATGGATGTTTGGTTTTTTTTCTTTGGTTGGATATTTCTTTAAACCCCGGTGAAAGAATATAATCTGATGCAGTATGTGTTAGTTCGTGGGATGCCTTTTCCCCACTTGGTCCATGCGACCATTAGGTTAGATCTCCATTTATTGACACCCGTAGTCTAATTGGTGTTTGATGGTAGTTGGATCCCATAACACTCGGTTATGCCACCGTTAGGTAGAGGTCCGACGGAGGTTGTCGGATGTCCCTAATTGGTTTGACATCAAAACCAATAGTGATGTGGTGATCATCTACGACATCAGACATCAAGTTACATATGAGAAGTCATACTAATGGGAGACCTTTCCTTGTATGTCTAGACCATAGGCTAGGCTCTAGAGCACAAAGGGTAATGATCATTTTATTTAGTATCGAAGGCTTGGAGAGTACGTAATGTGATTTTCGGGAGAAAGGTGACAACTGAGTATCCACGGGATAGAGACTATGGTCATTTCCAAGTCTATCTATACTTTATAAGAGGTCTTAACTCTAGTGGGAGCGCGGTATGACCAGGGTCTAGGTCTAGGTTGTCGCAACCTAGGAACTAAAATACTTGCATTAAAATAACCCTCACTATAATTAAGGGATGTGAAAGAGGACTCAGTGTGAGTGCCCCTGGCCTCCACGGCCAATTGCTGAATTTCTGGGTGATAGGGTATGACTCAACATCCCCCTCGGGTGAGAGTTATGTTCTGTCATGCCGGAGGCTTAGCAGTCTCCTTCGGGATATGGTGGTCACGATGCCAGGAGAGAAGGGCTTTTCCCGCCCTCGCGGGGGCCGTATGAACTCCCGTATCGTGATTGCCTAGACTGGTGGGTAAGCATCCGAAGCACCCGTGAGGCTACCCGTTGCGTCGCATGGAGATCACGGGGGGCTGGCCAAAAGGTACCATGGTCCATCATAGTCCGGTTGTGGTAGATTTGGATTGGGTCGGAAAGATCCGATGTGAGCGGAGGACGATACACACTGCCCCCTCGGGCGGGTGTATCCGAATCTGAGATCTCGCATACATGGTAAATTACTCCATGGAAATGTCTTCGCTTTGAGGGTAGCGTTGGCATATGGATGTAATTAGCTTGTTTTAATAATATCCTTAAAATAAGTTTTAATACAATCTATATTCAACCATAGATTTCCTGTCCGCTATCCCATTAGAGAACTAGATAACGGGTACCGACTTCGTAGACCGGTAATGCCATCATGATCTTATATTTAGGGTTAGTAAACTACAATGGCTATAAATCTTAATGTCCCTAAACCAGACCTATCAGGTCTAGATGCCACTGTGGTACAGGATAGGGCATATAACGACTAACGAGAGTCTGTAGAGATGTGCAAGTGCTATGTCATAGCATACTTGCAGACAACTCTTCAGAAGTAAGTCAGATATATGTCGGGTCCTCTGATGTAATGTTCTGTTACAGCATCAGATGTCTGAGGGGCGCAGTCAAATGACTCGCTATCTCACCATCAAGAAACTCGTCAGCACTAAGATGTTTGATGGAATACTGGTTTGGAAACACATTCTTGGGTTCCAGAGCAAACTGGTTTTCTTTGAAATAGTGCTAGATGTCGAGGTGATAGAGAACATCTGTCTTGCATCCTTATATGGAACCTTTGAAGGCTTTGTCAGAGACTTCAGCCTTACAAGCTGGAGATGACAAATGCGGAACTTCTGGGAGCTATTCAGGTCACTAAGGATGGGATCAAGATTAAAGGTAATTCCTTTAGTGCATAACTTAGGCTTTCTATGAAGTGCCTAAAAGTAAGAACTGATCAGAAACTAAAAACAATGACTGTATAGAATCAGGAGCGGACTCTTAAGTCTAGTGAAGCCTAGTGCGAAAGTGCTTCCGATATGGCAACAGAAGGGGCATTGGAAGATTGAACATATAGTCTCAGGGTGCTAGGATAGGTAAACATCAACTCTTGGTAGAGTCGAATTGCCATCTAGTAGCAGTGCTTCTGCTTCTTGAAATATGGACTTCGTGTCTATAGAGATTCAAGGAAAGTAGAAGGCTACTTATTGGTAAGGTGGTCCTAACATAGATACTGATACCATAACAACTGCAGAAGCTATTAATATGTTATCTTAGATTTTTCGATAGAAGGATTTTGATCCTTAGAGATTTAGTTATGTTTCCTCCAAGCTAAATAAAAGTTTTCAGTTCTAATCGATGGCTTTAGTGCATCTCTTAAACTGAATAGGTACCTTCATTGCTAAAGGAATAGTTCATAATAATCTCTTTGTATTAAAATCTAGTTCGAAAATAGATTACATGATAGCTGTAGTATCTAATTCATATTCATCTTATTCCTTGGGATAACTTAATCCAATTGTGGCTCCTATGACTTAGATATATTGTCTCAGACATAATTCAAAGGTTAGTGAAGACTGAGTTTCTAGATACAGACCCCTTGGAGACCCTTCCGACCTGCGAGTCTTGTTTGGAAGGCAAAATAACTAAAAAGGGCCACTGAGGTATTGGATTTTGCCCATTCTGACGTATGTGGTTCCAAGAGCATCCAGATGAATGATATCCATTGGATGAGTTCCATAGGTACCTGATGGGGCATGGGATGATATCCCAGTTAATTGCTCTAGGGACACCATGCCAGAATGGAATATCCAAGAGAAGTAATCAGACCCTATTGAACATGGTCTAAAGAATGATGAGTTTTGCCAAGTTTACTACCCACCTTCTATGGGTTACACCTTGAGACACAGTAGAGTATATCTTGAATAATATTTCATCTAATCAGTGCCTCATACCCCTGAAAAGCTGTGGTCTGAGCGAAAGCCTATACTACGGCATTTTAGTATATGGGGATGTCCTGCATATGTTCAGAAGGACAAGAGGGATAAGATGGAGACTAAGTTCAAGGTGTATCTGTTTATAGGTTATCCTAGAAAAATATAAGGTGGACTATCCATGATCCTGAGGAATAGAAGGTTATCGTTTCTACGAATGCCATTTACCTAGAGCGGGATTCTATTATAGACCATATGTTCACTAGTAAGGTAGTTCTGGGTGAATTACTGGATACTAGTGGAGAGCGCATGATCGAAAACGTAGTGGTAATAGATGATGCAGATACTAGTATACCAGAAACTGTAGAAATAATTTGCTTTATACCACAACCATCTTGTCGCAGTGGGAGCACCATTAGAGCTCTTGAAAGATTTTGTGGACAAACTTTGTGAATTAGTCCATAAATTCAAGAGGATGGCCCCTTGAGCTACGATGAAGTAAAATTTTTTGACAAAACTGTCTAACAGAAAGTCAAGGAGACAAAGCTTGCATCAGTGTTCAGTGATACTCTTTTGTACCAGGGTTCATCATAGCTTTATTAAAGCATATTTGGATTGGGTCAAAGTTAAAGACCCGTGTAAGCGGATCACTGTGCGCACCCTCCCTCGAGTGGGCGTATACTGAATCTAAGGCTTGCGCACCTAGCAACTTAGCCCATTGGGTAGAAGTTGGCAGAAAAGAGGATATATGATGCAGTTTCCAGGCTTAGGAGTTAGCAGGTCAGGAATACCTGGCTTACAGAATTGCAAAAGGTTTATTTATGGACTAAAGCAAGTATCCAGGAGAAACAATATTTATCTTGATCAAATATGATCTATTCATACAGATTTGATCAAAATAAGCCAAGTGTGTACAAGAGGAGCGATGGAACTATAGGGGTGTACCTAGTACTTTACATAGACGATGTTCTACTGATTAAAAATGAAGTAGGAACGTTGCCTAAGTTAAATGTCTGTTTATTATCTTAATTCGACTGAAAGACCTTCGTGAGGCGAGTTATGTTCTGGAGATCATGGTAACTCGAGATCATCAGAACAAGATTCTCACGCTATCACAGGCTATGCATAGAGATATGGTTCTAGCCAGAATCAATATACAAGACTCCAAAAGGGGTTTCTTGCTAAAGCTTGAAACTATCGAATGATATAAATCATTTGACACCTAAGGAGATGGCAGAAATACAGAAGGTGCCCTATGCTTATGCAAAGGGTAGTCGTATGCCATGAATGTATAAGATGCTAGTTATCTGTTGCGCAGCAGGAATAGAAGGTCAGTTTTAGTTGAATCCGGGTCCAGTTAGCTGGACTGATGTGAAGAGTATACTCGATATCCTCGTCAAACAAGGATTACGAGTTAGTTTACACTTCACAAGACTTGACGCCGATTGGATGCACAAGATCTGATTTAGCATCAGATGTGTAATCTAGAGAATCGACTTCAGGTATAGTTTTCACCTTGGAATGAGAAGCGGTTAGTTAGCAGAGTGTGAAGCTATAATGCATCACGGGCTCTACTAAAGAAGCCTAAGCACATTGTAGCGTGCGTGACAAGAAAATAGGTGGTATGGCTCGGTAAGTTTATAGTAAACTTGGAAAGCATACCAGAGGCTCAGTTTTTTGTTGTAATAACAAAAGAGCGGTAGCAAGAGCCTAGGCACCACCATAAAGGGGAAACATATCAAATACAAATTCTACTTGATCTGGTAGTTTTAGGAGGAAAGGCAAGTGGCGGTAATCGAGTTAGCATCTACAGATAATGTTGCTGATTCCTTTAGGGAATTCCTGTAAAGGCTTTTGGGCAGCATGTAGAAGCTATAGAGCTCATGACCGTTTTTCCTCGCTAGACCAAGTGGGAGATTGTTAGGTTTGATGTGGTCTACAGCTCGTAAAACCCTAGGTTTGGCTGTATATGGTTGATAGTTTATTTAGGATTGTATAAAGGTACGTATTATTATACGTGTTCTATTTAAAGAACTTAAGGAGCCATGGCTATATAGTAGTCCATCTGAGTGGGAGACTCAGTGGATCGGTCCTATGAGCCTAAATCGTTCACAGCTCTGATTTGGGTTGGTCGCCCTATCAGGATAAGCTGTTGGAATGACAGAGCATGAGAATCTCCATAATGGTCATTACCAGGCACAATGTCTGTGGCCGAACAGAACCAACACGGTGCACAGATTGGTGAGCAGACACCGGTGCACATAGCCGTGTTTCTGCTTAGGGTAATCGGTCCTAAACCCTGAGGAACCGTGACCGATGGACTAACCAGTTGCGTGTAACTTTGGTTCACCAACGTGTGAGGGATCTAACCACGACCTAAGACCACGGTGCGCTGGGTTACCGGGCTGACGTTGCATCGGCACGCCACTCTTGCAGGCCATCCATATCCTTATCGGTAGGTGCGTTCCTTGGTATGACATACACCGCACTAAACCCAGGCCTGGTGGTTAGCAGTTGAGCTGTTGACCGGATCTGGTTGCTTGGCCAAAGCGATCGGAGGTGCGATGTGAGGGCTGCCATAAGGTTTCTTTTAAATACAAATAAGTATGAATAATTTTATTCTTTTGAGTACCCTAAAAATTGTGCAAGATCAAAGTCTTACATCTCATTTTCCTTGTGTAGCATACATCTGTAAGTGTTGTATTCCACAAAACACGAAAATAAAAAAAAAAGATTCACTAAAATCAAGACAATATTCAAATTACAAAAATTATTGTCCTCTCGAGATTATTACGTACAACTATCTATAGATACCAGTGTTGAGAATTCATATGTATTTCTTTCCTATTTACATTCTCCATTCATTCATTATAAAAATAAAGTGTTTAGAAACCAAAATGTATAGGATTTTTTGTTCTCATTTTTGTATTAAATGTTCTAAAATAAATCACACTACGCTCAAAGTTAAGAAATATAAAAATTTATGGCATCGGTTGATGGTAGTAATGTAATTTGATTTGTTGATGGCGGTATTATAATTTGAACTGCATATGACAATACGTATGATTTTTTAAAATATGGCTTAAGCATGTCATTAATTCTAAATGGACTAATCGTAGAGGCGATGTTAGATGAGCGACCGTGGCTAAGGCCAACCAAGGTGTGTACTGTTGCAGAGATGGGTCGACCTTGGACGTCAACGGGCACCACTTTGTCGTGGACCGACATGGAGTCCAGATTGGCTGAGTGTGTTACGGCTGGCTACAAACAGATCAGACATATTTCAAAAAACATAAAAATAACATACCTACAAATGTAATTCATTTTTCCTTATTTTATGACTAATAACATATTATATATTATTGGATCCATGGTGAGTATGGACTGTGATGAGTATGGTTGAGTATGGATTATAAAGAACCACACAAATTCATTGACTCACGACTTTTTTCACGAAGATCTCGGATGGATTGCTTCGATTTGTAGGAAGATGCCTTCCTGCAAATCGAAGCAATCCATCTGGCAAGTCTAAGCAATTGAAATGCATTTTAATTTATGCCTTTCTGCAAATCGAAACAATAGATTTTAATTGTTTCGATTTGCAAATCGCAACAATGGATTTTATGTTTATTGGCATGAATGTTTCACTCGGCTTTTTAAGTAAGATTTGGTTGTTTGCTTGCACAAAAAAAAAAAAACAGAGGGAGCCTTGATTGCTCTCAGCAGCTCAGAGAGAGAGAAAGAGAGAGAGTCTCAATTGCATTAATCATATGAGATTATGTTGTTCATGTTGTTTGTAAAAAAAGAAAAAAAAATTAATGAAAAATAGAGGATCATCTTTTTTTTCCACTCCTATTGCTTAGAAAAAAAAAAACCAGAGGATCAATTTTTTTTCTCTCTGACTGTGCTGTCTCAGGCGCAGAGAGAGAGAGAGAGAGAGAGAGAGAGAGAGAGAGAGAGAGAGAGAGACCCTACTTGGTGGACGGAGAACACACGTGCAGGTCGTGTGGCGAGGGGTCGTGCCTTCTGAGCGATGGTGCGGCGAAGGGCCGATGCCTTTCTACACTGATGAATGTGGTTGAAGGGTTTGGGGTGAATGCCATTGAAGGGAAGGAGTTGAGGCCAATGAGAGAGAGAGAGAGGGAGTCCCTACCTGGAATGAATGTTGGGTTGTACACGGGTTCTCCGGAGAAGAGGAAAGAAGGAAGCATGGTCAGTCGGAACTTGGCCTGAGCCGGGGAAGAAGATGGCGCTCGGGGAGGTGAAGTGATAGTGGTTGGTGGAGGGGATGATGGGTGGAGTCGGTGGTGAAGGTGCGGGGTGGTGTCAGGTGTTGGCCGATGTCGAAGAAGGTGATGAGAGGGGAGGGAAAAAGGACAGGGGAGAAATAAGAGAGGGAAAGAGAGAGAGAGAGAGAGAGAGAGAGAGAGAGAGAGAGAGAGAGAGAGAGAAAGAGAGAGAGGGAGAGCAAATAGAGAGAGATAGAGGGTCAAAGAGAGAGAGAGAGGTGGGTAAGGAGAGGGGGTGGGTGGAGACGGGACTCGAGTACAAAAAAAAAAAAAAGGTTGTCAGGGCATCTCCAATCCTTACTCAAATCATTACATATATTTGAATCTAAGTAAAATTGTCTAAAAAACAGCTCCAGCCCTTTACTCAGACTTATATCAAACTGAGTTTTACTCAAATTTTTCACCAAATCAACGGACACTCAACCACCATACCAAATTCTAACGATCAATTTCCAATTCCTTTCTATTTACAAATGTGCCATTCAATTTTGAGTTTTACTCAAATTTGAGTAAAAAATATGAGTAAAAGGGCTGGAGTGCTTGTATCAGATTGGGTTTTACGCAAATTTGAGTAAGGACTGGAGTACTCGGGATCAAATTGAGTTTTTACTCAAATTTAAAATTTTGATTAATTAAGGGCTGAAGATCCTCTCAGTTGTACTCTTTTGTGCCACCTAACTGTTCCATTTTTTCAATTATATTTTTTACACAAAACCCCTCATATGATAATTAAGGGCTTTAATTTTTATCAAATTAAAACTCAATTGAAGGGGACAAATGTTGTTTTTTTAACTATAGGAGGGTTAAGTATATTTTATCTAAACTTTAAAAGGTTAAAGTGTAATTTACCCTATTTATTTGTCAAAAAATAATAATTTTCCATACAATATAAATAAAGTAAATGATTCAATCCTGCTAGCAACCAGAAAGACATCATCTCTACAGTCTATCCTCTGCATGTCATGCACCCACCTAGGCCTACAATCCGACCTTGACACCCAAATCAGAATAGCACATAAAACTACAGTATACAGTGAGTTGGGTGTCATCCAATAAAGTTCTTCAAGCCCAAATCTAGCACCAACCCAAAAGGTTGAGAGAGAGATGATCCTCCAATTTCCATTCATGGGCACCACCCCACCACCACCTCTAGCTGTCCTCCTCTTTCCCCTCACCACCTCAGCCACTACCACCACCACCTCCTCAGAAGCAGAGCTCCTCCTAGCCCTCAAGTCCTCTCTCCAAGACCCCACCTTCTCCCTCTCCAATTGGGCCCCCACCACCCACCTCTGCAGCTGGACTGGCATCAACTGCTCCAACTCCTCATTACCCACCTCCCTTGATCTCCACATCTCTCACACCTCAACCCGGCCCACAACCTCCTCATCCAGCCCCACCCCCTTCACCTCACACAGTGTACCTAGGGCTGGCAATGGGCCTCGATCCAGCCCAGGCCCGATTGTGCCCGGTCCATTTCGAAGGGGTTTGGGCCTATATCCCAAACATTATATAAGGGCTTGGACTTATTGTTTCGGCCCGAAACTAAAATAGGTCGGGCCTGAGCTTGTATAGGCCTGACCCGAACCTGACCCACTTTCATATTTGGGATCGGGTCTACTCAACATAAAAGGTATTATTTTAGACCATTATAAAAAAATATATATCCACAAAACAAAAAAACATCTAAACGTATAGGGACTGATTTGGAGGAAAAAAAATTTCGATGAGATAAATGACTTGGGCAAAGCTTCAGGACGTAAAATGTAATTTGCATTATATTTAATGGATGTTTTGAGTATGGAGATAGAGAGTTTTGGATGTGTAAATTACACTTTACCCCCTGCAGTTCAGTGCAAAAATACTTAAATCCTCTACAGTTAGTTAGAAAACTACACTTTTCCCCGTTAGAAAATTACAAAAGGGGGCGTTGTGCAAACATTTCAAACTTTCGAGGGAGGTGACAAAAATTCGAGGGAGGCAACAAAATATTTTGAGGGTGGTGAAAATTGTCTGCACACCGCCGCCTTTGGTGTCCATGACCACCTCACTCAGACAGCACTCCCCCCACCCTTCGGCGGCCATGGCCGCCATCGCCATTGCCCGCACCCATCGAAGGCAGCCTACAACACTCTCCCAGGTTACTCTCTCTCTCTCTCTCTCTCTCTCTCTCTCTCTCTCTCTCTACATCAGGCTATCGACACAACAACAACCCCACCGAAGGTGACAACAATTTTTGGCACATATGCACCTTCGACGAACACGACCGTCACTATGATCGCACTCAAGCCATGCACTCAGAGAATGGCATGGCCAGCTGAGAGAAGACTGGATATAGAGATGAAAAATATTTTCATCTCTAATGGCCAGGGACTGGGCCACGTGCGATTCACTGATGGGAGAGAGCGAGAGAGAGAGAGCGAAGATCTGAACCGGGGCTTGCCATCGTGTGGCTAATGGTCGGGGCTTGCCATCGTGTGGTTGTGATGCAGGCGGTAGCATCGCAGGCGGAGGAGGCAATTCCATCCTGACGAATATAAACTCTTTCTGAAGACGAATGTATACTTGTAGGGACCTTAAAATATTGCAAAATAGTTAAGGACCTATATAAAACTTGCATGGTTTTCTTTCAAGATACTATAGTACAGATCATATCTACATTAGGGCAATGTTATTCAGCCCGAAGGTTTTCCCGATTCCGCTCAGCCCGATTGACGTGGCAGCATGCAGTTAGGTGGTGTAAAAGACTTAAATGTCGTTAGTGGGTTTCAGCCACCAGTTGCACGCTGCCATGTCAATCGGACCGGCGAAATCGAAAAAACTTTTGAATTATTCGAAGAATCATTAAGCAAATAATTTGGGTATTTTTCAATAATTCAAGCAATTTTTTGACTGTGCTGGTTAGCAAGCAAAGGGCTACATTAATATTCAATACCTAAGGCCATCTATCACTGAAATATTGGGTATTTCTCTATTGTATTTAAGTAAATCAAAAAAAGTATTTTTATGAACTAAGATGAACCAAAGGGTTAAAAATTGATTAATCAATGTTTCAACTAAAGGATATCAAACCTCGCTTATTCACCAACATATTTATATACTGAAATCTCACATGAATACAAAGGATTCACTCCGTGGCGTTTAATCACATCAGGATGGTTGATGGGAATACACACAGCCAGCAATGGATTAATCACTTGATATATTAATAAATTTATGATTTTACTATCGATCTTCTTATTTACGAAACAACAATATCGGTTACGAAATTAGAGTAATACATGCAATGGATTGAATTAGAAGTATAGTTTATTGTTAACCATTTGATGTAGTTCAAGGAGGGTTAAGTGATCAGTACCTAGTTATAGCAATGGCTAGAGATTTTGCAAGGGTCCACCCCATCAGATAGGAGGTATAAACCCATGAGAATTCGATGACCCATCCCTTTCACCTCTGCAACTATATAGACAGCTGTAAAAAGCTCTTGGTGAATCCATCTATCAACAAATAATATAATCTAATAAATCAACATCAACAAAAGGACCTCGCAATGATTTAGGACATCAACATGATACATCTCATCCATGAAAAACATAGAATATCTATCTGATTGATGTGGTCTGTTGCTTCTCGGCATGCCTTCGGAACCATCTGCACTTGTGATGGAGTAACTTAGAATTAAGCTAAGTATGTCGTTAACATGAAGCATTTGATGGCTTGTTATAGTAAGGTTACCTTCTATTGAGCTAGTAGTAGCCCTTCTTCTTGGCCAGAAGACGGCGATTCCCATAAATAAAAGTTACGCAAAAGCCGATCCAAGAGCAGCACCCAATTTATGACCAGCTGATCCACTTTAATGTTCAGAAGTCATTTGGCCGGTGTCTCTTGAGTTTTACTTTATCATGTTAAAATTTTCACGTATTATATTATTTATATGGGTTCAAATGCATTGAAAGATTCTTAAACAGAGAAGAAAAACACACAAAAAAAGAAGAAGAAGAATGTAGGGATGAAAGGCCAATGCACCACTTGGCATGTCTTGCGTCCTCATTTCACCTTGTGGTGAGGTTGAGATAGAAATACCCTTGCGATGCACATGAACACATAACTCATTCGCTAAAACAGTTGATGAACCCTTCTAGATAACATAAATCAATAATCTAAAATAAAAGGTAATAACCAAACTTTGAATTAAAATCATATAAGCCAAAAATCATATTGAAACAATGATAAAATTGTCAGCCAAATAAGTCAAACATAGATTGGCAAAATAGAAGAACAGCCTATATATCTAGTTGGATTCAATAGAGGAGCTCCTATTGCTCTCTTTTCGAGTTCAGTTAATGAGAGGCTGTAGAAGTTAATAGAATAAAGAAAAAAAATCTGAAAAATAAAATCCATATAAAAAAAGCAGAATTTTGAAGATGAATTGCAGTTGAATCCAGAGACCCACCTCGCCTCTAGGAATCTCTCAGAGAAGAAGGGGGGAGGGCGAACCCATCAATGGAGGAGGAGAGCTAATCTAAACAACCGTCTCCACCTCACTGCCATTCCATTGAAGAAGAAGGGGGAGGCGGAGCTGATCACCCCTCCCCTTGGCTGCCTATCCCGTCGCAAGAGAAATCGCAATAAAAGAGAGAGCTGCCAAATCAGAAAAAACAAAATGCATAAGAATAAAAGCCCACTTACATAAGACTGAGGAGAATCAAAACCCATTTACAGAAGAAATCAGTGCAGAGCTAGAGGAATTAGCGAGGCAAGGAGACATAAAAAACCCTAAAGAGGTGTATTGTGTGGGGTGGGACATCAGGTTTTTTCTAATCTGGAAATCGGCAATGGAGATAAGGGAGGCAGTGTTTATTGTTCACCTGGAGGATGAGGGAGGCGGTGTCACGGGCAAGCGGACATATCGAGGACGCCATCAGTAATGCAGCTTACAATGGATGCAGGGTTTGCCACCGCCGGCTTGTCAATGGACAGGCACAGAGAGAGAGAGAAAGAGAGAGAGAGAGGGGGGAGAGGCTGATTGCGGTGGAGGGGGGGACATTGGGCTGCGATAGAGGGCAGAGGCAGAGGGGGAGGATCACCGTGATGGGCACCTATGGCCGCTGTTGATCGTTGCCGGAGGGCGGGGGAGAAGGGCGGGTGGCTTCCTGTGGAGATCAGGGAAGAGGGTCTGGATCGAGACCCTCACCTACTGCTGGTGCGACAATCACCAGCAGTCACCGCCGCCGGCTTCACAATGGGGAGAGAGAGAGAGAGAGGCTGATGCCTGTGGAGGGGGGGACGTTGGGCTGCGGTAGAGGGCAGTGGCGGTGGAGGCGGGCACTACCGATCATTGCCGGAGGGGGGAGGGGGGCGGCTTCCTGTGGAGATCGGGGAAGACTCGATCACAATCGTCCGTTTCCCTGTCATCCAATGGGGGGAGGGGGGCAGCTTCACAGGAAAAAGAAAATAAAGGAACCGTGAGAGAGAGAGAGAGGACCTGAGACTTCACACCTCCGGAAGCCGATCGTCCCTGACGGGCGGGGGTCTCCGACTTCCAAGAGAGAGAGAGAGAGAGAGAGAGATAGAGAGAGAGAGAGAAGGGAGCGGGGGGGCGGGCCGGCTTCCAAGAGAGAGAGAGAGAGGTGATCGGTGGGGGAGAGAGAGAGAGAGAGGGAGAAAGAAGGGGGGGCGGGCCGACTTCCGAGAGAGAGAGAGAGGGGCGGGGGATGCGGGGGGGATGGGGGTTCTCCGACTTCCGAGATTAAGAGAGAGGGAGAGAGAAGGGGGGCTAGTTTCCTAGAAAGAGAGAGAGAGAGAGAGAGAGAGAAAGAGAGAGAGAGAGAGAGAGACAAAAAGAATGGGGGGCCGGTTTCAGAGAGAAAGAGCATATTTAATATGCCGAGTGGGTTCGTTGGCCAGGACTAGAAAATGGACGACTGCGATTGAGTTGGGGCTTTAAGAGATTGAGTAGGATTCGTTGGTCGGGAATAGAAAACAGACGGCTGCGATCGAGTCTCCTTGTTTATCCCCCTCCTCTATATAAATCTCAGCCATTGCTTTGTCTCAGTTCATTTGTCCCCCCCACAACCGTTGTCCCTTATTTTATATATATATATATATATATATATAGAGAGAGAGAGAGAGAGAGAGAGAATACGGGGTATGAGCTGACAGCCCATTTGCCCATTTGGGCTGTCAACACACAGCCGTCCGATCAAGATCATCAGCCCTCCATTAAAAAAAAAAAAATTGCAGGATGTCTGTCTCTCTCCCTGCCGATCGCGAGCAGCCCCTCCGACGCGAGCAGCCCCTCCGACCACCTTCCACTCCCTGCCGATCGCGAGCACCCCCCTCCGGCACCGGCTCCCTATCGATCGCGAGCACCCCCCTTCGGCATCGATCTCCAGCAGTACCCTGGATCTGGGATCTGGGGCTCCCCTCCCCCTCCGACCACCTTCCACTTCCCCTCCGACGCCGACCAGCCCCGACCTCCAGTCCTCGAGGCTCCCCTTCTCGATCTCCTCCTTCTTCGCCGGCAGCCACCTTCGACGCCGGGGAGTGGAAGGTGGTCGGAGGGGGAGGGGAGCACCGGATCCCAGATCCGCGCCGGAGGATGCTGCCGGAGATCGGAGGGGGTGACGCCGGAGGGGGAGGAGAAGGAAGCCACGGGGGAGCCGGTGCCGGAGGGGGGAGCCGGATCTGGTGCCGGAGGGGGAGCCGGTGCCGGTGCCGGTGTCGGAGGGGGTAGTTGGAGCGGGACATGGAGGTGGTCGGGGATGGGGCTTCGACTCGCGAGAGAGAGAGAGAGTGGGAGAGGGAGAGAGAGAGAGGTGTACGGTGTGTTTTGTGTGTGTGTGTTTTTTTTTATAAACCAACGGCTGATGATCTTGATCGGACGGCTGTGTGCTGACAGCCCAAATGGGCAAATGGGATGTCACCTCATACCCCGTATTCTCTCTCTCTCTCTCTCTCTCTCTCTCTATATATATATATATATATATATATATATATATATATATATATATATATATATATATATATATATATATATATATATATATATATATATATATATATATATATATATATATATATATAGAGAGAGAGAGAGAGAGAGAGAGAGAGAAACGGGATATGGGCTGACAGCTTATTTTCAAGTTTAGGCTGTCGCTGTCAGCCATCCGATTCTCATCCATTGGAGGGCTCAGAATGGTTTAGATGCCCCTTTGATGAGAGAGAGAGAAACCCAACCCGTTTGTCCCACGACCTCTCTTTCTCTCTGGTTCGCTGACCCCCTCCGGCGCCCACCTCCGGCCCGGCCCCCGGTCCCCTCCGGCCCCCGACCCCTGCGCCCCCGGTCCCCTCCGGCCCGGCCCCGGTCAGAGAATCGCTGCGCCCTCATCCTTGCTGCCTTCGTCCCCACGCAACCACGAAACCCTGGATTTTGCGTCCGGTTGGCCTCGCCGGCTACAGGAGATTCGTGCACGCAGCCTCGCCGGCTACTGGAGATTGCCGGAGGAGATTGTCGGGGCTGTGATCTCCCCTCCCGGCTACAGGAGATTCCAGCCGGATATTCGCGCGCGCTCATCCCCGACTTCTCTGGCCGCTTGATGCTCGATCAGGATTCAAGTTCAGGATTCAAGTATAGGCTGTCGCGTCCTTATCCCCGACGGCTCCGATGGTGCCCGCGTCCTCAACCCCCGACATCTCCGCTCCCGTCTCCGGCCGCTTGATGCTCGATCAGGATTCAAGTTCAGGATTCAAGTTTAGGTTGTCGCGTCCTCATCCCCGACGGCTCCGGCGGTGCCCGCGTCCTCAACCCCCGACGTCTCCGCCCGCGTCCTCATCACAACATTTTTAGGAATTATCACCAAGTAAAAAGGAACAAAACAGAGACAACAATCACAAATCAAAATCATACAAATTTTTTTAAACCATAGATCAAAACCCATGCTATAGAAAGTCAAAACCAGAGATCAAAACCCATGCTATAGAAAGTCAAAACTAGAGATCAAAAGCCCTATGCAATCGAGGAAGGAGAGAGAGAGAGAGAGAGAGAGAGAGAGAGAGAGAGAGAGAGAGAGCTCACCTGGTTGAAGAGAACATAGCTAAGGTTTTAGAGTGAAAATCTGGGCGACTGCGCATCGCTGGTGGTCAGGAGATCACAGCGCAGGTGCCGAGAGATCCGGGAGCTGGTGGTCTGGAGATCGTGGCGCCTCAAGGTTGTTAACAAAGAAGGAGATTGATGGGTGGTCGAGAGGGGAGATCCATTGGTGGTTAGGAGGGGAGATCGCAGCCCCGGCTATGCGAGATCGCGACATCGGAGAGAGTGGGGACGGGTATCAAGCGGTAAGTGCGGATCAATGAGGACGCCGTCGGTGGTCGGGGGTTTAGCGAACCAGAGGGAGAGATGTTGTAGCTCGTGTGTCCTTAGCGTGGATTTTCTGTATTAACATTAATAAAGATGACTTTGGTTATTGCTTTAATTAGAATACTACTCTGGTATATGATAATACTCATATAATAAAAGGACCCTAGGGAACACAGTAGGCCACTGAGGCGCATGGAGGATCCATGCTTGGGAGACCCAGTGGACCAGTTCTGTATAGACCTAGAACTAGTTCACAGCTTAGGTGATGCCGGTCGCTTCACCGAGAATAAGTTGTTGGCAGGTAGAGGATGTGGTGAAGTCTCCACCACGGGAACGTGGGATTCCCATTCACCTGACCAAGCACGATGATCGTGTTGAACAGGAACCAAGACGGTGCACAGTTCAGTGATTCAGACACTGGTGCAGAAACCGTCTTACTACTATAGATAATCTGTCCTTAACCCTGAGAGACCATGCTCACTAGGCCATCCAGTTGTGTGGTGCTTTGATGTGCCAATGTGTGCGGACCTTCCATAGTCCAATACCACGGTACGTTGGGTTACCCGGCTGGCGCTTGAGTGACATGTAATCCCTACAGGTTATCCAATGTCCAGTGTTGGATAGGTGCGTTTTGATGAGTCAATCTATCCATACAGTTAACCCAGGCCTGGTGGTTGTCAGTATGACTGACGATGTTCCGGATGCTAGGCATAGCACCGGAAGGTGTGTGGTGTTATAGATGACAAGTCATCAAACCCTAGTCAGATGATCGATCGGGATCTGACGATGCTCCCCACCGCCCGAGTCGTATCATGGCACCAGTAATATGAGGGATAAGGATTATCGGAGTATAGTAGAGAACAGGGTTACGAGGGAGTAACATAAGTTTAGGATCACTAGAGTTCAACTCGCGTCGCACTCTGGGTGGCTACGTGGGTTAATCGGATTAGGGCTGATTAACGGAACTTTCGGTGTGTCACCGGAACAGTTAATCAGGGATCCGGTTGGAGTTAGAGATCCCGAACCCTGAAGGTTCACATCTGTTTCGGGTCGTAGGGGTATTTTGGTAAATACTGAAATATGGCTCAGAACATATTGAATATGGATCTTATATTGAGCATAATAATTCCAGGAGCTCACAGGCGCTGACGGAACTCGATTCCGAGTAGCGCACCTCACTCAGTCTCACTTTCAGTTTTCCGCTTTTCGTGAAGGGCGTTTTCGTCCGGACTTCATGATAGACACCCGGAAGACCTAAATCCGATCCCCCCTTGTTCCTATCCATCTAGGGGCCGGCCCTAGGCTCCTTGGAGCCATGGGAGACCACCCCTATAAAGGAAATAGGGGGGGGGGAGGGCCGGCTCTAAGTGCCTCCCTCCTATAGGAAATCCGAACCTCCTCCTTTAGCTCCTCCTTGTGGTTTCGGCCAAGGAAAAGAGAGGAAGAAGAAGGGAGAAGGAAGAGGAAGGAAGGAAAAGGAAAAAAGGAGAAATAGGAGGAGAAAATCTCATGGCTCACCATCATCTTCGCAACGGATTCCTCCGTCGGCTCGTAATCCCTGTACTCAGAGACGGGATTTCGAGGATTCTTCAATTCGCAAAGGACAAGGTGCTATCCGATAGTTTCCCTTGCGATTCAAGTGTGGTTCTTCATCGTTTCGTAATCTCCGGATCATACATCCATAAGGTATGATGAATCTAAACATCTAAGTAGATGCATGCATGTCTTCCGTAGATCGTAGTATACCTCTAGGGTGTCTGCACATATGCTAAAATCATATATTTGTATATAGATTGTTTTGTATCACGAATTGTAATGAAACATACACCGTATGATCTTCGGATCTTTCTTTTGCTTCCGCTGCGACTCTGATACACGGATCCAATTCCAACAATTGGTATCAGAGCATGCTTTGGTGTATGTTTCATGCATGAATTCGTGAAAACATCATGTGAATATATGATGGCATATATTTTCGTCGGGGTTCGGCGTAGATCATGCATATGGATTGTGCTATGTATCGTCTTTTTGCAGGTGCCGCGCTGAATAGTAATCTGTGATTGCATGCATCCAGGGGTCGGACCCCGGATTTTATTTTGCATTGATTATTATTGTGGATTGTAAGGCTCTAGATGGGTGAGGGTGGGGGTTGACCATCCTCGGTTCCCTGGCCATATTTCTAGGATTGTTTTCTTTACTTTCTAGCAAAATTGTACACGAATGAGCACTTGCTCGGAGCGTGTTAGTTTTTCGGTCACAGGAAGAAGGAGATGATGCTACATCCTTGTTTCGGGCAAGCGGTACCATGGCGTGCAAAGACCCGGTGAAAGCGTGCACGTTGGCGATGAAAGGGATCGTCGTCAGAGATTGTGTAGAACGGAAGAGCGGGATACCTTGGCTGTGCTATTCAGGTTCAGGGGTCGGACCCTGGACTTGATTCAGTTTGGATGTTTTTCTGTTGTTTCTCTTTATTCAGTATTTAGAGAACCCCGATGATAATGTGATTATCATTCTTGCTTGTGAGTTTGTTTCTAGATCAGGCTTAGGGTTAGTACTAAAATTATGGATTCATCGGTGTCTCTATATGCTTCTAACACGTGCGAATCCGGTGGCTAGCTAAAAGGAAAGGTGGTAACCGCCCTCGTGGTAGTTCAGGTAGCCAAGTACTGTGCACCGAGATAGACGCAGTGTTAGATTTGTTTAGAGATAATTAACTAATGTCTCCATAAGAAGTATGATAACCCTAGTGGGATGCCCTTTCCCCACGTGGTCCTAGCGACCAAGTTAGGTTAGGATTTCACTGTATGATACCCATTTCTAGATGACATTTGATGGTAGTATGAACTCATCACGATTTGGTTATGCCACCATTAGGTTGAGGTCCTGCGGAGGTTGTCGGATGTCCCTATTTGGCCAGCATCGAAACCTGTAATGAGATGAGGTCTACTATGACATCAGGCATCAAAATGTGAACGAGGCGTCATCGTAGTGGGAGTCCTTTCCACGTTGACCTTATGCTAGGCTCCAGATCTTAGTATTGTGGGCAAACTAGTGAAGTATCGGGATCCTTGGAATCTATGTAATGTGATCCTTGCAAGAAAGGCGAAAGCTGAGTATTCAAGGTAGGGACTATGATATTTTCTGAGGATGCTAATGCTTTGCGAGAGGGTTTGTAATCCTAGTGGGAGCACGGTAGACCAGGGTCTATGTCTAGGAGGTCGTGACCATTCTAGATATGCATAAAACCTCATAAAGAAGGGATGTGTAAGAGGTTCCCTCCAAAGGGGAGTCCCTGGCCTCCACAATCAACCGGCTAAGGGTCTGGGTGGGAGGTACGCAATTCGATATTTCCACCGGGTGAGAGCTGTGTTTCCTTCCATGCTGGTTCACCTAGTGGTTTCCTTCGGGACATGAGGGATGCCGGTGGCAGTGGGTGACAGTTTATCCTACACCGCGGGAGCCTATGAAACCCCCTATCGACACCACCTAGATTTGTGGGAAGCATCCGAAAGCTTGTGTGAAGCCGCTATTGCTGCGCACGCGGGTCATATAAAGCTGGCCAAAAGGAGACTGGGAGGTCTTTCAGTTTGCCGTGGGTAATTCTGATAAAGACTGGGTCGTAAAAACCCCGTTGGCAGAAGCGGTTGCATGCTCTCACAGAGATGCTGTCTCCAATTCAGGGCTGATAGTCTCAGTGCTCGAGCCCAGGAAATTTAGATTCCTGGATGTCTCAACTTGAGGTGGTGAAGACATAGCGGCTGGAGTAGACATTATCTATTTCTAAATTCTATAAAATAGATTGTAGTAGACCCTAACTATTGCTTTAAACTATTGTTTACAGAAATCATGACCAAGCTCGACCCCCTTGCCTCCATACTTAATGATAACAAACTTACGGGATCAAACTACGAGGACTGGAAGCGTAACCTAATGCTCGTCCTAAGGGTTGGCAAACACACAATTGCTCTAAGTACCCCTCAACCGGCCATGCCGGGACCAGATGCAACTGAGGCTCAGTTAAAGGAATGGAAAGACCGACTAGATACTGATGAGATGTGCAAGTGCTACATAGTGGCATCCTTACAGACCGTCCTTCAGAAGCAAGTCGAAGATATGGCCTTTGCTTCAGACATGATGCTCTACCTAAAGAAAATGTTTGAGGGTCATAGTCGGGTAACTCGTTACCTGACCATCAAGAAATTGGTGTCCACGAAGATGGCAGAGGGTACTTTAGTTCGGGATCATATGCTGAAATTGTTTGGCTATGTGAATGAGCTTGGTTCCTTCGATGTCATCTTGGATGCAGAGATCCAGACCGACATTTTCCTCGCGTCTCTTTCAGGAGCGTTTGAGGGCTTCGTTACCAACTTCAACCTTAACCGATTAGAGATGTCTAATGCAGAGCTCCTAGCGGCACTCCAGGCGGCAGAGGACGGGATAAAGGTAGGAGCCCAATCTCTGAACGTGGAGCGGAATTCTTCTCTGAAAGTCAGGGGCAAGATTCAGAATAGAAAGTCTAGGAAGCCCGTGAAGATGGGCCAGGTGCAGTTGCAAGTTCCTAAGCAGAATGGTCTGGTGAAGCCCAAAGAAAAATGTTCCGATGTGGCAAGAAGGGGCACTGGAAGGGCGACTGCTGCACGGCTCCCAAGAAGGCTGAGACCGGTATATCTCAAATCCACATAGTGGAATCCATTGTAGCATCCAGTTGTTCTCCAGTTTCATGGATTGTGGATTCTTGTTCCACTAACCATGCTTGCAATAATTTGCAGGGGTTCAAGGAGACATAAAAAACTGGGTGATGGGGGAGATAATCCTAAGCATGGGAACTGAGGCCGTGGCAGAGGCTGAAGCAGTTGGAGATGTCATCTTGCAGTTCCTTGATGGAAGAAGTTTATTACTTAGAGACATACTTTATGTACCGTCCTTGAGACGTAATTTAATTTTTGTTTCCTTATTGAATAATAAAGGTTTTTCAGTTTTATTTGATGCTTCTGGTATGTCAATTAAATTGAATAGTTCCTTTGTTTGTAAGGGAAAGATACAGAATGGTCTCTATGTAATTAACTCCAATCATAAGCAGGATAAAATAACTGAAGCTTGTGTGATTAATTCATCTAAAAGGAAAAATCCTTCAGATAACCCAATACTCCTTTGGCATCTAAGGCTTGGACACATAGCCTCAGACAGGATTCACAGGTTGGTTAAGGTAGGACTCTTAAGTCCAAATGTTTCAGAAAGTCTACCGACGTATGAGTCTTGCCTGGAAGGCAAGATGACTAAAAGGTCTTTCCGAGCCAAAAGTAGCAGATCTAAGGAGGTATTGGAGTTGGTACACACTGATGTATGTGGGCCCATAAGTGTCCGTGCTATAGGGGGCTTTGAGTATTTCATCACCTTCACGGATGATCACTCGAGGTTTGGATACATATACCTAATGCGGCGGAAGTCCGAATCCTTTGATAAGTTCAAGGAGTTCAGAGCTGAAGCAGAAAAACAGATGGGTAAAAGTATCAAGTCTCTTTGATCGGATCGAGGAGGCGAATACCTATCGGATGAATTTATTGGGTACCTGCGTGAGCATGGGATCGTATCCCAGTTGACTGCACTAGGGACACCACAACAAAACAGTGTATCTGAGAGGAGAAACCAAACCTTGTTAGACATGGTTCGGACTATGAGGAGTTATGCAACATTGCCACCTAGTTTTTGGGGATATGCCCTAGAGACGGCAGTATATACTTTGAACTTTGTTCCATCAAAGTCAGTACCCCTAACTCCTTAGGAGCTGTGGTTGAAGCAAAAGCCAAGCCTACAACACTTTAGGATTTGGGGTTGTCCAGCACATGTGTGAAAGGACAGGCGAGATAAGATAGAGTCAAAAACTAAGGTATGTCTGTTCGTTGGGTATCCAAAAGGGACAAAGAGTGGTTTATTTTATGATCCTAAGGATAGAAAGGTTGTCGTCTCGACGAACGCCGTATTCCTGGAGCAGGATTATTTAATAGACCATAAGCCCACCAGTAAAGTAGTTCTTGAAGAATTGCTTGGTACTGATGGGAGTACGCAGACAGAACATTTAGTGGGAGCCGATACCACTAAGATTAACGGTACTGTAGAATCGACTCCTATGGAACCACTGCAGGTTCGTCGCAGTGGGAGGACCACAAGTGCTCCTGATAGATACATTAGAGAAGCCTTTATGGTTGATCCAGAGTTTCAGGAGAATGATCCTCTGAACTATGATGAAGCGATGGTATCCTCTGACCATGCAGCATGGCAGGAAGCCATGGAGGCAAAACTGACATCGATGTCCCAAAATTCGGTATGGACACTTGTAATACCACCTCACAATATTAAACATGTTGGGTGTAAGTGGATGTACAAAAGGAAAAGAGGCCCGGATGGTACCGTTGAGACTTACAAAGCTAGACTAGTCGCTAAGGGTTATACCCAGCGAGAAGAGATTGACTATGACGAAACCTTTTCGCCAGTGGCTATGCTTAAGTCTATCCGGATCCTCTTGTCCATTGCAACCCATTATGATTGGGAGATCTGGCAAATGGACATCAAGACTGCATTCCTCAACGGGGATTTGGAAGAAGACATCTACATGTCTCAGCCTCCAGGCTTTATCGCAAAAGGTCAGGAAGGTCTGGTGTGCAAGTTGCAAAGGTCCATTTATGGACTGAAGCAAGCATCCAGAAGTTGGAACATGTGTTTTGATCAGGCTATCCAGTCTTATGGATTTGAACAGAACGTGGATGAACCATGTGTTTATAAAAGAAGCGATAAGACTGCAGTAGTTTTTCTAGTGCTTTACGTGGATGATATCCTGCTCATCAGAAACGATGTTGGAACATTGTCTACAGTGAAGGTGTGGTTATACTCTCAATTTGACATGAAAGACCTGGGTGAAGCGAGTTATGTTATGGGGATCAAGGTAACTCGAGATCGCCAGAACAAGATTCTCTCACTGTCACAGTCAGCCTACATAGATACTATCTTGGTCAGATTTAGTATGCACAACTCCAAGAAGGGACTGGTTCCATTCAGACATGGAATGAAGTTGTCCAAGGATCAGGGTCCTAAGACTCTTGAGGAGAGGGCAGAGATACAGAAGGTACCTTATGCTTCGACAGTAGGGAGTCTGATGTATGTCATGTAGTGCACAAGACCAGATATATACTATGCAATAGGCATGATGGGCAGGTATCAGTCAAATCCGGGTCCAGGGCACTGGACTGCTGTGAAACATATACTCAAGTATCTCCGTAGGACGAGAGATTATGAGTTAGTTTACTCTTCACAGGAACTGATGCCGATTGGATATACGGATTCTGACTTTGCGTCAGATCCGGAATCCAGGAGATCGACGTCAGGGTTTGTATTTTTATTAGGAGGAGGAGCTGTCAGTTGGAGGAGCGTAAAGCAGGGATGCATCACGGATTCGACGACAGAGGCTGAGTACATTGCGGTGTGCGAAGCAGCTAAGGAGGCGGTGTGGCTCAAAAAGTTCCTCACGGACTTAGGATGCGTACCGGGAGCTCAAGATCCTATTGTCCTTTACTATGACAATAGTGGAGCGGTAGCACAATCCAAGGAGCCAAGATATCACCAGAAGAGTAAGCATATTGAGCAGAAATACTACATTATCCGGGACTTGCAGAAGCGAGTTGGAGGTTACAGTGACTCAGGTGGCGTCTGCAGATAACATGGCGGACCCTTTCACAAAGGCGTTACCGACCAAGGCTTTTGAGAAGCACGTGGATGCCATGGGAGTTAAGACTGTTGTTCCCCGCTAGGCCAAGTGGGAGATTGTTGTAGCTCGTGTGTCCTTAGCGTGGATTTTCTGTATTAACATTAATAAAGATGACTTTGGTTATTGCTTTAATTAGAATACTATTCTGCTATATGATAATACTCATATAATAAAAGGACCCTAGGGAACACAGTAGGCCACTAAGGCGCATGGAGGATCCATGTTTGGGAGACCCAGTGGACCAGTTCTGTGTAGACCTAGAACTATTTCACAGCTTAGGTGATGCCGGTCGCTTCACCGAGAATAAGATGTTGGCAGGTAGAGGATGTGGTGAAGTCTCCACCATGGGAACGTGGGATTCCCATTCACCTGACCAAGCACGATGATCGTGTTGAACAGGAACCAAGACGGTGCATAGTTCAGTGATTCAGACACTGGTGCAGAAATCGTCTTACTACTATAGATAATCTGTCCTTAACCCTGAGAGACCATGCTCACTGGGCCAACCAGTTGTGTGGTGCTTTGATGTGCCAACGTGTGCGGACCTTCCATAGTCCAATACCACGGTACGTTGGGTTACCCGGCTGGCGCTTGAGTGACATGTAATCCCTACATGTTATCCGACGTCCAGTATTGGATGGGTGCGTTTTGATGAGTCAATATGTCCACACAGTTAACCCAGGCTTGGTGGTTGTCAGTATGACTGACGATGTTCCGGATGCTAGGCATAGCACCGGAAGGTGTGTGGTGTTATAGATGACAAGTCATCAAACCCTAGTCAGATGATCGATCGGGATCTGACGGTGCTCCCCACCGCCCAAGTCGTATCATAGCACCAGTAATATGAGGGATAAGGATTATCAGAGTATAGTAGAGAACAGGGTTACGAGGGAGTAACATAAGTTTAGGATCACTAGAGTTTAACTCGCGTCGCACTCTGGGTGGCTACGCGGGTTAATCGGATTAGAGCTGATTAACGGAACTTTCGGTATGTCACCGGAACAGTTAATTAGGGATCCGGTTGGAGCTAGAGATCCCGAACCCTGAAGGTTCCACCCTGTCGTTGCGTATAGGAATTGTTCCCCGACCTAGTTGGATACGTTGGATACGAAGTAGCGCGATGGAGCGCAAGCCCGGAGCCAAAGAACCTAATTCACATGTGTTACGGGCCGTAGGGGTATTTTGGTAAATACTGAAATATGGCTCAGAACATATTGAATATGGATCTTAGATTGAGCGGAATAATTCCAGGAGCTCACAGGCGCTGACGGAACTCGATTCCGAGTAGCGCACCTCACTCAGTCTCACTTTCAGTTTTCCGCTTTTCGTGAAGGGCGTTTTCGTCCGGACTTCACAATAGACACCCGGAAGACCTAAATCCGATCCCCCCTTGTTCCTATCCATCTAGGGGCCGGCCCTAGGCTCCTTGGAGCCATGGGAGATCGCCCCTATAAAGGAAATAGGGGGGAGGGCCGGCCCTAAGTGCCTCCCTCCTATAGGAAATCCGAACCTCCTCCTTTAGCTCCTCCTTGTGGTTTCGGCCAAGGAAAAGAGAGGAAGAAGAAGGGAGAAGGAAGAGGAAGGAAGGAAAAGGAAGAAAGGAGAAAGAGGAGGAGAAAATCTCGCGGCTCGCCATCGTCTTCGCAACGGATTCCTCCGTCGGCTCGTAATCCCTGCACTCAGAGACGGGATTTCGAGGATTCTTCAATTCGCAAAGGAAAATGTGCTATCCGATAGTTTCCCTTGCGATTCAAGTGCGGTTCTTCATCGTTCTGTAATCTCCGGATCATAGATCCATAAGGTATGATGAATCTAAACATCTAAGTAGATGCATGCATGTCTTCCGTAGATCGTAGTATGCCTCTAGGGTGTCCGCACATATGCTAAGATCATAGATTTGCATGTAGATTGTTTTGTAGAATTAATTGTAATGAAACATACACCGTATGATCTTCGGATCTTTTTTTTGCTTCCGCTGCGACTCTGATTAGCGGATCCAATTCCAACAAGAGAGAGATGAGGGGGCCGGTGGAGGGTGATGGTGCCGCCGGAGAAGTCGGGGATGAGCGCGCACGAATCTCCGGCTGGAGGTCGAGGAGATCTCAATCGATTTGGAGTTCGATCGTTGTCTCGTGGGGCGTAGAGATCGGAGAGGAGGCCAGCCGGTAGCAAAATCCTGTAGCCGGAGAGGCTGTGTGCATGAATCTCCTGTAGCCGGGAGGAGAGATCACAGCCCCGGCGATCTCCTCTGGCGATCTCAGCCCCGAGGCCAGCCGAGACGGGAGGGGGGATTACAGCCCCGGCGATCTCCTCCGGCAATCTCTTGTAGCCGGCGAGGCTGTGTGCACGAATCTCCTGTAGCCGGCGAGGCCAATCGGACGCAAAATCCAAGGTTTCGTGGTCGCGTGGGGACGAAGGCAGCAAGGGTGAGGGGAGGGCGCAGCGAATCTCCGGCTGGAGGTCGATATCTAAAGGCGCAGGATTTTTATTCATGAAAGGGGTAGCCAATTTGAGTCGTTCACTAGATGAGAATCGAATGGCTCACACTGACAGCTCAAACGAGAATTAAGCTGTCAGCCTATATCCCGTTTTCTATATATATATATATATATATATATATATATATATATATATATATATATATATATATATATATATATATATATATATATATATATATATATATATATATATATATATATATATATATATATATATATATATATATATATATATATATATAGGATACGGGATATAGGCTGGCGGCCTATTTCGACGAAATGGGTAGCCACCCATTTGATGCCCCTAGGAGTCTTAGAATATGCTGATTTTTTGTGAGCATAAGTATCTTATCTTAGATAGAACACCCACAAAAAATCAGCAAATTCTAAAACTTTTAGGGGCATCAAATGTAATATTTCAGATTAACGGTGACAACGAACGCTCGATAAAACTTCTAACATTTGATGCCCCTAGGAGTTTTAGAATGTGTTGATTTTTTGTGGGTGTTCTATCTAAGATATGATACTTATGCTCACAAAAAATCAGCACACTCTAAGACTCCTAAGGGCATCAAATGGGTGGCTGCCCATTTTTTCGAAATAGGCTGGCAGCTTATTTCCCGTTTCCTCTCTCTCTCTCTCTCTCTCTCTCTCTCTCTCTATATATATATATATATATATATATATATATATATATATATATATATATATATATATATATATATATATATATATATATATATATATATATATATATAGGAATGTTAGGGCGCGGCGTGCGGTGCGTGCGGCGCCGCACCGCAGCCGTCTGATGCACTGTTGCGGTGCGTGCGATGCACGCAGTGGTGCATTAGACGGCTGCTGCGGTGCACCGCACGCACCGCACACCGCATCCTAACAGCCCTATATATATATATATATATATATATATATATATATATATATATATATATATATATATATATATATATATATATATATATATATATATATATATATATATATATATATATATATGCAATAATAAACAGGGATCCATAATAATTATTCTATAAAACTGGGTTGCCCTAAACTCGAACTTTTCGGGTATTACATGCACGTACAGCAGGTATCAAAGGTATGTAGTTTTCCATTAGTTTTAATATAGAATTGATTGGGCACTAGTGCGCCCGTGTCCAACCTCAGAGATCTTCTGGCTTGAGCGTCAGAAGGACCTTGCATTGGCTTGAAAAAAGCCTTGGCTTTTGTTGCAGATATCGGAGCTGAAGCCAGGTTAGGAACGCAGACTGTTTTGGGAGGTGTGAGTGCATAAACAACACCTACCTGTAAACTTCACACATCTGAACGCATCAAAAATTTTATTGCTCCTAGTTTGGATCTCTCTTGAACCCTCTTCGATTACCAGAAACTCAAAGTGTCAAAAAAAGTTCTTTGGGGTTTTTAATTCATTGTTATTGAACTCAAACTCTCATAAGGCATTGTATCCTAGATGTCGGTTTGCATTCTGCCCATCAGCAAATTCAATCCGAGTGGGTGCAAATCACACTTTGAAAAAAACCATATACTATACATACGTGCCTCGAAGTCTAGTTTTTTATTCCCTATTTCCCAAAAGAAAGATTTTGATGTTGGAAAATACTAGAGCACCACGAAAGCTGGGTGGACATAGTTACTTTATGAGAGAAAATAACATTTTTCTTTATCTGGCTGGTAGCGTACATGGTGCATGACCTTTTCATATGGGCCTAGGGCTGCAACTCGGGTGGGCCAACCCGAGTCCTATCCGAATTTGGACGGGTCTGGGTTAGGATTTTACATAAATGGGTTAGGCTTGGGTTGAAAAATCCCAACCCGACTTCAATTCCGGTTAAGCATGGGGCAAATCATCCCGATCTATCCCGAAACTTGACCATTTAGTAAATATATATTATATAATACATATTGAGTAGAGGTCGTCCGATCAAAATCCATCTGTTGTATCATCCACTGAATCCTAGTTTGCATTCACATTGAGATGGAGGCCAACTTTGATTGCCATTTATCCTGCTTCTAATAGCTAAAGTTTGATTGGCATTTACCATGACTGAGGTCATGGCGGACGATGATGTGAGTCTTGTTACTACTGAGTCTCAACCTTTACCCCAACCCCCTCAATTCTGGAGGGGAGTTGTGGTGGTGCAAGGCACCGCCAATGGCACTTGCCTTTGGGTGGAAACATTTACACAATCACTTACCGACTAAGGGCCTCCTCATTAGGCGCGGTGTGTCTCTTGATGTCTTTTGCAGCAAGTGTGCGAGCGAGGTTGAAGATGCCACTTATACAGTTTTTTGGGTGCCATCATGCGAAAGAGGTATGGGGTATGCTTCCTCTTCTTGACAATGCCCCAATGTGTATTCAGGAATGGTGTGCCATGATTTGTGAAGTCTTGATCGGAGAGAATCGTGACAAGTCTTAGAGCAGTCTTCTGATTAATGCGACCTGGAGAATATGGCTCGATCATAACAAAGAGCTTTTTGAGAGAAGTTCCAAGAACCCTCTTGTGGTTGCTAGGACTAGTGTCATTCGATCTAATAAGTTTATGGAATCTAGTGGTGGTTTTGGTTGTTCGCAGGTTCCAAGACCTACCCAAGAATCAATCTTCTTTCGTTGAATTCCACTAGAACGAGACGAAGTAAAGTTGAACTTTGATGGAGCTCTCAATTAGGGCCTATGCATGGGTGATGCGGGATTTGTTTTAATAGACCACAATGGCCGGAGTCTTCTTGATGGATGGTGCCACCCCAATTCGGTCTTCATTGGTGATCGACACGGGGGGCCAGAGCTCTGTGGGAAGGGTGTAAGATGACATTGGCTTCTAGATGGAGGACCACAATATGGATTGAAGGTGAATATGCTACTATCATCAACTGGATCAAGAACAGATACAGCGATCATTACCTCCTCAATGATATAGGGGTAATGATTTAAGCCCTAACGACACTCAGGATCTCCCATGTTCACCGTGAAGCTAATCGGTGGCGGATTAGGTAGCTAATTTTGTGAAACTTTTATTGGGTACTTGTATTCGGACAGAGAACTTCCCGTTCGAGTTAGCCGCCAAGGCTTGGATGAATGTGTCGGCATGTGAATCCATCCAACTTTGACACATTATTCAGATTCTCCTAGACGGACCGGAGATTCATTGGCCATATAAAAATGCCATTGTGATACTTTATGGGCTGCACTTCTCCAAATGAGCTACTAATCTGATATTTGGTAGAGGCTTGGGATATGGAAGTTCAACCCAATCTTTAGTTGGGCTTAGAATAGAAAAGTTCAACCCGAACTTGAGTTGGGCTTGGGCTTAATTGGGATAAGGAAACTCAACCCGACCTTAAGTTGGGCATGGGCTGAGGATTCAACCCCTCGGGTACAAATATAACCATCGGTATTAATATATGCTATCCTGACATATATTTATTGTACAGTCGGTAATAATATATTATCTATACCGACGGTATATTATAAGTAATCGGTAACATTATTTATCTATTTTTTAATTATTTATGTATTACCGATGGACAATTATTTACCGTTGGTATTAGTAGATTTTAATTACCGATGGATATATTAACTCATCATTGTTTGCTTTTCCGGTGCCATCTTTATCGACAGTTGGTGACAAAATTTATTTCCGTCGCCATATATTTATACTGATGGAACATAATTATGTATTACCTACGGTAGTAAAAATAGTTTTTGTTGTAGCAGATCAATTCGTCTATCCCATATGAGTTGCAGCCCTACTTGGGGACCCATAGCCACCACTGTGTCAACACGGTCAAGAAGCCGAGACTTGAACCTCTCTATTCCCCCTCTATTCCTCTCACATGTCACTGTTTCCATACCATGGGGCCCCACCAACACCAATTTGACCTGGGTTCGACTCCTCACTGATGATCATCTCCGCAATCGGTTGCTGACGATTTGGGGACTGAGAGATGGAGATCCGAAAACCAACAGCCATGATCTACGACCAAGGGATGTACCCAAGGGGGGATACCACCACTCCCGACCGCCGCTAACCACCTGTCGCCGCCTCATTATCACCGCTGGCCACCGTCTTTGCTGGCCACCGACCTCTCCTTACGACCACCGACCACCACCTACTGCCGACCTTTCCGGTTGCGACAGCGGATGGTGGCCGGTGGTCAGTAGGGGTGGTCGTCGATGGCTGTGGTGGTAGGCAGGGGTGGTAGCCAGTGGCGGTGGTTGATGACAGCGACGGTGGCGGGCGAGCGACCGACAGGAACGGTTGCCGATGGCGGCCAGCAAGAGGTGGGCGGTAGCCAAGGGTGGTGGTATCCTCCTTTGGATTCATCCCATGGCCATAAATGATGGTCGTTGATTTTTGGATCGCCACATGTCTCTCTCCAAATCGTCAGTGACTGACAAGGGAGACGATCATTAGTGAAGAGGAGTCGAACCCCTTAGACTCGGTGGTACGACACCAGTGACATCACTGATATCCTATGTGAGAGGAATAGAGGGGAATAAAGGAGTTCAGTTCTCCTCCAGTTAGTCGGTCCGGCTGGTGGGCCCGTGCGCATCACAGTTGTACGATGGCAAGTGACCCGAAAGTGAATCGTACTCCACCGACTGTATGAGGCTATGATGCGCACTAGGCCCATCGACCAAGACCGACATACTGAAAGATATCCGAACTCATAATAGAGCGGCTAGGAATAGAGAGGATCCGGTTCCCAAGAAGTCCCCCCCCCTACCCCCCCTAGACATATTGCGTACACGGGGGGCATCGGCCACCTCTCATGCTATGGTTGAGGCACTAAGCATTGCCAAGTTGACCGGTCAATGGATCAGATTTTGATCTGAATCTGATCCATTAAGTCGGATATAGATAGGTTTCTTTTATCCGATAATCTGATAACAGTCCGAATCCGATAACCATTAACTTAACAAATCGGATATGGAATTACACCAATCCGATCTGTTAAGAACTCGATCGACAAACTATAACATAATATATTATATTTAACCATTGTTAGATTAGATTGTTTTAGATCTAAGGCTCTAAGGGTTAATATAAAAAAAGATTCTCATGGCCTCCGCTCAGATTTTATAATGGTCCTTTCGAATCCCAAGTTTTAAATTAGTTGTTCTTCTGTGGGCTCGACGCTCAACAATATCACAGCCATCTGATGTACTTCTATCTAAGATCTGAATTTTTATCCGAATCCGATCCAATTAGTGCTAAATCAGATATTGATTGGATTTATTGATTCGATGATCTGATAACTAACCGAATCTGATAATCCATTTACTTAATCGATCGGATTTCGATATTGCCTAATCCGATCCGTTGACAGGTCGACTGCCAAGTGCCAACGTGAATGGCCATCGCTGTCAGGAATGTCAGCCCACGTGGTAATTCTTCCATCGGACCGCCGACTCTGAGTAGAGGTGTAAAAAAAGCCCACCAGCCCAAACCCGGCCTAGCCCAGTCAAAGGCCCGACCCAAAAGCACCATGGGACGGGCTCGAGCCACCAGCTTGAGCCTGCGCCCAGCCCAACCAGGCCCGAAAGAAAGCTAGCACGAAAAACCCGAACCATATACTGCATAGTTCTTATATATATAAATATTGTATGTTTGTACCAGTAATTACGTGATGTACAATGGTTATAGAGTTTGGAAATTACCATAAGGTTTTGTGATCAAACCTACACATTACTTTTTCAAGAAAATTTTTTTTTTAAAAACACACATGTTTTAATCCCGATCGGGTTCCAAATTACTAATATATGTATACACGGATCGAGCTCGGGCTCAGACCTTTGGTTAGTACACTGCCCGCCCGATCTGGCCAGGCCCGTTGCACAACCCTAACTCCAGGTGCTGAGGTTGCAAGATCTATCCAGTAGCATATCCCAGTGTCCCACTTTGACATTTCCACGAAGGCCGCACAGATGGCACCATCAGGGGCGTATTACCCAACACAACCTCACTTTTTCCGGACTATTACCATCCAACAGCAGCGGGCCTATCAACGATACGGCTTTTCGCATCTGAGAACGGGAACACCGCTGATTCCGATCATCAAAGGCTCCCATGCGCCACTGTGGCAGAACTGAAAATTTTCTCTAGACAGAGGGTGAAATGGGGTATGCAGAGATTTTATAAAATTGCACAGAAATAATTTATCCATTCGATTTATTTGTACATATCGAACGCATCACAATCCTCATGTGCGTCATGCCGTTCAATCTAGCCGAGTCTCTCTCTACCACCACCTCATTCTCTCTCTCTCTCTCACCACATCTCTCAAGGTCCACCCGAATCTCTCCCTCTCTAACCACCATCATTCTTACTGTTCCCACCCCCACGGCCCCACCTGATCGATTCTCTCTCTCTCTCCCTTCTCTGTGTTTGAAAACAGAGAAGGGGGCCGCTTCGTGCAAATGTACGTCACGGGCATTCTCTATTATATTTATCATTTATGGCGGCAAATGTACGTGATGACTTGATCTTGAAAACCTCGGCTCCGAAACAGTCTAAACTGACGTGGCACGGCGGTATGTTCGTATCTCCTCCAGTCGGTCGGCCCGGCGACCATCACAGCCGAACAGTGGCCAGTGATCTCCAAAAGTGAATCGCACCCCAGCGACTGCTTGTGTCTGTGATGTCCATCGGGCACATGACACCGACCGGAACCGACCAACTGGAGGAGATCAGATCGAGCTCCATGACCGCCGCCGATACACAACGTGAGGCCTACGGATCACGTGGGACGCACCGCATGGGGCCCACCTTGTTTCCGCCTAGGCGTGTCGGCCCGGAGGTCGATCCGTCCGTATATAACGGGCCGATCTCTTCCCTCAGTCGAATGAACCGGTCCAGCCGTGGAGATGGCGGAGAAAGCGATGCCGCCATCATCCATGGCCACCGACGAACCGTCGTGCGATCACGCGCCGCTGATCGAGGAGATCACCCGGGGGCGCGGTCTCCTGATCAAAATCAAAGCCCTCCTGCTGCTGCCGCCGCCGCCCCCGACCAACCTCTGCTCGGAGCTCGCCGGAGAGACCTTAGAATCGCTCGACCGGGCTCTCTCCCTGCTCCGACGACGCAGTGCTCTTCATCTCGTCGCCCCCCGAGCTGGATCACCCAAACCCAACCACGGCGCGAGGATCAAAAGCTCGAAGAACGTGGGCGAAGGAGACGAGGGCGGTGGCCGTAAGAGGGGGTAAGTACTAAGTACACTCCGCCGATCCTTCATCCTATTGGTCGCGATTAATTCGGTTAGTACGCGGGACTAATTCGCCACGTACTGCAGGAGGCAGCCGCAATCGTCGATCATCCAAACGTCCGATCCTGATCACTACGACGGCCACCAGTGGAGGAAATACGGGGAGAAACCCATCAACGGCGCCGTACATCCGAGGTCATCTCATCATGTACTAATCTCCACCGTCGGTTCACCTTACACATGAGCTGATCATGCATTTTATGCAGGCGCTACTACAGGTGCACCTACTATAAAGACCGACGGTGCCCGGCAAAGAAGACGGTGCAACGGAAGGACGGCGGCCACGACCCCCCCGAGTTCTTCGTAGCTTACACCATGGAGCACAGCTGCAGAAGAATCGAGCCGGCGTTTCCCTCGGCTGTTCGGGTTCTCAGCTTTGGATCCAACAACTGGAGAAGCGGCGGCGGCGGCGGCGGTGGCGATGATCCGGGCGAGTCATCCTCGGTTGGTCAAATCCGGGACCCGGGACGCAGCCCAATGGCGGAGACCCATCCGCTGACGGATCCGCCGATTCTTCAGGAGTCGTCCTCGTTTGCCCAATGCCGGAACCACGAATGCACCTCGACGGCGGACGCTCCCCCGGTGACGGATGCGCCGATTCCGGAGGATGGTGAAAAGCCAAAGTGGAGCACCAGGGATGTGGATTCGAACATGTTCCCGCTGATGGATCCTTTGGAGCTGTCCTCAGTTGCTCAAATGATTGCGGAATGGGAAAATTGCGCTGACACCCCCGGAGGCCTGGAATGCAAATAGACATACCCCCCTCATTCTGCATGCCATTTCGGGCAGGGTGAAACGGACGGTTATCATTCAGTTTAGTATCTTGTGCCCCACATTTTTGGATAAACTAGTGTCCTCATATGATTGAGCTGTCTTTTTTTTTTAGAAATCCCACTCAATGAATGAGAGGAGGGTTTGGCTTATACTCTTACCCAGTAAATTAAAAATAAAATATGTACAGAGAAAGAGGGCGTAAAGGAGGAAAGGTTGTAATTAAGAATACAATCTCAAGAACAATCTTAATCCGCGGGGTTAATTTGATGCAATGCCCAGAGATGGTTTGTCAACTTTATAATATCAGCAATGGTCGTATGATTAAGTTGTCGATCAACCAGAATGTCAGCCAGTTGCTCAGATTGAGAGGTCTCTGTCAGCATTGACGGAGGGGATTGATTTGGGGTTTCCCACCTCTACAAGTGATGAAACAAAGGGAGAGAAACAAAAGGCCGGCCATAGCAAGTTACACACGCAACCAAGGGTAGTCAGCCCTATATATGGAGCATAGGGAGAGGGGAGCCGCCCCTAGTGTGAGGCTTGCCCGACCTCCCTCTCTTTATCTCTCGGTCTCTCTCTCTCTCTCTCTCTCTCTCTCTCTCTCTCTCTCTCTCTCTCTCTCTCTATCTCTCTGGGGCTTGCGAGCTCGGACTTCAATGCGACTTCCTTTCTTGGTATTTCAAAGACAAGAAGGACTAAAATAAGGGGTCACTCAGAGATCCTTTGTTGGTATGTCGTGCATCGTGTGAGATCGGGTCAACGAAGAAAGCTTCATCCTCTCGTGTATCATCGGTTTCTTCGTGGGCGATTTTCTGTCTCCATTGATAAAGAAAAACAATTCTTCTGTATCCATTGACAAAGGCATACAATATTCTAACCCGTAGATCAAGCATAGATTAAAATTGCATGCATGCTAGATATTCGTACCGCTAGATTGACCTTAAGGTGTTCGATTCACATGCATGCACATGCACGTATATGTATATTAGTTTCAATGAAAGTTTTAATCATGTAACGCGTACCACTCACGGTCTTCTGACTGGTAAATCTCTTCTGTTGTGGACCTCTATCATATGATTTTTCCCACAATTAGTATCAGAGCTATACTAGTGGTGTGCGTTTTATGGCTTTTTATGAAACCATTATATGCACACATGGTAAGTGTGATATTTCATCAGAGTTACTATGCTTAGCTAGATCATACTTATGTATATATTGCTCGTTCTATGAATTGTGTTTACAAGGCGCCGCTATAAAATAAATCTGGATATATGATTGCTTGCTACCGGGGTCGGACCCCGTGTTAGACTTTGTATGGATTTCCTCTCTATGTGTGTGGATAGATTTTAGAATCGTAGTCGGGCGAGTGGTGGAGGTTAAACACCCTCGATTCCTAGGCTTTTTGCTAGATGTGTTTTCCTTTGTTTATAGAAAATTGCATATAAGGGAGTACTTTCTCGAAACATACTAGAACTTTTTCGATTACAGATCGTGAAGAAAAATTTTCTACAGAGATCCACTACAGGGAGGACGAGTAAAAACCTGGAGAACAAAAAAAATCTGGTAAAGGGTTCACGAGGGCAACGAAGGAACTGGATTGAGGAACCTTGCGAAGGAAATTGAAGTGTCAGCGCTGTGCTAGTCATATTCAGAGGTTGGACCTGAACTTGATTTAGTTGTTTAATTGCTTTCTTTATTTATTCTTTATGTTTCATATCGAATCCCAATGAGATGATTTTATTATCAGTATTTTAGAGGGATTCCTTTTCCTACGGGTCCAAGCGACCTTATTAGGATAAGATTCCTCAAGTGATGTCTATTATTTAATTGATCTTTGATGATAACATGAACTTCTCATATTCAGTTTTGCCACCATTAGGTTAATGCCCGACTACTTTGGTGTTCCTATTTGCCTAGCATCGAAACCAATAATGAGATGAAGATCTACTATGATATTAATCGCTAAATTTATAAACGAGGTACCATGAAAGTGGGAGCCCTTTCCTATCAGTCTGATCTTAAGCTAGGCTCAATGACACTAGTGTGATAGCAGGTTTTGCGGATCGACAACGCTCTCACGGTATGTAATATGATATTTGAGTGGAGAAATCCACTTAAGGTATGGACTATGATACTCCGAATTCAATTAATACTTTGTGAAAGACTTAAAATACTAGTGAGAGCTTGGTATGATCAGCTTCTAGTGTATATGTTATCGTAATCTTAGTGTACACTCATACTCGCATAAAATAACCCTCAAATTTAATAAAGGATGCAAGAGAACTTAAGGAGATCATCTGGCCTCCACGGCCAACCATTTCGTGTTCGGATGGTAAGAGTTGTGTCGTTCCATACCGGATGAGGTAGCGGTCTCCTTCGGGATATGACGATTGCATGGCCAGGAGAGAAGAGTTTTTTTTTCCACCTTTGTGTTAGATTAGATTGTTTTAGATCTAAGGCTATGAGGGTTAATATAAAAATGATTCTCATGGTCCTCCGATTAAGACTCAGGTTTTATCCTGGTCTTTTCGAATCCCAAGTTTGGAGTCAGTTGTTCTTCTAAGAATTTGATGCTAAACAATATCACAATCATTTGATGTACTTCTATCCATGATCTGAATTCTCATCGGAATCCGACCCGTGCTAAAACAAAGATAGATTGGATTTTTTGATCCGATGATCCGATAACGATCCGAATCGAATAATCCGTTACTTGATCGGATTTGGTTATTACCTAATTCGATCCGTTGAAAGGTGCCAAGTGCCAACGTGGCTGGCCATAGCTGTCGAGATCGTCAGTCCATGTGGTCCCGGGTGCTGAGGTTGCAAATATCTATCCGGTAGCGTATCCCACGCTTGACATTTCTACGAGGGGCCCCACAGCAGGCACCTTCAAGTATCTGGGAAGGGCTTATTACCCAATACACCCTCACTATGCCTTGACTATTACCATCCGACACAGTGTAGGCAGCTGGCCTATCAAACGCGCCCATGCGACACTGTGGCAGTACTGAAATATTCCTTTAGACCAAGGGTGAACTGGGGATCGAAAAGTCCTTTGTTTTTAATACATATTATAATATATTAATCATTTATGGCGGTCGATGTGATGACTTGGACCTTGAAAACCTCGGCTCCGAAACAGTCTAAATTGAGGCGGTATGACGGAAACTTCGGGTCTCCCCAGTCGGTCGCACCGGCCGGTGAGCCCGGAGCTCCTCATAGCCAAACCGACCGGGCCGACCGACTGGAGGATATCTGAACTCCAAACCTACCGGCCGCCGCCAAAGCGTGTCGGCCTGGAGACGGGGGAGAAGCCAATGCCATCACCCATGGCCGCCGACGAACCATCATGGGCAAATCCGGGACACGGGAGGCAGCACATCGGCGGTGACCCACCCGCCGATCCATCATTGGTCAATCTCGTTTGCGCAAAGCCGGAACCACGAATGCAGCTCGACGGCGGACACACCCCCGGCGACGGATTCGCCGGTTCCGGATGATGGGGATTAGGATTCGGACATGTTCTCGCTGATGGATCCTTTGGAGCTGTCCTCAGTTGCTCAGATGATTTCAGAATTGGAAAATTGCATTGACACCCCCGGTGGTTTGGAATGAAAACATACATACCCCCCCCTCTTTGCGTGCCATTTCGGGCAAGGTGTAACGGACGGCTGTGATTTAATTTAGGATCCCGTGCCTCTCAATTTGGATAAACTACAGTGACCTTGTTTTTTTTTTTTTGGGTTAAACAGTGACCACGTTTGATAGAGCTGTCGATCTCCGGCAGCATTGAAGCAGGGGGTTAATTGGAGTCAGAGCATAGTTCAGGGTTCAAATTGTTAAAAAAAAATTATGGCCTTTAAAGTAATTAAGCTTGTACAAATTTAAGTTTCCGTAATAATTAGTAAAATACACGATATTATTAGGAATAAGAACTAAGCAAACAGAGTTAGTAAACATCACATGAATCTGACCAATTCGACTTGACCCACCAATGTGCGCTAACCTAGTCATAATCCGATCGAGCTTGCTGAAAATTTGTTCTAGGGTTGGGCACAATTTGGGCAACGTACCAGGGTTGAAGGTATGGTTGGATGGGACGCGGTTTGAAGGTTCTACAGTTGGAGGTGGGCTTAGCTGACAATTAACCCAACCTAACTTGCTCGAGTTGTGGCTCCTTTGGTTTGCGATGGTAACCGCCCGATTCATACCATGTCACATGAACAAATTCACGTACCCACGTGCCAAATAAAAACCTACACACACGACTCTCCTCGGCCACTGCCAGCGCACGCACCACCTATTTTTTCTTTTATTTTTTTTTCAGTGTACTGTCTAGCTACCACATCTATCACCTTCCTTTGGTTACACCTGACTACTTCGTTCACCAGAGACCAAATCTAAGGTAGGAACAATGACTGGTAGTGTAGCTATATAATTTCTATTAATGGAACCAAAGTGTACTGTGCTTATTACAATCAACTACAAATTTTGCCGATCTATAACACATTAATTGACACCTATAGTAACATAACTGGGACTCATATCTCTAAGTAACATTTGGATGCTTTTTCATTATGCAATTAGATTTCACAACCACCAAGTTGATGTTAGCACCTTCTTCATTGTAGTAGAAACCTCCAAATTCGGTGGCCAGAATTAGACGTTTTTTTTTTTGGTACTCAAAGGCGGAGATCAATAGATCTCTAGGGGATGCTACAGTACGGCACGAGTAGAACAAACAACAACTCGACAACAGCCGCCATCGTCAGCAAAAACCCAAGCAAACCATGGCTGAAGAAAGCGCCACACCAGTGCACAACTAAACGCCACACCGGCGTACAAAAAAAAGAGTAACAAACCCACTGCTCCGACCACTGGCGGAGAACACGCCCACCGGTGAACTACAACCACAAAAAAAACATAAAACATGGCAAACCTCTGCAATTCCCAGTAGCAGATCGCCAAAGAGAAAATGGGAATTATACCCATTGCCGTCGAACTCCGCCATCACAGCTTCTCTGAGAACCGCATTGCTGGCTAACGGAGGCTGTGGGTGCAAAAATTGTACGGGGAAATTTCCGAGCCGCCTTGATCGGGAACCCCGCCCCACAGCCTTGATTGAATATTGATGGTTTGTAGAGTTAGAGAGTTAGGAGAGTAGATAGAGAGAATAAAGAGCGATGACACAAGGATTGGTGACGGAGTTCGGTCTTACGACCTACGTCTCCGGGCGAGAGGTGCCACCTGATCTTCACTATAATTTGAATATAAAGGGTTGAGTGTTCTCTCGACAGGCCGAGAGAAACTTCGTACAGTCAGGTTGCACGGAGCAACTAGAAGAGAATAAGAAGGGAAGAATTGAGCTCTAGCACTTGCTCTGGGATCCTCCTCCTTTGATTGAATGGCCAACCCCTCCTCTGGATGCCTTGGGGATCCTTTTATAGCGTAGGCACGTGCCCGATATGGCAGTGATGACGTGGCGCTGATGACGTGGCACTGGTTCTGGGCCTCCTTGCTGGGCCCTTATTGGGCCGTTGTTCGGGCCCAATAAGGGGGAGGGCTTGATCTGCGAGCCTCGTAGAGTGGGCCCATGTGAGCCCAGGCGGGCTTACCCACTTGGGCCGTTGCGCGGGCCCATGCTGCTCTGATCTGGTCCGGTACAATTTTTGCACCCACAGTTACCCCCTCCCAGTCGGGTCAGGACCCCATGGGTCGGCTGGGATTCCAAGGTGCAAACGCTTTAGGATCTTGGCACGGTTGGCGAGGGTTGTCGGTGCCGCGGTTCGTATTAGCAGAGCCTTCTTCCGCCGATGCCGAGACCCTTTTTGGCGCGAGCCAAAAAGTCTCGGTTTTGCGAGGGGGTGTTTCCGAAAAAACAGTGCGTTTTCCGATCGAGTGGATACCGAGAGGGTACCGAGTGCATACCGAGTGGGTACCGAGAGCATACCGAGTGGGTACCGAGACCCTTTTGGTGCAAGCCAAAAAGTCTCAGTTTTGCAAGGGGGTGTTTCCGAAAAGGCAGTGCATTTTCCGACCGAGTGGATACCGAGAGGGTACCGAGTGCATACCGAGTGGGTACCGAGAGCATACCGAGAGGTTACCGAGAGAGTACCGAGAGGTTACCGAGAGGGTACCGAGAGGATACCGAGACCCTCTTGGTGAGAGAACACCCCCTCGCAAAACCGAGACTTTTTGGCTCGCGCCAAAAAGGGTCTCGGCATCGGCGGAAGAAGGCTCTGCTAATACGAACCGCGGCACCGACAACCCTCGCCAACCGCGCCAGGATCCTAAAGCGTTTGCACCTTGGAATCCCAGCCGACCCAGGGGGTCCTGACCCGACTAGGAGGGGGTAACTGTGGGTGCAAAAATTGTACCGGACCAGATCAGAGCAGCATGGGCCCGCGCAACGGCCCAAATGGGTATGCCCACCTGGGCTCACATGGGCCCACTCTACGAGGCTCGCAGATCAAGCCCTACCCCTTATTGGGCCCGAACAACGGCCCAATAAGGGCCCAGCAAGGAGGCCCAGAACCAGTGCCACGTCATCATCGCCACGTCATCACCGCCATATCGGGCACGTGCCTACGCTACAAAAGGACCCCCAAGGCATCCAGGAAGGTTGTTGGTCATTCGATCAGAGGAAGAGAGGATCCAGAGCCAGAGCCAGAGCCCTCTATTCTCCCCACCTTGTTCTCTTCTAGTTGCTCCGTGCAACCCCACTGTTCGAAGCTTCTCTCGGCCTGTCGAGAGAACGCTCAACCCTTTATATTCAAATTATAGTGAAGATCAGGTGGTACCTCTCGCCCGGAGACGTAGGTCGTAAGACCGAACTCCGTCACCAATCCTTGTGTCATCGCTCTTTATTCTCTCTATCTATTCTCACATCTCTCTAACTCTACAAACAATCCAATTCAATCAAGGCTGTGGGGGCGGGATTCTCGATCAAGGCGGCTCGGAAATTTCCCCCCACAATCTTTGGCGCCGTCTGTGGGATATCGATAGAGGTCTTACCCACACCTCTACCGACTCCTATTCAGCTTGTGGTGACGAGCCACAAGTCCTCCTCCAAATCAACATCAACGCCATCATCACGCCGACATCAACACGCTCGATGGTGAAGGCCAGCACTAACCCACCAAAGGCGGGTGCTAAACGAACAAACGATATGCTGATCGAAGAAGAACAAAAAGTCTCGGTTGCAACCAACCGAAGAAATGTTCGGGAACGACTGGGGCCGCAAGGCAGCCTTCCAGAAGGGCACAGCGATCGGCGAGACCCATCATCCCCGAGGCGTCGGTCCGGCAAAGAACCTGCTATTCAAGGGAACGAGCCTCAGGCTACATATGAGATCTCGGCTGCTGACTTCCAACTGTTAAATCTCATCAAGAAGAATGCGGCCCTCGAACAAGAGAGAGACTCCTTGAAGAAAGCAGCTGAGAGGACGGGGGTTATGATCCTCAACTCTCCCGCTGCGACTGAAGGCCCACTGAAGACTCACCCAGCTGCGAGTCATCATCTTGAAGAACCATATGTGCCGCGGATCGAGAGGCGTCAGGTATCCACACAAGCACCAAGGCAAATGGTGTGGGATCGCCTCGATGTCGACGGTGCACTAAGTTATCACCGAGAAGGATCGCCTCAGTCAACAAGGTCCACTGGACGTTCTATTCCTCCGCACATGAAAGCAACAAATGCCCACGAGCTGCTCAACCGATTAAGGCATACCGCCGACATGGGACGCCGTCATCAAGACCGTAGACAGCTAATCACCTCGGTGGGGCCACTGCATCCCCAGGTTCTAGTAACCCCATTTCCTATGGGTTGGCGAACACCGAGCCTGCCAAAGTTTAACTGCATCAAGGGAGACCCTGCTCTCCATATCCTAGCCTACAAGCAGGCCCTGACGCCGTATGAATATGAGAATCATATCCTTTGTCGTATGTTCGCGGGAAGTCTCGAGGGACCTGCCCTCGACTGGTACCACACGCTGCCTCCCGGTACGGTGGCCACATTCAAATAGTTGGCTGAACCTTTCATGGACCATTATCGGCTAAACTTAAAGCCGGAAAAGAAGCTGGATACACTCTACCGACTGAAGATGGGCTCTGATGAGTCTCTTAGGAGCTTCACGATGAGGTTTCGTAATGAGCACTCTGAGCTCACCGGTCGGTCCCAGAATGAGGAGGCCATCATGCTGGCATTCCAGAATGCTATCCGGCCAGAGCTCCACGTCTACACCGACTTCATACGGTACCCTCCCAGTACCTTAGAGGCAATGTTCAAGCGCGTAAAGCGGGAGATAGAGGTGGAAGACAATCAGCAGGCCAGAAGACTACGCGAGCCCCGCGAGTCTCGTGACTCCCGACATAAGAAAGACGATGAAGCTCCTAATGAAGCACGCTACAAGAAGTCTGCCCATGCTGCGTCCGATCAAAAGGCCCAGGCCAAAAGGTACAATGAAGATCCGAAAGCCCCTCCAGCAGAAAAGAGGCGAACTCCAAAGGAGCAGAGGGTGTTCACTGAGCTGAACACCTCCATTGAAGACATCTTCGCATACTTGCAGGACGAGCCCTTTTGCAAGTGGCCACAGCCTCTCCCTCCAAATTCCGACCAAGCGGGAGATACGACAGCCTACTGTGAGTTTCATCGCAGCCATGGCCACCCAACCTCTACATGTCGGAAGCTAAAGCATCACATCGAAGACCTGATCCAAGAAGGGCGGCTCGATGGCTACCTCGCTAATAAAGAACCAGGTCGAGAGTAGGAGAGGCTGCAGCAGTGGAGAAAAAAAAAGTTAATGTAATACATGGACGCATAATGGTAACGTCCGCTGGGCAACTTCTGAGAAAGTGTAACCGCTACTTTGTTGCATCAATAAAGTATCTCTTTTTTTCCCAAAATCAAATCTCTCGAAGTTCGATTCCACCATGTTAAGGCAAAAAAAAAGGGGCTCCTGGTAACCCAGGTCAACCAAAGACCTTCGATTCCGCCCATTCAAGTCGGAAGCTCGAAGGCAATTCGGCTACGCCCTCTCGAGGCTAAAGTCCGATAAAAAGGCTCCTGGTAACCCAGGTCAACCAAAAACCTTCGATTCCGCCCATTCAAGTCGGAAGCTCGAAGGTAAGTCGGCTACTCCCTCTCGAGGCTAAAGTCCGATAAAAAGGCTCCTGGTAACCCAGGTCAACCAAAGACCTTCGATTCTGTCCATTCAAGTCGGAAGCTCGAAGGCAATTCGGCTACACCCTCTCGAGGCTAAAGTCCGATAAAAAGGCTCCTGGCAACCCAGGTCAACCAAAGACCTTCGATTCCGCCCATTCAAGTCGGAAGCTCGAAGGCAATTCGACTACGCCCTTTCAAGGCAAGAGTCCGATAAAAAGGCTCCTGGCAACCCAGGTCAACCAAAGACCTTCGATTCCGCCCATTCAAGTCGGAAGCTCGAAGGCAATTCGGCTACGCCCTTTCAAGGCGAAAGTCAGATAAAAATGCTCCTGACAATCCAGGTCAAGCTAAACTATCAACTATACTTATCCGAGGCGATGAGAATAAGTCCAAGGCAGACGTCGCCGCTTTGACATGCACCAAGTTCAAGGAGACGTCCTTGGCACTCGAAGACAAAGTCCGAGGTGACCAACGCCTCGGCACTCTACAAGCCCAAGGCCCAGTCCTTGGCACTCGAAGACAAAGCCCAAGGTGACCAATGCCTCGGCACTCTACAAGCCCAAGGCCCAGCCCTTGGCACTCGAAGACAAAGTCCGAGGTGACCAATGCCTCGGCACTCTACAAGCCCAAGGCCCAGCCCTTGGCACTCGAAGACAAAGTCCGAGGTGACCAATGCCTCGGCACTCTGCAAGCCCAAGGCCTAGCCCTTGGCACGCGAAGACAAAGTCCGAGGTGACCAATGCCTCGGTACTCTACAAACCCAAGGTCTAGTCCTTGGAACTCGATGACAAAGTCCGAGGCGACCAATGCCTCGGCACTCTACAAGCCCAAGGTTCAGCCCTTGGCACTTGAAGACAAAGTCCGAGGTGACCAATGCCTCGGCACTCTACGAGCCCAAGGCCCAGCCCTTGGCATTCGGAGACAAAGTCCGAGGCGACTCTGTTAGTGATTGGTCTAACTCTGTCAGTGCGTGTATCCACACGGGTGCAGTCGACGGTGGGTAACACGGGATAAAATGGTGCTTCCTTGATCCTGGCTAAGTCAACACCCTCACCTGACCGTAGTACTTGACGAATACAGTAACCAGGTGCGGTAGTACTTTGGGTGAAGACTGGCTAGCCATCATGCGGCGTCATCCTAGATTATCTCTAAGAAGCCCCCTCGAATATAGCATTGTCCCTCGCCGACATCCCCACGCACCAGCGTTTTACCGAAAAAGTGTCGGTTTCAAATTGGGCTAAAATTCGAAAAATGCACTATTTTTAATACCGACACTTTTTGGCCTCTTCTAGCAGCCCCAATAATGGGGTGTCGGCATCAACAAGCAGCCCCCCCTCGGTTTTGCACAAAAACCAAGTGGGGAAGGGATGACGGCACACCATCAGCTACAACCACCCCTCGGTTTCGTCAGAAAACCGAGAGGGCGTGTGTGTTGGCATCAACAAGCAGCCCCCCCCCTCAGTTTCACACAAAAACCGAGTGGGGAAGGGGTGACGGCACACCATCAGCAGCACACCCCTCGGTTTCGTCAACAAAAAAAACCGAGAGGGGGTGTGTGTCGGCATCAACAAACAACCATCCCTCGGTTTCGTCAGAAAACCGAGAGGGCGTGTGTGTTGGCATCAACAAGCAGCCCCCCCTCGATTTCGCACAAAAACCGAGTGGGGAAGGGATGACGGCACACCATCAGCTACAACCACCCCTCGGTTTCGTCAGAAAACCGAGAGGGCGTGTGGGTTGGCATCAACAAGCAGCCCCCCCTCGGTTTCGCATAAAAACCGAGTGGGGAAGGGGTGACGGCACACCATCAGCAGCACACCCCTCGGTTTCGTCAGAAAACCGAGAGGGCGTGTGTGTTGGCATCAACAAGCAACCCCCCCTCGGTTTCGCACAAAAAATCGAGTGGGGAGGGGGTGACGGCACACCATCATCAGCACACCCCTCGGTTCGTCAGAAAACCGAGAGGGGGTATGTGTAGGTATCAACAAGCAACCCCCCCCCCTCGGTTTCGCACAAAAAACCGAGTGGGGAGGGGGTGACGGCATACCATCAGCTACAACCACCCATCGGTTTTGTCAGAAAACCGAGAGGGGGTATGTGTCGGCATCAACAAGCAGCCCTCCCTCGGTTTCGCAGAAAAACCAAGTGGGGAGGGTGCGACGGCACACCATCAGCAGCCCACCCCTCGGTTTCGATAGAAAACCGAGAGGGGGGGTGCTCGGCGCCATCCAAACTTATTAGGCAATCCAATTCAAGTGGCATTCGCACACAAGGATCAGCCAAAGATGAAGAGTTATCTTCCATTGGGTTGGTTGAATAGCATCTCAACCTAACCTATTGAGTTGGCCGTACAAACTTCACAAGCAAAATTCCTCCTTCTTATCTGGGGGTGGACTCGTGGTAACCGCCGCGTCATCACTAGGGCCCGACTGCAGTCCCTAGTGAATACAGTAACTAGGTGCAGTTGGGTGTCGAACAGAGACGGATGAGTTACCGCGTATCGATGCCTCTTCAAGACGCACGTAGGACACTCGGCCAACGCGTTCTTTAGAGTCATCTCCTTATAAAGGTGATTACCGGAAAAGTTACTCGTCAAGGTATATGATGTTTCACGTCCACTTTGACCGGTTTTTCGGCACCGACACAACGGCACCTTATACGCGTTGATCCGACGCACGTATGAAAAGTTATGGCTGTCGAGAGGTTTTGAGGTCTTTTTCCCCAAAGAAGACATTGGAATAGCAACATGTCAACGAGCCCGATACCTCACGACCGCGCAGACTGTTTTTTTGGTGCCAGCATGATGGAACCTTATATGCATCGATCTGACACTCGCACGAAAGGACATGGTGGCCGAAAGAGTTTGAAGCCTTCCCCTGGGACGGTCGGACATACAACCAGAGATCAACTCGTCACTAGCTACCTCGCAATCCCGCTCACCATAACAAAGAAGGACAGCCACTCATGCGGATCGGAAGAGAAAAGTCTGCCCTCTCTCCCACTCATGCACGGACCCCCACGCCCTCCTCTTGCCGTGTCTTCCTCTTGGGTGTACAGCTTAAACAAAAAAAAATGGAGGGGAGGGAACACAAAAAAAAAAAAGAAAAAAAGAAAAAAAGAGAGGGGGTTGCTTGTACGTGAAGCTGATGCAATCCCACTCTTATGAATTTGACCACTGGATTGCCCACGCCGCTCCGGATCAGAACGAATGCCGCACGTCACTCGTCGATCGGGATCGAATGTAAATGCCGCACGTCGCTTGGGATCGAAATGGAAGTCGTTCGTCGCTCCGGATCAAATACAAAAGTAGCACATCACTTGGGATTGAATACAAACACCACATGATCGCTGCTATAGCTGCTAGTGGAGACCGCGTGGGATCAAAAACAAAAGTAGCACGTCGCTCGGGATCGAAACGCTGCTCTAGCTGCTGGTGGAGGACCAAAAAAAAAAAAACAAACAAACAAAGGGACCCGGCTCTCAGCACTCAGCAGCCGCTGCGATCCGCACCCCGTGCCGACCATGGATGCTGCCGCTGCCGTCCAACTCGCAGCTCAAAAAAAAAGGGGCGGCTCCCACTCGGGCACCAATCCCGCGCCCCTCTTGCCGTGCCCCCATTCTCCTGTGTACAGCACAAGCAAAACAAAAAAAAAAAGAAAAAAAAACAGAAAAGAAAAGGGGGCCGGCATCCACTCGGGCACGAACCCGAGCCCCACTCGCCGTGCCCCATTCTCCCGTGTACAGCACAAACGCCACAACACAAAAAAAAAAAAAAGAATGGAAAGAGAGGGAAAGAAATTCAAAAGCAAAAGAAAGGAAAGAGAGAGATCCGCTCTCACCGAATTCAAAGCCAAGAAAGGAAAGAGAAAAACCAAAAAAGAAAGAAACAAAAGCAAAGAAAGGAAAGAGAGAAGCAAAGAAAGGAAAAAGAGAAAAAAAAAACTGTTCTCTCACCAAGAGGGTCTCGGTATCCTCTCGGTACCCTCTCGGTAACCTCTCGGTACTCTCTCGGTAACCTCTCGGTATGCTCTCGGTACCCACTCGGTATGCACTCGGTACCCTCTCGGTATCCACTCGGTCGGAAAATGCACTGCCTTTTCGGAAACACCCCCTTGCAAAACTGAGACTTTTTGGCTTGCACCAAAAGGGTCTCGGTACCCACTCGGTATGCTCTCGGTACCCACTCGGTATGCACTCGGTACCCTCTCGGTATCCACTCGATCGGAAAACGCACTGTTTTTTCGGAAACACCCCCTCGCAAAACCGAGACTTTTTGGCTCGCGCCAAAAAGGGTCTCGGCATCGGCGGAAGAAGGCTCTGCTAATACGAACCGCGGCACCGACAACCCTCGCCAACCGTGCCAAGATCCTAAAGCGTTTGCACCTTGGAATCCCAGCCGACCCAGGGGGTCCTGACCCGACTGGGAGGGGGTAACTGTGGGTGCAAAAATTGTACCGGACCAGATCAGAGCAGCATGGGCCCGCGCAACGGCCCAAGTGGGTAAGCCCGCCTGGGCTCACATGGGCCCACTCTACGAGGCTCGCAGATCAAGCCCTCCCCCTTATTGGGCCCGAACAACGGCCCAATAAGGGCCCAGCAAGGAGGCCCAGAACCAGTGCCACGTCATCAGCGCCACGTCATCACTGCCATATCGGGCACGTGCCTACGCTATAAAAGGATCCCCAAGGCATCCAGAGGAGGGGTTGGTCATTCGATCAAAGGAAGAGAGGATCCAGAGCCAGAGCCAGAGCCCTCTATTCTCCCCACCTTGTTCTCTTCTAGTTGCTCCGTGCAACCCCACTGTACGAAGCTTCTCTCGGCCTGTCGAGAGAACGCTCACCCTTTATATTCAAATTATAGTGAAGATCAGGTGGCACCTCTCACCCGGAGACGTAGGTCGTAAGACCGAACTCCGTCACCAATCCTTGTGTCATCGCTCTTTACTCTCTCTATCTATTCTCCCATCTCTCTAACTCTACAAACCATCAACATTCCATCAAGGCTGTGGGGGCGGGATTCCCGATCAAGGCGGCTCGGAAATTTCCCCCCACAGAGGCAGATTTGGAAAACCACCACTTCGAACCCGAGAAATCGGGGCCAGATCTTCTCCTTCAGCTGCGTCCGACGAGTAAAAGACGCCCCTGACGCCGTGAATGAGCCGTTAATCGATGTGTGAGGACTGCTGCGGGTCACCGTCTCAACGAACACAAAAAGATCGGTTGCCAAAAAGCCCCTATCTACAACCGGGGTTGAAGGGGGCTAGATCCAGCCTTGGAAGAGAACCACGAATGAGATCCCAACCTCCCCGGTGCCGTCACTGGCGACCGAGGAGGCTAAGAGGGGCGCCGAAACCTTAGATCACGGGGTAAAGAAAGATGGAGCAAAACAAAGAGCTTGGAGCCTCGGCGTTTTTGGTATGAAAAATTAGACTTGAAATAGCTAACTCAGGGGGGTCTAGCCACCGAAAACGGTGGTGACATTAAGTACCGTCACAAAAACCCTAAATCTGCTAGATCGATGAATTTAAGGTAACATTTCCAGTGGGTCTGGTCGCCGTCTTTGAGGTGAGACTTCGTAAAAAATCCACTGGGCTCGCTGCCCAGACCTAGCCCATGGTTTGAGCTCGAGCCGGAGAATCAAAAATATTATTTCCATAGGCCGATTGGAACGTTGGTCAATTGGAGAAAATCGTCCTAGGTTAAGCACGATCCATTTTCGGGTTGCTTGTCATCGTGCGGCTGTGATGCGAGCTGGCCCACCGACCGACTGGATGAGATCCAAACCCCTCTTGCTATGGCCGAGGCACTGAGCATGTTAAGTGTCAAAGTGTCAGTCCACGTGGCAATTCTTCGATCGAACCGCCAACTCCGATTGTTACGGTTGCAAGATCTATCGGGCAGCGTATCCCACGTTTGACACTTCCACGACGAGCCCACAGCTGGAAAATCAAGTATCTGGGAGGGAGCTTATTACCATCACACCCTCACTTTTCCTTTGACAATTACCATCAAAGACAGTGTAGGCAACGTGCCCATTCGCCTCCGTGGCAGCACGGAAATTTTCCTCTAGACCGAGGGTGAACTGGGGAACACAAAAGTCTTTTTTTTACATCTTATAATATATTTATTATTTATAGTGACAAATAGTCTTTTGTGGAATATACCCAACCCGAGCGTCTGATCCGATAAAGACCGGACACAGGCGGCATGGCGGCCGTCCAGACACATCCTGCGTACCGTACAACCGCGGGGCCCACTGTGATTCTAAGACCCCAGCACATGGGGTTCTGGCCGCCAGCAGCCAGAGCGGTTGTTGGTACGTGCCGAAAATTTTCCCGATGGAATGGGTGGGGGCCACCAAAGCGTGTGACCTATTGATTTTTTCTTGTCCTTTGCGGATATAAAACAGGCCGATCTCTTCGCTCAGTCGAAGGAACGTACCCATTCCAATTTCCAACCGGGGCGACGGCGGAGAAGCCGATGCCATCATCCATGGCCGCCGACGAACCACCGTGCGATCACGCGCCGGTGATCGAGGAGATGAGCCGGGGGCGCGGTCTCCTGATCAAGATCAAAGCCCTCCTGCTGCTGCCGCCGCCCCCCACCAATCTCTGCTCCGAACTCGCCGGAGAGCTCTTAGAATCCCACGATCGGGTTCTCGCCATGCTGGGACGACGCTGTACTACTCACCGGGTCGCCGCCCGAGCTCCCAACGACGGCGCGAGGATCAAAAGCTCTGTTGATGATAAAACGAAAAATCAGGACGAAGGAGACGAGGGCGGTGGACGTAAGAGGAGGTACGTGCACCCATCTCATCCTTCGAATCTTATCCTATTGGTCGCGATTAGTTCGGTTGGTATGCGGGACTAATTCATAGCTGAGAAGTTCCAGCTGCCCTCTCGTTTTCGCTGCAGGAGGCAGCCGCATCCGTCGATCATCGAAACGTCCGATCCTGACCACTACGATGACCACCAGTGGAGGAAATACGGGGAGAAAACCATCAAGGGCACCGTACATCCGAGGTCATCTCATCATCTACAAATCTCCACCGTCGGTTCGCCTTACATTGGTGCTGATCGTGAACTTTATGCAGGTGCTACTACCGATGCAGCTACTATAAGGACCGAGAGTGCCCGGCCAAAAAGACGGTGCAACGGAAGGACGGCGGCCACCACTACACCCCTGAGTTCTTCGTATCTTACGCCATGGAGCACAGCTGCAGAAAAATCAAGCCGGCCTTTCCTTCGGCTGTTCGGGTTCTCAGCTTTGGATCCAACAGCTGGAGAAACGGCAGCGGCGGCGGCCGTGGCGGCGATGATCCGGGCGAGTTATCCTCGGTGGGTCAAATCCTGGACCCGGGAGGAAGCCCATCCGCGGAGACCCACCCACCGGCGGATGCGCCGATTCATCAGGGGTCGTCGCCGTTTGAGCAAAGCCGGAACCACGAATGCAGCTCGACGGCGAACGCTCCCCAGGTGACGGATTCGCATATTCCGGATGATGGGGATGTGGATTCGGACATGTTCCCGCTGATGGATCCTTTGGAGCTGTCCTCAGTTGCTCAGACGATTGCGCAATGGGAAAATTGCACTGACACCCCTTGGGGTTTGGAATGAAAACAGACATACCCCCGCGCCCCCCCCCCCCCCTATTTTGCAGGCTATTTCGGACAGGGTGTAACGGATGGCTGTGATTTAGTTTAGGATCCCGTGCCCCACAATTTGATTTTGGATAACCACTGTGACCTCGTTTGATAGAGCTGTCGATCGACAGGAATGTCAACCGGTTGCTCAGATCAAGAGGTCTCCGTCAGCGTTGACGCAGGGGGCTAAGTGTAGTTATAGCATATTTCAGGGTTTAAATTGTTAAAAAATTTCTGGTCTTCAAAATAATCAAGCTCGTAAAAAATTATTTTTTTGTTTTAAAAACCCGATCGGCATGGTAACGATCAGTAGATCCTTCAGAAAAATGGAAAACATAAAACATACCCAGTTAAGTATATGTCCTTTTTTTTAGCAAAATACCACGTTAATAAAAACAACTAGGGGTTATTAGCCTAAGTCCCCTCTAACCAACCTAACATTAGGATAGATTCAGTGAAACTTTTCATTTGAGCTTCTTCCCCTCTAACCAACCCAGCATTTGGAAAAACTCCTCTGATTTTTCTTAATTCTGAAACCACCCTCACATCCTCTTCTCTCTCGATCAGCCATGGCGGAGCGACAGACTCGAGCGAGGTTGAGGCGGCCACAACAATGCGTCGATTCCGGGGCGCAGTGGGCATGAGTGGCGGAGGTGGCCACGCGCAACGGTGACAAAGTGGCGGTGGCGATGGGTGGGTCGGGGTGTGTGTGTGTGTGTGTGTGGGGGGGGGGGGGGGGGGGGGTTGGTTGGTTGGTTAGTTTGGGTAGGTCAAGGATTCATCCCATGGCCTGTAGTTCTTAGGTTAGGTGGTTCGGTTAGGTTCGACGGCGACGGAGCGGTAGGGTGGTTCAGTTTAGTTTTAGAAGGAATGTCATATAAACCTAAATTAAAAGTGAAATGAGGGGCTTTTTCATGATTCACAAGGGTTTGAGCTCAAATGAAAAGGAGGTCAGGACTGCAGCTCAGAACAATCTCCTAAGAAGAGCTTCTCACAAAGTCCCCCCCAAATAACTAAGCATGAAGAGAGTTCGACAACGATAATATTATATGAATTAGTAAGAAACCAGGGCAATGTTTGGATGAACTTGATGTATGCCATTTGGCATAGACGTCATCACAACCGTATGAAGAGGTGTGCAATATAAAATTAATTATTTTTTTAATTAACATCAAATGATCATTAAATGTTATTGAATGTGTATTTTATGTTTTATAATAGGTTTTCAACATACTTTATGACCGAGAAAGAGCTACGTTTACACGATATTGACTCTTCAAAAGAGATATATGTGTTAGGACTCCATTTTAGTATTATACTATTAAATCGATACTATTAGATAAGAACTATAAAGAAGTAGAGAGTTCATTTTTGGTAGAACAAATTGAACGTTTAAAGACTACATTAATAACGAGAGCTATGTAAAGTCTCAGGGGGGTTGGTACAAGAGCCCTAGGGTCAATTCCTGCCAGCTTGTATCGAATTAATAACTAATAGGGGGTCTCAAACTGTCAACGTACATGCCCCGCAAATCTTATTGCTACTCTTGCATGGATCATATTCCAAAGGACCTCAAACTGTCAAGCGTTGGAGGCAAGATACACCTTATTATTAAGGATTAAGGAAGCTAGATTTTTCTCATACGATTGTGCTAATTTAAATTGAAAACTTTTGATGGGCTATAAAATAAGCATCGCTCAAATTTGCCCAACCCAACCTGATCCACCAACTTGCGCTAACTACCCAACCTGACCTGATCCACCAACCCAGATGACAGGGGGAAGGGTTTCGTTCCCCTTCCCCCTCGCATCTGGGTTTTTGGGTGGTTCCTTCTGGTGCTCCCTTAGATCTGGTGGTGTCCCTCTTGGGCGTGGTAGGGAGGATCCGGCTCGGTTCAGCATGTTGTCTCCGGTGGAGCTCGTCGTCGACTTCGTTTTCGACGTCTAGTCTGTACGTGGCGCCGCCCCTCTTCGTGGTGGCGGCTTCGGTGGTGTTCCCTTTTTACTATTTTCTTTAGATTTTTTGGTGTGTACAGCGATGCGTGCTTTCTCCCGCCGGTGGGGCAGTTTGTGGGTGGTTCTGCCCTTGGTGGGGACAGATCTTGGTGGCCGAGGGCTGGGGGTTTTCTGCACCGGGTGTGGTGTCTATTTTTTTTTTCTTCTTGCCATTGAGAGTGGTGGCTGTGGTGGTTTTCGCCGGTGTGGCGATGTATGCTCGCCGATGGGCGATCTGTTTGTGATGCGCCGGCTTAGCCTCGATCTGAAGAAGGCCCAAATATGGCATGTAAAGGGGCTGGTGAGGAGAAGGTGGGTAGTGATCTCATCCTCTTGGCCACAAAGGGGGCAATCCAAGTCCACAACTTGTGACACTTGTTTGATCAAGCATTCTTTATTTTAAAGTTCTTGAGGGCTCTCCATAGTCGAAATGGGACAAGTTTTATTGCCTAGTGAAGTCAATCTCGTTGTAATTATTAAAGACTAATTAAAAAGTCAATGGTTATAATTAATTAAAGGATTCCAAAAACGGTAGGTAAAAACACATAATTAAATTCATTTGAAAGAAGGAACAACAAAGCATCAAGAAAATTTTAAAACAAGTTGTGATTATTCTATAGGTCAAATTTCACCACTCACCTCCTTCAAAATCACCCATCAACTAACTTAGCAAGCTCCTTCCTAGTTCGTAAGATACTTTATGAGCACAACAAAAACTAAAATATGAACAAAAAACCTATTTTTCTGTTGGGTTTAGTCCCACATCAGTTAAGGGGTTGGGTGATGTTGTCTTCATGTACTCGTCTTTGACCTCCTCTCACAATCCAGTTTTGTGAAGAGGCTGGGATCCTAAGGTCTAGGAGATCCATTAGTGGCATTAGAGCAAGATTCCGCCCAACCAGGATCTAGTCGGGCCAAGGTGTGGCAAGTTGTGCGTTAGGTGTAGAACAACCGAACATACCAGGACTGGTGTAGAAAGAACAATGGAATGGGCCCATTTTCCTGGAAATTCCAATTCCCATGAAAAGAGCACAACTTAAAGGAAGATAGTAGAGGGACCTTGAGGAAGTAGCTACCGTATAGTTTGGTACCAGAAGGGGAAGGGAAATTGATTTCTTAGAACCAAACATACAAGGACTTGTATAGAAAGAACATGGGCATGCAGGAATTCCAATCCCCATGAAAAGTGCACAGCATAAAAGTAGACCATGTAGTTTGGTAACCAGAAGGATAGGGGAATTGATTTCACAGAGATGGTTTGATGTCTGAGATCAATCTATCTGGATTCAGATTGTGGGTGTTGGCATGCTTGAAAGATGAGCTCACCTCAAAAGATCGAGAAATATCGAAAGCATACCTTCACAAGTACTAATAGTGATCTCTTCCCATCCTCAGCCATCACCTCTTCACCTGCTCGTCAATGTCCCTTCGAACTTCTCTCACTAGCTCTTCTCCACCATTCTCAGAGACAAACAACTCTGTGACCTTGAAGGAGGCACCCTTACATGACAATTTACACTTTTTTTTATAGGGCTGCAGTAGGTGGGTATAGTTTATAGAAGCATGAGTTGGAGCATATAATTTAATGCATGTCTCCATCCTTAACTCTCTCACGTATAAGTGATTGAACTAAGCAACTCATTAAGCCACTAATTTTATCTTATATAACATGTGTTGTGCGTAGTGGAAGTGACAGCGGGAGCGGACACATGCCAAAAACAAAAGCGTGGTTGATTCCCACGAATCCCACGGGACCTTGTCCAAATTGGAACCTTCAAAATCATCAAATAGGTTACACCAAAAGAGCTAGGCTCACCAAAGGGGCGTTTGGTTTGGCTGGTTTTAAGTACTTATTGGACTTATTTGATAAAAATAAGTACTTTTGGAAAAAAAAAAAAAAAGAAGTGTTTGGTCGAGTACTTATCTGCAGTGCTTATTTTAAGAGATAAGCTCTATTTTTTCTTTTTTCAGAAGTAACTGGGCCGAAGCTTTTTTGAAAATGACTTTTTGCACTTATTCGCTCATAATTCTTTTTCGGACTATTGTGCCCCTTACTTATTAGAAATTTACAGAGGGTATATATATATATATATATATATATATATATATATATATATATATATATATATATATATATATATATATATATATATATATATATATATATATATATATATATATATATATATATATATATATATATATAAAGAGGGAGAGAGAGAGAGAGAGACAGAGAGAGAGAGACTAGTGATACATTGCGGCCGGTAACGTGCGGCGCCCCCTTCTAGGGTATTTTTGGATTTTTTTTTTTTGGGGATTGATCACCCACCCTTGATTAGCACACACAAAAAATTTCCTTTCCTTTTCTGGCGGGGTAATTATGGCTCAATCATTTTTGGATTCATCTGGAATCTTGCACATGAAATCGATGGCGACCCGACCCTTCTTCTTGTCCGTCGGATCGAGGGATCGGCGCAGATCCACGTGTGGGTAGACGTCATGCGCAACCTCCCCCCGCACATGGCAGTATTTCCTTCATTTTCTTTCTTTTCTTTCCTTTTCTTTTTCTTTCCTTTTCCTTTCTTTTCTTTCCTTTCTTTCCCTTTTCCTTGCATGGCCGGCCTTCCCCATGGGGTTCGAATCCCTAATAGGGGCCGGCCTCCCCATGGGGTTCGGGTCCGTAGTAGGGGCCGGCCTCCCCATGGGGTTCGGGTCTCTAGTAGGGGCCGGCCGGGTGGGCCCCGCTTGAGGGTGGGCTCGCCCGGCCCCTTGTTGGGCACGAGTCGGGTCCAAGTCCGCATTGGTGCGTGTCAGTCGGGTCCGAGTCGAAGTGCGCATCGGGTTTGTATTCGCGAAGGTGCACACAATTCGGGTTCGGGTCAGACACAATTTGTGTGTCTACAGGTCTCTTTTGAAATATGGCGATTGCGGTGCCAAGAGAGAAGGGTTCTTTCCACCCTCGTGTTAGATTAGATTGTTTAAGATCTAAGGCTATCAGGGTTAATATAAAAAAAGATTCTCATGGCCCTCCGATTATGACTCAGGTTTTATCCTGGCCTTTTTGAATCCCAAGTTTGGAGTCAGCGGTTAATTTAAGGATTCGACGATTAACAATATCACAACCATCTGTTGTACTTCTATCTACGAGCTGAATTCTCATCCAATTCCGGTCCGATCCGTGCTAAAACAAAGATTGACTGGATTTTTTGATCCGATGATCCTATAGCAATCCAAATCGAATAATCCGTTTACCTAATCGATCCGATTTGGATATTACCTAATCCGATCCGTTGATACGTGCCAAGTGCCAACGTGGCTGGCCATAGCTGTCGGGATCGTCAGTCCATGTGGTCCAGGGTGATGAGGTTGTAAAGATCTATCAGGTAGCGTATCCCACGCTTGGCATTTCCACGCTGGGCCCCACAGCTGGCACCATCTAGTATCTGGGAGGGGCTTATTACCCAACACACCCTCACTTTTCCTTGACTATTACCATCCGACACAGTGTAGGCAGCGGACCTATCAAACGCGCCAATGCACCACTGTGGCAGTACTGAAATATTCCTCTAGACCGAGGGTGAACTGGGGATCGAAAAGTCCTTTCTTTTTTAAATACATATTATAATATATTAATCATTTATGGCGATGGATGTGATGACTTGGACCTTGAAAACCTCGGCTCCGAAACAGTCTAAATTGAGGCGGCATGACGGGGGGGAGGACCGGAGGAGCCGATGCTCCGAAAACCTCGGCTCTCTTCCAGTCGATCGCACCGACCGCTGGGGCGCGGTCGGTGGGGCCCGGTCGGTGGGCCCGGAGCTCCTCACAGCCAAACCGACCGGGCCGACCGACTGTAGGAGATCTGAGCTCCGACTGCCGTCGATACCCCAAGTGAGGCCGATAGATCACGTGGGACGCACTCATGGGCCGCCGCCAAAGCGCGTCGGCCCGGAGACGGGGGAGAAGCCGATGCCATCAGCCATGGCCGCCGACGAACCGCCGTGCGACCACTATAAAGACCGACGGTGCCCAGCGAAAAAGACGGTGCAACGGAAGGACGGCGGCCACGACCCCCCCGAGTTCTTCTTAGCTTACACCATGGAGCACAGTTGCAGAAGAATCGAGCCGGAGCCGGACTTTTCTTCCGCTGCTCGGGTTCTCAGCTTTGGATCCAACAACTGGAGAAGCGGCGGCGGCGGCGATGATCCGGGCGAGTTATCCTCGGTTGGTCAAATCCAGGACCCGGGAGGCAGCACATCGGCGGTGACCCACCCGCCGATCCATCATGGGTCAATCTCCTTTGCGCAAGGCCGGAATCACGAGTGCAGCTCGACGGCGGACGCTCTCCCGGTGACGGATTCGCCGGTTCCGGATGATGATTGTGGAATGGGAAAATTGCACTGACACCCCTGGTGTTTTGGAATGAAAACAGACATAACCCCCCCCTTCTCAGTTTGCGTGCCATTGCGGACAGGGTGTAACGGACGGATAAACTACAATGACTTTTTTTGTTTTGGGGTTAACACAGTGATCGACTTCGTTTGATAGAGCTGTCGATCGACTGGAATGTCAACGGGTTGCTCAAATTGGAGAGGTCTCCGTCAGCGTTGACGTAGGGGGCTAATTGGAGTCCGAGCATAGTTCAGGGTTCAAATTGTTAAAAAATATTATGGTCTTTAAAATAATTAAGCATGTAAAAATTTAAGTTTCGGTAATATTAAGTAAAATACACAATATTATTTGGAATAAGAACTAAGCAAACAGAATTAGTAAACATCCCTCAAATCTGACCAATTCGACCTGATCCACCAACTTTCGCTAACCTAGTCATAATCGGATCGATCTAGCTTGATGAAAATTTGTTCTAGGGTTGGGCACAATTTCGGCATCGTACCAGGGTTGAAGGTATGGTTGGATGGGACGCGGCTTGAAGGTTCTACAGCTAGAGGTGGGCTTGGTTGACATTTAACCCAACCTAACTTGCTCGAGTTGTAGCTCCTTTGGTTTGTGATGGTAACCGCCCGATTCATACCATGTCATATGAACAAATTCACGTACCCACGTGCCAAATAAAAACCTCCCCCCCCCCTTCCTCGGCCACTGTCAGCGCACGCCTCTCCCATTGTTTCTTCTATTTTTTTTTGGGCGTACTGTCTAACTACCATATCTATCACCTTCCTTTGGTAGCACCTGGCTACTTCGTTCACCAGAAACCAAATCTAAGGTAGAAGCGATGACCGGTAGTGTAGCTATATAATTTCCATTAATCGAACCAGTTCCACTGTACTCTTTCAAAATTAAAGAGGTGATAAAATATGGAGGAACCAAAGTGCAGATGTGTTGAATACAATATGCTGGGTTTTCTACTCTATTAAGACATGCAAACGATGACTAGCAAAATATTAAGAGGTTACAAATCTGGTACAAAAAGTAGTAGAACAAAAGTAGAGGGGTTTAGCATACAAAATTTAGCACAACACACAAACAAGGTTTAGGTTGTCCTAAAGTTGTCTACAGATATGGCAAAAACGATGGGAATGAGCAAGAAGAACAGTGGACTTAGCAATAGTCGAGGCTTGTGCTAGTACAATATCCTGAAAGCTATTTCCCCGCCTCGGTAGGTGCTTCAAGGCCTCCGACGAACGCTCCCCAGGGTACAACGACTAGACTCATCTTCAGCACCGAAGGAAACCCCTTTGGGACTCTCAACGTACTCCAGACAGCAAACGAATATCATGAACGAGAAAAAAAGAAACAAAAAGAGTAGAGAGAGAGCTCTTTGCTTGGTGTGTGTTCAGGATTCACAGGACCCTCTCTTATATAGAGGTCTTTAGCCATAACGTTCCCACACTCACAGCCCATTGCATGCAGCAATAATTCCCTTACTGATGAGCATTCACTGCTCTGTCGGGTGTAACGGTTGCATGCGACAGTGCAGAGGTTCAGGTTCAATGAACCTAGCTCAGCCTCGTGAAGAGTGCAAGGGAAGGAATAATTCTCCATAAAGAAAAAATTAAAACTCAACGTAAAAGAAGGCCCGAAGCCCGAATCCCATTCGTGTCCACGCTGTTGGAAATAAATCCATGGCAGAGGCCCGCAGCGGAAGCAAAGTGAAGGTCCGAGGACCGTAGGCGGTGTGCGTTACATATCAAAATTTTCATCGAAACGATCTACATATGCATGTATGAAACTAGCATGGCAACTACACGAACCCCTAACGACGATCTAACGCAAAAGAACAATCTAGCATGTATGCATGTTCTAATTATGTTAGATCTACTTGTTAGAGATCATACCTGCATGCGGAATCTTTCACCGCGACAAATTTCTTCTTTGTCGATGGAGACGGGCTACGGATCTGCTCGACATAGCTTCGGTGCGACGGCCATAACTTTCTGTTCTGAACTCCGATTGGGCTGAAATTTGGACTGTAGGTAACCAACTTCGAGACGCAACTTTTCCAATAAGTTTCACGTCGTTTGGACTTCTGTAGCTCCCGAAATTGCAGAAACAATGTTGATTTTCTGTGCAGATTCTGGACAGCAAAAGGTTGCGGGAGACGCCTTCTAGTTCACCCGATCTCACACGATGCACGGCACCTCGTCGATGGATCTCTGAGTGCCTCCATACGAAGAGCCTTCTCCTTCTACGAAACACCACGTGAGGAAGACGAGTCGCCATCCAATGGCGCAAGCGAGGGAGAGAGAGACGAGAGAGGAGATGCGAAGAGAGGAGAGGAGGTGGCTAGGGTTTCCCCCATGGCTTGGGCCGGCCCTAGGGCTTGCATGGCTCATTAATTTCGTCCCCCCCTCTCTCCCTATGCCTTATATAGGGCCGGCCTTATCCTTACGGATAAGCCTAGCGGATAGGATTGACTGATTCAAACCTCTCCCTATATATCTCTTCTTTTATCTCTATCTTTTCCTTGTTTTCGAAAACGGTCAAAACCAGCCCGTTTTCTGCGCCTCTTGACCGACCCTTTCATCGGAGGCAACAACCTCCTGAAACTAATAGGGCCGGCCTTGACCTGTCTCTCAATACTCAGGACCGGCCCCCTTAGTGCATAGTGGCGTATAGTATGACCAAAACGCCCTTATGTTACTAGTTGGTCGTTCCTCGTGTACGAGACTTTGCAAGGCACACATAAGTGAAGTGCACCAGTGATTTCACTATTCTCTGAGGTTCCCGTAGGATGCCCCTAGTGAAGTCAACTAGTCAACTCGCAACATATCCCGGTGCATCGCACCCATGTGGCAAAGTCCACTTATGACAAGGAATTGCTACATGCGTCTCTGCACTAACCTAGGGTTTCCCTTTAGTGCACACACATAACTACGCATCTACCGTGCACTAGTGCGAAGCACTCACGGAGCGTAGGCTTGGACTTCTCGCTTCCTCTAACTACGTTCTGTGTTTCGAGGAGATGGTATAAGAACCGTATATAATGTCGATAAGGTGGAACCTTCAGGGACCAGGGTTCATGACTTCCAACTCAGACTCGATCGAAACACTACCCGAGTGTACCATCGATCCTCTGAGTCTGAGTTAACCTGCGTAGCCACCCAGAGTACGACGCAGGCTGCACTCCAATCTCCCCGGACTTACTATGTTCTCCCTCATACCCCTGCTCTCCGCTTAGTATGGTAAACTCACTGTCCCTCCACTGGTGCCATGACGCAACTCGAGCGGTGGAGAATACCGTCAGACTCGAGTGCTCATATGACTCGATTCCTTCTAGGTTGACCACGTACATCGTACCTCCGATAACTCTGCCGAGTAACCGGATCCGTCACCAGTCGAACTGATGACCACCTAGCCAGGGTTTAATACGACGTAGGTCAGACCAAGGAACGCACCTCCCGTTAGGGGTGTGGATAACCTGCAGGAGTGACATGCTGATGCAACGCCAGCCGGGTAACCCAGTACACCGTGGTTTTGGATCACTGTATCCGGATCCTCACACATTGGTGCGCCAAAGCACCACACAACTGGTTAGTCCACCAGACATGGTTTCTCAGGGTTTAGGACCGTTTTACCCTAAGCAGAAACACGGTTTAGTGCACCGGTGTCTGCTCACCGATCTGTGCATCGTGTTGGTTCCGTTCGGCCACAGACACTGTGCCTGATAATGACCGTGGTGGAGACACCTATGCTCTGTCATCCCAACAGCTTATCCTGATAGGGCGACCAACCCTTATCAGAGCTGCGAACGTATTTAGGTTACATGGGACCAGCCCCTTGAGTCTCCCACTCAAGAGGATTACCATGTAGCCATGGCTCTCTGTTCTGTAATCAGAACACGTACTAAGGTACGTACCAATATGCAATCCTATACTATCAACCATACATAGATAAACACTAGGTTTTTACGAGCTGTAGACCTCACCAATTCTAACAATCTCCCACTAGGTCTAAAGAGGAATAACGGTGTTGAGCTCTATAGCTTCTACATTCTGCCCAAAAGCCTTTGCAGGAATTCCTTAAAGGAATTGACAACATTGTCTGTAGATTCCACCTCAGTACCGCTACTTGCATTTCCTCCTATAACTGTCAGATCAAGTGGAGTTTGTACTTGATGGGTTTCCCCTCACGGCGGTGCCTAGTCTCCTTGGACCTTGCTTACCGCCCTTCTGTTGCAACAACAGATAACTGAGCTTCTGGTACGCGTCCTTAGTTCTCTAAGAACTTCCTAAGCCTTACCACCTAATATACTACCTCGCACGCAACAACGTGCTAAGCCACTGTGGTAGAGTCTTTGATGCACTGTTGCTTCACACTCTACCAACAACCGCTTCTAATCCCAAAATAAAAAACAATCCCTGAAATCGATTCTCTGGAACGCACATCTGACACCAAAGTCAGACCATGTGTGTCCAATCGATATCAGGACCTGTGAAGTGCAAGCTAACTCACAATCCTTACTTAATGAGGATTTTTGAGTATACCCTTCACTTTAGTCCAGTGATTTGGACCCGGGTTTGACTGAAACCGACCCATCTTCCTGCTGCGCAATAGATATCTAGCCTCGTAAACCGAATCTGGCTAGAATCTTATCTTCATGCGTAGCCTGTGACAGCAAGAGAATCTTGCTCTGGTTATCTCGAGTTACCTTGATTCCCAAAGCATAACTCGCCTCACTAGGGTCTTTCACATCGAATTGTGATGACTACAAACCTTTACCGTAAACAATATTCCTACGTCATTTTCAATCAGTAGAATATCGTTAACGTAAAGTACTAAATATACCCTTGTAGCTATTTCACCTTTCCTGTACCATCTTGGTTTATCCTCATTCTGATCAAATCCGTGTTAGCGGATTCCCTTGATCAAAATAGATATTCCAACCTGGATGTTTGCATCAGTCCATAAATGGACCGTTGCAACTTGCATTCCATATCTTCCTAACCTTCTGACACAAAGCCTGAGGCTATATCATCCATATGTCCTTTTCAAATTCCCGTTAGGGAATAACTGTCTTGACATCCATCAACCAGATCTCCCAACTATAATGGGCTGTGATGGATTAAGAGGATCCGTTATAGACTTAGGCATAGCTACCAGTGAGATGGTTTTGACATAGTCAATCCCTTCTCCTTTGGTAACTAATCTAGCTACTTAAGTCTTAACCGGGTGCTCTTCTTATACACCTCCTACACCCTGAAGGGTGATAGTGCTATAAGTGTCAAGACTGTTCCAAGGGACATTGATGCAAGCTTGCCTTCATAGTCTTTTTTCAGTCAGAGCTGTCGGAAGCTCCCACTACTTCTTCGTAGCTCTAGGGATCATCCTTCTGAAACTCTGGATTAACTATCAAAGTTTCTCCATAGTATCTTTCAGGAGCTCTGATGGTCCCACAACGACGAGGTGGTGGTGGTACAAAGGAAGCTCCCACTACTTCTTCGTAGCTCTAGGGATCATCCTCCTGAAACTCTGGATTAACTATCGAAGTTTCTCCATAGTATCTTTCAGGAGCTCTGATGGTCCCACAACGATGAAGTGATGGTGGTACAAAAGTGAATTGTTTCTACAGTGTCTGGTATACTAGTTTCTTGTATCATCTACTCCCACTACGTTTTCAGATGCGCACTCTCTACCAGTACCCAGTAGTTCACCCAGAACTACCTTACCGGTAAACTTATGGTCTATAATATAATCCTGGTCTAGGTAGATAGTGTTCGTAAAAACGATTACCTTCCAAACCTCAAGATCATAGAATAGTCCACCTTATGCCTCCTAAGGGTAACCTACAAACAGATATACCTGGAACTACATCTCTATCTCATCCCTCTTGTCCCTTTGCACAAGTGCAGGACAACCCTATATCTCGAGACTCTATAGTGTCAGCTTTCGCTTAGACCATAGCTCTCTATAGGTCTGAGGCACTGATCTAGATGAGAGAGAGTTTCAGATATAAGCTACTGTTTTAAGGTACAACCCCACCAAAGGGTGGGTAGTACATTTGGCAATATTCATCATACTACGGACCATGTCAAACAGAGTCTGATTCCTTCTCTCGAAGACTTCATTCTGACGTGTCATCCTTAGAGCATTTAACTAGGAGATAATCCCATGCTCCCTCAGGATCCTATGGAACTCGTCCGATAGTGACTTATTTCTTCGATTAAATCGAAGAGTCTTCTATCGTCAAGACGCTCTTGGAACCATAGACGTCAAAATTAACTAACACCAATACCTTAGTGGCCCTTTTAGTTATTCTGCCTTCCAAATAACACTCATAGGTTAGAAGGATCTCCGATGAATCTGTGAACAGAAACTCGGCCTTCTTTTACCTTTGAATTTATCTAAGGGAGAATATCTAAATCAGAGGGGTCACAAATGAGATAGCTTCTCCAAAGGATTTAGATGAATTTCAATTAGACGCTGTAGCTGTCATAAAATCTATTTCCGAATTAGGATTAAATATAAAGAGATTTTTATGATCTATTCCTCTAACTATGAAGCTATCTATTCAGTTTAAGATACACACTCACGGTGCTGTCTAAAACTAAAAACTTCATTTACCAAGAAGGAAACAGAACTACATCTCTAAAAACAAAATCCGTATTTCGGAAAACTAAGACAATCAGACCTAATAGCTTCCGCAGCGGCTTATGGCATCAGTACCTATGTTAGGATTACGTCACTATAAAGTAGCCTTCTGCTTTTCTTGAATCTTTGTAGACCCGAAGTCTACATTCCAAGAAGCATAAGAACTGCTACTAGATAGCGACTCAACTCCTAACATCCTGAGGCCATACTCAATCTTCAAATACCCCCTATGCTCGCCACAGCGGAAACACTTCCATCTTTAGCGTTACCAGACTTAGGAGTCTACACCAGTTTCTGCACTATAATAGTTTTTGATCTCTGATAAGTTACTTCCTTAGGTTCTTCTAAAGAAGGCCTAGGTTAAGCACTAAAGGCTTTGCCTTTAATCTTGATCCCATCCTTTGTCTCTTGGAAATCTCCTTAGAAGTTCTGCGTTTATCATCTCTAACTTGTTAAAACTAAAGTCTCTGATAACGCCTTCGAAGGTTCCAGACAAGGATGCAAGACAGACGTCTTCCACCACCTCGTCATCCGGTACTATGTCTTTGGAATCTAGTTCGATCTGGAACTCAAAGATGTGTTCCCGAACAAGCATACCCTCAGACATCTCGGTACCAACAAGTATCTTAGTGGAAAAGCGATGAGTCGACTGACTTCGCCTTCCAGACATCTAATGCAAGTAAAACTTAATTAGAGAAGACCCGGCATATCTCTGACTCGCTTCTAAAGAGTTGTCCGCAAGTCTGCTATAACATAGCACTTGCACATCTCCTTAGGCTCTCGCCAGTCTTCATATGCCCTAGTTAGTGCCCTAGTGATATCTGGACCCATTAGGTCTAATACAGGGATACTTAGATTACATGACAATGTACGTTTTTACTACCCTATGCATAAGCTAAAGAAAGTGCTTCGGTTCTACGTAGTTAGAGACTCGATAACTGGTTCTCTTATGGGATAGCGGATAGGGGAACTATATGGTTGAATGAAAACGAATGCAAAATAACTTATTTTATGGATTTTTAAAATAAGCTAATTATATCTAAATATCAGCGCTACCCTCACAGCGAAGACACCTCTATGGATTAATTAACCATGTATGTAAGATCTCGGAATCGACTACACCTGCCCTAGGGGGCATCATGCAGCATCAATCCGCTTACACGGGCCTTTCCTTGACCCAGTCCAAATCTGCCAACTAAGGGCTTTGATGGACCATGGTTATCTTTTGGCCAGTGCCACATGATCCCCATTGTGCAAGCAACAGATGCCTCACGTCCACTTCGGATGCTTACCCACAAGCCTAAGCAATTACGGCACGGGAGTTCATACGGCCCCCACTAGGGTGGGATAAAAAGCCCTTCTCTCCTGGCCCCGTAACTGCCATATCCTGAGGAGACCGCTAAGTTATCTGGCATAGAAAAACATAACCCTCACCCTAGGGGGTGTCGAGCTACGCCCTTCCACCCAGACACAGAGCAGTTGGTTGTGGAGGCCAGAGGATCTCGACGAGTCCTCTTACACATCCCTTATTATAGTTGAGGGTTATTTAATGCAAGTATGAGTGTACTCTAAGGTCACGACAACCTATACACTAGACCCTGGTCATACCGTGCTCCTACTAGCGTTTCAAGCCTTTCGTGAAGCATTAATCGATCTCGAAATATCATAGTCCCTGCCTCGAGTGGATTTCTCCACTCAAGGGTCACATTACATATCCCAAGAACATCGATGCTCCGCAAACCTAGCTATCACGCTAATGCCCTGGAGCCTAGCCTAAGGTCAGACTGACAGGAAAGGTCTTCCACTACCATGGCGCCTCGCTTATAAATTTGACGAATGATGTCATAGTAGAATTCCAACTCATTCTAGGTTTCGATGCTTGCCAAATAGGCACACCCGACTAATCGGGTGTTGACCTAATGGGGGCATAACCAAATATGAGGAATTCATACTATCATCAAGGGGCAATTAAATAATAGGCATCACTAGTGGAATCCTATCCTAATAAGGTCGCTAGGACCCGAGGGGAAAGGGCATCCTTCTAACACAGATAATTAAATTATCGCATCGGGGTTCTCTACATAAATATAAAGAACTACTGAAAGAAACAAGCACACAACTGAATCAAGTTCAGGGTCCGACCCCTGAACCTGATTGGCACAGCGCAGGCTCTCTGTCTCTTTCGCAAGGTTCCTCGATCCGGTGCAAGCCTCTGTATACGATCTCCTGACACTTTATGCCCTTTGCCGTCATCGTGTACGCTTCGCCGGATCGCCATCGTCCTCCAAGGTTCCGCTCATCTTCCCGGTGGTGGATCTCCACGGCAAGTCCTCCTCTTCAATCTGTAACCGAAAAATATCTAGTACGCTTCGAGCAAGTGCTCGCTCGTACACAATTTCCTAGAAAGAAAAGGAAAACAAACCTAGCAAAAGCCTGGGAATCAAGGGTGGTAAATCTTCACCTCTTGCCCGACTATGGCTCTAAAATCTATCCACACACAGAAGAAAAAACATCCAGACAAAATCGCTAACACGGGGTCCGACCCCCGGTAGCAAGCAATCACATATCCAGAATAATTTTAGAAGCGGCGCCCTGCAAGAATGATTCATAGAACATACAAAAAATATAATATGCATGATCTACTCGTAGAACCCCGATGGCGGCACATACTATTCATGCACGCACATGACGGTTTCATGAAAAACATGAAACGCACACCACTAGCGGGCTCTGATACCAATTGTTGGAAATAAATCCATGGCAGAGGCCCGCAGCGGAAGCAAAGTGAAGGTCCGAGGACCGTAGGCGGTGTGCGTTACATATCAAAATTTTCATCGAAACGATCTACATATGCATGTATGAAACTAGCATGGCAACTACACGAACCCCTAACGACGATCTAACGCAAAAGAACAATCTAGCATGTATGCATGTTCTAATTATGTTAGATCTACTTGTTAGAGATCATACCTGCGTGCGGAATCTTTCACCGCGACAAATTTCTTCTTTGTCGATGGAGACGGGCTACGGATCTGCTCGACATAGCTTCGGTGCGACGGCCATAACTTTCTGGTCCGAACTCCGATTGGTCTGAAATTTGGACTGCAGGTAACCAACTTCGAGACGCAACTTTTCCAACAAGTTTCACGTCGTTTGGACTTCTGTAGCTCCCGAAATCGCAGAAACAACGTTGATTTTTTGTGCAGATTCTGGACAGCAAAAGGTTGCGGGAGACGCCTTCTAGTTCACCCGATCTCACACGATGTACGGCACCTCGTCGATGGATCTCTGAGTGCCTCCATACGAAGAGTCTTCTCCTTCTACGAAACACCACGTGAGGAAGACGAGTCGCCATCCAATGGCGCAAGCGAGGGAGAGAGAGACGAGAGAGGAGATGCGAAGAGAGGAGAGGAGGTGGCTAGGGTTTCCCCCATGGCTTGGGCCGGCCCTAGGGCTTGCATGGCTCATTAATTTCGTCCCCCCCTCTCTCCCTATGCCTTATATATGGCCGGCCTTATCCTTACGGATAAGCCTAGCGGATATGATTGACTGATTCAAACCTCTCCCTATATATCTCTTCTTTTATCTCTATCTTTTCCTTGTTTTCGAAAACGGTCAAAACCAGCCCGTTTTCTGCGCCTCTTGACCGACCCTTTCATCGGAGGCAACAACCTCCTGAAACTAATAGGTCCGGCCTTGACCAGTCTCTCAACACTCAGGACCGGCCCCCTTAGTGCATAGTGGCGCATAGTATGACCAAAACGCCCTTATGTCACTAGTTGGCCGTTCCTCGTGTACGAGACTTTGCAAGGCACACATAAGTGAAGTGCACCAGTGATTTCACTATTCTCTGAGGTTCCCGTAGGGTGCCCCTAGTGAAGTCAACTAGTCAACTCGCAACATATCCCGGTGCATCGCACCCATGTGGCAAAGTCCACTTATGACAAGGAATTGCTACATGCGTCTCTGCACTAACCTAGGGTTTCCCCTTAGTGCACACACATAACTACGCATCTACCGTGCACTAGTGCGAAGCACTCACGGAGCGTAGGCTTGGACTTCTCGCTTCCTCTAACTACGTTCTGTATTTCGAGGAGATGGTATAAGAACCGTATATAATGTCGATAAGGTGGAACCTTCAGGGACCAGGGTTCATGGCTTCCAACTCAGACTCGATCGACACACTACCCGAGTGTACCATTGATCATCTAAGTCCGAGTTAACCTGCGTAGCCACCCAGAGTACGACGCAGGCTGCACTCTAATCCCCCCGGATTTACTATGTTCTCCCTCATACCCCTGCTCTCCGCTTAGTATGGTAAACTCACTGTCCCTCCACTGGTGCCATGATGCAACTCGAGCGGTAGAGAATACCGTTAGACTCGAGTGCTCATATGACTCGATTCCTTCTAGGTTGTCCACGTACATCGTACCTCCGATAACTCTGCCGAGTAACCGGATCCGTCACCAGTCGAACTGATGACCACCTGGCCAGGGTTTGATACGACGTAGGTCAGACCAAGGAACGCACCTCCCGTTAGGGGTGTGGATTGCCTGCAGGAGTGACATGCTGATGCAACGCCAGCCGGGTAACCCAGTACACCGTGGTTTTGGATCACTGCATCCGGATCCTCACACATTGGTGCGCCAAAGCACCACACAACTGGTTAGTCCACCAGACATGGTTCCTCAGGGTTTAGGACCGTTTTACCCTAAGTAGAAACACGGTTTAGTGCACCGGTGTCTGCTCACCGATCTGTGCATCGTGTTGGTTCCGTTCGGCCACAGACACTGTGCCTGGTAATGACCGTGGTGGAGACACCTATGCTCTGTCATCCCAACAGCTTATCCTGATAGGGCGACCAACCCTTATCAGAGCTGCAAACGTATTTAGGTTACATGGGACCAGTCCCTTGAGTCTCCCACTCAAGAGGATTACCATGTAGCCATGGCTCTCTGTTCTGTAATCAGAACATGTACTAAGGTACGTACCAATATGCAATCCTATACTATCAACCATACATAGATAAACACTAGGTTTTTACGAGCTGTAGACCTCACCAATTCTAACACACGCGGCCTCGGCCCGAGCTCGACCCGGCCCGGCTCGGCTCGAGCGCGCGCATGCGTGTGTGGTGGGCTATGGCTTGCCTCTTATGAAGTTATAAAGCCCAATAAAGGGAGTTCCATTATAAATACATAAAAGATCTCCCCACGGACAATATGGGACTAAACCAAAAAACTGATTTTTTCATTCTTTTGTAAAAACCAATTTTTGTAACACAATCAACTACAAATTTTTCGTGTCTATGAACACACTAATTGAAACCTATAATAACATAACTAGGACTCATATCTATAAGTAACATTTGGATGCTTTTGCATTCGGCAATTAGATTTCACAACCACCAAGTTGATGTTAGCTCCTCCTGTTAGAATTGGTGAGGTCTACAGCTCGTAAAAACCTATAGTTTAGTTATGTATGGTTGATAGTATAGGATTGCATACTGGTACTGTTGGAAGTTAATCCGGGTCAGAAGCTCGCAGCGGAAACGATTTGGCGGTCGAAAGACCGTTCATGGTGCACGTTACACGATTTAATTTTTCACAGAAACTAATCTACATATGTGTGCATGTGTATGCACGAGAATCGAAAACCCCTAACGGCAATCTAGCGTAATGATTAACTAGCATGGATGCAAATCATAATGCTCGCTAGATCTACATGTTAGATTACACATACCTTTCGTACGGATCTTTTAACCGCGGAGGATTGTCTTCTTTGTCGATGGAGACGGAAGATCGTTCGCGAAGATGCCGACGGTACGAATGGAGATGTTACCTTCTTGTTCACCCGATCTCACACGATGCACGGAACGTCGCTCTCGGATCTCTGAGTGCCTCCGAAGAACGACCCTTCTCCTTCTTCAGAACTCCACGCGAGGAAGACGAAGTAGCAAGCGGGAAACGGGAGATGAAACGGGAGAGAACTCGAGAGATGAGAGAGAGGGGGGTTCGGTTTCTCTTGCACATGGGGCCGGCGCCCCATAGGGCTTTATAGGGCCGGCCAACACCCCTTGGATAAGGATCCAAGGGGATATTAACCCCCTCTCATTATCTCTCCATTATCTCCCTTTTATCTCTCCGCGTATTTATCCGTTTTCCCACTTTTTAGGGCTCGATATTAACCGATTTATCGCCCCATCCCTATCCATATGGCCGGCCCTATAGATGAGGGAAATCCCTCATCTATAGGGCCGGCCCTAGTGAGGTGTCCCACCACTAGGTTCGGCCAACAGTGAGGTCCGGCAGAGTGAGGTTTTTACCAAAACGCCCCGACGCCTCATTTTGACCATTTCTAGCGTGCGATACCTAACGGCCATTACTTAAGTGATATCTACTAGTTACTTACTATTAACTGAGGCCACCAGAAGGTGCCTCTAGCAAAGTCAACTAGTCAACTCGCAACATACCCCGGTGCATCGCTGTTAAGTCTCCAAATAATGCATTTTATCGCTTATTTCTTACTGTATTATCATCGCTTTACGTAAAACTTTTCATATACTCGTAAAGCGTATCATTTTCTTTGCACCACTGCATAGTAGACTTTAATACGGACATAATGGTATATTGGTTCGCACTCATACGATACATGCATGAAAAATACGAAGCCCGATAGTCCAAATTATTCTTTTTATCGATAATCGTATTGGATCCTTACACGCGTCATTTCCTGTGTGATTTTCAGGGAATTGATCTGGTTCTCGATGCAGCTAGTCCAAGGTCATCGTGCTAAAGTAATGGATATTCTCGCGGCGAGTCGATTGATAATCCACAGCTTGTTTGGAAGCCTTTATGAAGAATGATAAGAAGGACAATTACGATATTCGGCGGAAAAATGATCTCATCGGGCGGACAAATCGCACGATACGAACCAGAGGAGCACCCCGGACGTTTTACCGAGCTCAATGGAGGATGACGGTGGCTTGTGAATGTGGTATGGAGAGCGCACAGACCTGCCACCTTTTTCTCTCTACTCCCATCTCTTCTTTCTTTCTTTCCATTCTTTTCTTCTTCTTTTATCTTAAGGGATTTGGTCGGGTTTTCGGAGTCCATTACAACCCGTAACCGGAAGCCATCTGAACCGCTCATTTAAGAGAACTCATGCCTTCAAATCCCTTGCGATACTCTTTTCTTAACCCAATCGTAATCGTACATTTAAGCCAAAAACCCATGTATGTAGTGATCCAAGCTCTCCATTTCATCCAATTCATGCATACAAGTCCCATCATCCGCCCATGCATTCAGATCGACAATCACAACCGTCCAATATTGTCTTTCTCTTCTTTTCTATTTTTTTGATCACAACCATCTGGAGGTCCATTCCTCTATGCATGTGACTTCATCACATCAGCCACCTCCTTTTCTTTCCATAACCGACCCAGCCGTCCCGTGCATGCACCCGAGCACCACTCGAGCGTCACCCTTTCTGTACCCGGCCAGCACCATCTGATCGCAGTCCCATTGCCGAATCACGGCTGTCCCTTCTAAATCCATGCATACATGGCTGAGAACCCATGCACCCACGCATCACAGGTGTGTGTCCCATACAAGCCCATACTCGGCCCACTTAATCGCAGTCGTCCGTGCACCTACAACCCATGCAAAGTCCAGCTCCCTCTAAACCGGATCCCATCAGAACCGTCTATCTCTATTTCACCCAATCTCCATCCTCACTGACTTAATCACAGTCGTCCGTGTTATTTAAAAGCTAACCCCTGCATGCAGATCACAGCCGTCCCTTTTCCCATGCAGCCGACCCGATCGCGAACCGAACGCCCAGGCCCAGCGTCTCTCTTCTCCCGTCTCGGACTTCTCTCTCTAAACCCGAGATCACAGCCGTCCGAGTTTCTTTCTCTCTCATCCCCTACCCGACCGCCACCTTTCTCTCTCCTCCGGGATTTACTCTCTCTCACCGGGATCTCTCTCTCGGATTCTCTTTCCATCTCTCTCTCTTTCCTCAACCGCCCCACCGAACATCTCTCTCTTCCTTACCATGCAGCGCCCAGCTCTCTCTCTTCCTATTTTCTCTCTCTAGTCCGCACGTCTATCTCTCTCCTCCCTTTTTTCTCTCAACTGAACCCAGCCGTCCGATTCTCAGCTGTACCCGAGCCGTGCACGCCCAGCACCAAGTTTCTCTCTCTTTCCTTATCTCTCTCTAACCGAACTCCCAGCTCTCCGTCTCTCTCTCCTCCTTGATTGTCTCTCCTCTCCGGGATCCTCTCTCTAACCCAACCGAACGTCTCTCTCTCTCCTTGCTTAAATCGGACTCCCTCTTCTCTATATAGGAGCGGAACTTCACAAAACAAGGGGGGGGGGACGATTAGCCCGAACTTCATAAAACCACAAACCCGAACCATACGACCTTCATCATCACGTCCCACCCGGCCACCATTCATCACCATCCGAAATTCATCCACCATAGCCCGGAACTTCATCCATCATCACCACCCGGACCATAGCCATCTTCATCATCACATCACCATTGGCCCGAGCACCACCATCCCAACCGAGCATCCACGAGCCACGCCAAGCACAAGCTCCGAGCTACGGTCCATCGTCCTCGCCGTGGAAGCCCATCTCGAAGAACATCGTCATCAACGCCATCACCATCGTCGCACGTCGTCATCATCGCCGGAAGCTATCATCCCGCTGTCATCCTTCGTATTATCATTAATGGAGTTTGTTAGCACATATATTTTCATGTCAAGCTATATAAACATGTGCGGCTAAACCCCTAGCTAAGGCTATGGGGGACGCCTAGTAGTATGTTACATTTTTTATTTGATCAATGATAAGGCTTAATTTTCGTATGATTGAATCTTATATGGATGACACTGTCTGATGATGTATGTTATTTTACTTGCATATTTGTTTGAGTCCGTATTGACTCCGGGCATACGGACCGCTTATGAATCCCTGTGGTAAGATAGCACTAGCGTAACGAGTCTCTCGCCATATGAGTTTTAATCTATTTTCGTATGTTGGATGCTTATCACTAGAAATCGATGTATGTGTACAAGTCCTTTTGATTGCACATCGACTCCGGGCATGTGCAATGCTTAAAGACCTCTGTAGCATGCGTCCGAACTTAATTTTCATGCTATCTTCATACATATTCATTGATCAAAAGAATGCATAGTATACTACTAGGTTGAACCCAGATGCCTTAGCCTCATCTCCATCGTAACCTTCTTTAATTAATTGCAATATTTAGTTCTAGTTAATTTAGTAACGTAGTTTCATTTTCTCGTGCTCCACTCTCAGTGGAAAACCCTGAATTACATTCACATTCACGCACTGTCATCACACTAGTTCCAATTAGTCCTTCAGTCCCTGTGGAATCGACCTCGGACTCACCGAGATTACTACTTCGCTACACACCCTATACTTGGGGTTAAATTGCACTTTTTAGTCCCTTAATTAGGACTACTTAAAGTTGTAGCAATCGCACCTATGCAGCGAAGTTCACTTATGGCTAGGGATTACAACATACGACTCCGCACTAGTCTCGGGCTCAACCCTTAGTACTCGTATGTAGTTACGCATCTACCGTGCTCTAGTGCCAAGCACACACGGAGCGTATACTTCTATCTTCCTCCTGCTTATGGTGTTCCGAGGAGACGGTTCAAGAACCGTACATAATGTCGATAAGGTGGAACCATCAGGGACCGGGGTTCATGGCTTCCAACTCAAGCTCGATCGACACACTACCCGAGTGTACCATCGATCCTCTGAGCTCGAGTTAACCTGCGTAGCCACCCAGAGTGCGACGCAGGCTGCACTCCAATTCACCCAGACTTACTATGTTCTCCTTCATACCCCTGCTCTCCGCTTAGTAGTGGTAAACCCGCTGTCCCTCCACTTGATGCCATGATTCACTTCGAGCGGTGAAGACTACCGTCAGACTCGAAGATCATATGACTTGGTTCCTTCCAGGTTGACCTATACATCGTACCTCTGATTACCCCGTCGAGTAATCGAACCCGGTCAACAGTCAAACTGATGACCACCAGGCCTGGGTTTGGTACAGTGTAAGTCACACCAAGGAACACACCTCCCATCAGGGGTGTGGATGGCCTGCAGGAGTGACACGCTAATGCAACGCCAGCCGGGTAACCCAGTACACCGTGGTTTTGGATCACTGCATATGGACCCTCACACATTGGTGCGCCAAAGCACCACGCAACTGGTTAGTCCATCAGTCGTGGTTCCTCAGGGTTTAGGACCGTTTTACCCTAAGCAGAAACACGGCTTAGTGTACCAGTGTCTGCTCATTGATCTGTACACCGTGTTAGTTCCGTTCAGCCACAGACACTGTGCCTGGTGATGACCATGGTGAAGACATCCCATGAACTGTCATCGCCAACAGCTTAACATGATGAGGCGACCAACCTGATCATAGCTGCGAACTTATTTAGGTTATACGGGACCAATCCACTCAGTCTTCAACTCAGTGGACTACCATATAACCATGGCTCTCTGTTCTCAAAAGAACACGTAACTATGTTACGCACCTATATGCATCTCATATATTAATAACTATCAATCTTTATTAGACCAAAACATAAAGTTTTACAAGCTTAGAACACATCAATCCTAACAGGTACGTACCTTAGTACGTGTTCTGATTACAGAACAGAGAGCCATGGCTACATGATAATCCACTTGAGTGGGAGACTCAAGTGACTGGTCCCATGTAACCTAAATACGTTCGCAGCTCTAATTAGGGTTGGTCGCCCTATCAGAATAAGCTGTTGGGATGACAAAGCATGAGTATCTCCGCCACGGTCATTACCAGACAGTGTCTATGGCCGAACGAAACCAACACGGTGCACAGATCGATGAGCAGACATCGATCGGTACACTAAACCGTGTTTCTGCTTAGGGTAAAATGGTCATAAACCCTGAGGAACCATGTCTGGTGGACTAACCAGTTGTGTGGTGCTTTGGCGCACCAATGTGTGAGGATCCGGATGCAGTGATCCAAAACCACGGTGTACTAGGTTACCCGGCTGACGTTGCATCAGCATGTCACTCATGCAGGCTATCAACACCCCTAACGGGAGGTGCGTTCCTTGGTCTAACCTACATCGTATTAAACCCTGGCCAGGTGGTCATCAGTTGGACTGATGACGGATCCGGTTGCTCGGAAGAGTAATCGGAGGTATGATGTATGTGGTCAACCTGGAAGGAACCGAGTCATATGAACACTCGAGTCTGACGGTATTCTCCACCGCTCGAGTTGCATCATGACACCAGTGGAGGGACAACGAGTTTACCGTACTAAGCGGAGAGCAGGGGTATGAGGGAGAACATAGTAAGTCTGGGGAATTGGAGTGCAGCCTGCGTCGCACTCTGGGTGGCTACGCAGGTTAAATCGAATTCAGAGGATCGATGGTACACTCGGGTAGTGTGTCGATCGAGTCTAAGTTGGAAGCCATGAACCCTGGTCCCTGAAGGTTCCACCTTATCGACATTATGTACGGTTCTTATACCATCTCATCAAAACACAGAACGAAGTTAGAGGAAGCGAGAAGTCCAAGCATATGCTCCGTGAGTGCTTCGCACTAGTGCACGGTAGATGCGTAGCTACGTGTGTGCACTAAGGGAAAATCCTAGGTTAGCGCAGAGACGCATGTAGCAACTCCTTGTCATAAGTGGACTTTGCCACATGGGTGCGATGCACCGGGACATGTTGCGAGTTGACTAGTTGACTTCACTAGGGGCACCCTACGGGAACCTCAGAGAATAGTGAAATCACTGGTGCACTTCACTTATGTGTGCCTTGCAAAGTCTCGTATAAGAGAAACGACCAACTAGTACAATAAGGGTATTTTAGTCATACCATGCGTCACTATGTACTAGGGGGCCGGCCCTAAGTGTTGAGAGACTGGTCAAGGCCGGCCCAATTGGTTTCAGGAGGTTGTTGCCTCTGATGAAAGGGTCGATCATGAGGCACAGAAAACGGACTGGTTTTGACCGTTTTCAAAAATAAGGAAAAGATAGAGATAAAAGAAGAGATATATAGGGAGAGGTTTGAATCAGTCAATCCTATCTGCACTAGGCTTATCCATAAGCCTAGGGCCGGCCCTATATAAGGGATAGGGGAGAGGGGGGGCCGGCCATGCATGATGCAAGCCATAGGGGGCCGGCCCAAGCATGGGGAAACCCTAGCCGCCCCCTCTCCTCTTCTCTCTTCTCCTCTCTCTTCCTCGCTTGCGTCATTGGATGACGAATCGTCTTCCTCACGTGGTGTTTCATAGAAGGAGAAGGCTCGTCGTATGGAGGCACTCAGAGATCCATCGACGAGGTACCGTGCATCGTGTGAGATCGGGTGAACTAGAAGGCTTTTCCCGTAACCTTTTGTTGTCAAGATTCTGCACAAAAAATCAACGTTGTTTCTGTGATTTCGGGAGTTACAGAGGTCCAAACGAGGTGAAACATATTGCAAAAGTTGCGTCTCGAAGTTGGCTACCTTCAGTCCAAATTTCAACCCAATCGGAGTTCGGAATAAAAAGTTATGGCCGTTGCACCGAAGCTATGTCGAGCAGATCCAAGCCCGTCTCCATCGACAAAGAAAAAATTTGTCGCGGTAAAATAATCCGCACGCAGGTGTGATCTTTAACAAGTAGATCTAACATAATTAGAACATGCATGCATGCTAGATTGTTCTTTCGCGTTAGATCGTCGTTAGGGGTTCGCGTAGTTGCCATGCTAGATTCATACACGCACGTGTAGATCGTTTCGATGAAAATTTTGATATGTAACGCACACCGCTCCCGGTCTTCGGACCCTCTCTTTGCTTCCGCTGCGGGCCTCTACCATGGATTTATCTTCAATACCTCCTTCACTGTAGTAGAAACCACCAAATTCGGTGGCCAAAATTTAGAACTTTGTTTTGTATTCAAAGGGGGAGATCAAAAGATCACTGGGAGGAGCCACAATACGGTACTAGTAGAACAAACAACAACCCGACAAAGCCGTCATTGCCGGCTAAAACCCAGGCTATCCATGGCCGAAGAAAGCGCCTCACCAGTGCACAACTAAACGCCACACCGGCGTACGAAAAAAAAGTCACAAAAAAGAAGTTACAAACTCACTGCTCCGACCACTAGTGAAGAACACGCCCATCGGTGAACTACAACAAAAAAAAACTTAAAACATGGGAAACCTCCGCCATGCCCACCAGCGCGCAGCTCGGCAAAGAAAAAAAGGGAGTTATACCCATTGTCGTCGAACTCCGCCGCCACAGCTCCTCTGAGATCCACACTGCTGGCTAGCAGAGGCAGATTTGGAAAACCACCCCTTCCAACCAGAGAAATCAGGGCCATATCTGCTCATTCGGTCGCCTCTGACGATTAAAACACTCGCCCGTCGCCGTGAGAGAACCGTCGATCGATACGAGGGCCGTTGTGGGCCACTGTCTCAATGAACACAAAAAGATTGGCTACCGAGAAGCCCCTATCTACATCGGGGGTTGAAAGGGGCATGATCCAGCCGTGAAAGAGCGCCATGAATGAGATCCCGACCTCTCCGGTACAGTCACCGACGACCGAGAAGGCTAAGAGGGACGCCGAAACCCTAGATCACGGGATAAGGAAAGAGGGAAAAAAAAAACGAGGGTCTGGCCACCGAAAATGGTGCCCGCATTAAGTACCGTGACAAAAACCCTAAATCCGTCAGATCGACAAATTTAAAGTAACATTTGGGGCGGCCAGGCCGTTGAAATTGCCCTCCATTAATTTCCGGTGGGCCTGGATGCCGGCTTTGAGGTGAGACTTTGTAAAAAATCCACTGGGCTCGCTGCCCAGACCTAACCCATGGTTTGAGCTCGAGCCTGGCTCGAGCCGGAGACAATCAAAAATATTATTCCCATAGGCCGATTGGAACGTTGGTCAATTAGAGAAAATCGCCCTAGGTTAATCACGAGAGCTAGCTGCACATGATCTGTCCCGGTCGGTGGGTCCGGCGCGGATCACACCAGCATGTAGTCGGATGAAGCACGATTCATTTTCGGGTCGGCCAACCGACTGGATGAGATCCGAACCCCTCTTGCTACGGCCGGGGCACTGAGCATGCTAAGTGTCAAAGTGTCCGTCCACGTGGCAATTCTTCGATCGAACCGCCAACTCCGATTGTTACGGTTGCTATGGACGGGCCCACAGCTGGAAAATCAAGTATCTGGGAGGGAGCTTATTACCAGCACACCCTAACTTTTCCTTGACAATTACCATCAAAGACTGTAGGCAACGTGCCCATTCGCCTTTGTGGCAGCACGGAGATTTTCCTCTAGACCGAGGGTGAATTGGGGCACAAAAAAGTCTTTTTTTTATAGAATACATATTATAATATACCCAACCCGAGCGTCTGATCCGATAAAGGCAAGAGTGAGGCGGCATGGTGGCCGTCCAGACACATCCTGCGTACCAAACAACCGCGGGGCCCACTGCGATTCTGAGACCCCAGCACATGGGGGGGGTTTTGGCCGCCAGCAGCCAGAGCGGCTGTATGGTACGTGTGGAAAATTTTCCCGATGGAATGGGTGGGGGCCACCAAAGCGTGTGACCATAGCAGGCACAGCAGTGCTTGGTGCGTGGTCACTGCAGCAGGTGCGTGGTCATTTTGTTCCGATTGATTTTTTTCTTGTCCTTTGCGGATATAAAACAGGCCGATCTCTTCGCTCAGTCGAAGGAGCGTACCCATTCCAACCGCGGAGACGGCGGAGAAGCCGATGCCATCATCCATGGCCGCCGACGAACCACCGTGCGGTCACGCGCCGGTGATCGAGGAGATGAGCCGGGGGCGGGTCTCCTGATCAGGATCAAAGCCCTCCTCCGCTTCAGCGGCCCCCCACCAAGCTCATCTCGGAGCTCGCCGGAGAGCTCTTAGATTCCCACGATCGGGTTCTCGCCATGCTGGGACGACGCTGTACTACTCACCGTGTCGCGGCCCGAGCTCCCAACGACGGCGCGAGGATCAAAAGCTATGTTGATGATAAAGCGAAAAATCAGAACGACGGAGACGAGGGCGGTGGACGTAAGAGGAGGTACGTGGGCCCTGCTGATCCTTCGAATCTTATCCTATTGGTCGCGATTAGTTCGGATAGTATGCTGGACTAATTCATAGCTGAGAAGTTCCGGCTGCCCTCTCGTTTTTGCTGCAGGAGGCAGCCGCATCCGTCGATCATCGAAACGCCCGATCCTGACCATTACGACGAACACCAGTGGAGGAAATACGGGGAGAAACCCATCAACGGCACCGTACATCCGAGGTCATCTCGTCATGTACTAATCTCCACCGTCGGCTCGCCTTACACCGGAGCTGATCATGCATTTCATGCAGGCAATACTACCGATGCACCTACTATAAAGACTAGGGCCGTCTTGATACAAACGGGGGCCTAAGGCAAAAATTCTAAATAGGACTTTTTTATTTAAAAATTTTTAAAATAATATTATTATTATAAAATTAGATAATATGAAAAAACTATTAAAAATTTATTCTTCCAATCGTGAGCGTCGAGCGATTGTCGTCCAGTCGCCGGTCGCCGATCACCGGTGGCTCATTTAGCACGGGCCGTTGGGCACAAAGACAAGAGAGAGAGAGAGAGTGGAGTTATGGGCACGGTGGCGTGGGCCTATGGCTAGCGGCTGCCGGTGTTGGTGCCTCGGTGGTCACCTGGTATGACGGGCCGACGGTGTCGCTCGATCGGTGGTTGGTGTTGTTGTGTCAAATGGAGGAGAGAGAGAGAGAGAGAGAGAGAGAGAGATATGTAAAAAAAATGTAAAAAAAAAAAAAATTTGGTAACAAGTTTTATGCATTGCTGACAGCTGATGTCTCGGAATCCGATGAAAGTTTTGGTAAGCGTAACGGATATTTATATTATTGTACGTGGGGCCGTGCAAATTTTTTTTCTTTTTATTTTGGTGCCATGGGCTATGCAAAACTGTTGCTGTTGTAGTGTTTTGGATCCAAATCATAACTGAAGGCCAGTTAATGGGGGCCTTCTTCACAAGTGGGGCCTTAGGCAGTTGCCTGAGTTGCCTCACTATTGGGGCAGCCCTGATAAAGACCGACTGTGCCCGGCGAAAAAGACGGTGCAACGGAAGGACGGCGGCCGCCTCGACACCCCTGAGTTCTTCATATCTTACGCCATGGAACACAGCTGCAGAAGAATCGAGCCGGCCTTTCCTTCGGCTGTTCGGGTTCTCAGCTTTGGATCCAACAGCTGGAGAAGCGGCAGCGGCGGCGATGATCCGGACGAGTTATCCTCGGTTGGTCAAATCCTGGACCCGGGAAGCAGCCCATCGGCGGAGACCCACCCGCCGGCGGATGCGCCGATTCATCGGGGGTCGTCCTCGTTTGCGCAAAGCCGGAACCACGAATGCAGCTCGACGGCGAACGCTCCCCAGGTGACGGATTCGCATATTCCAGATGATGGGGATGTGGATTCGGACATGTTCCCGCTGATGGATCCTTTGGAGCTGTCCTCAGTTGCTCAGATGATTGCACAATGGGAAAATTGCACTTACACCCCCGGTGGTTTGGAATGAAAACAGACATACCCCCCCGCCCCCCTCCTCCCCTCATTTTGCATGCTATTTCAGGCACGGTGTAACGGACGGCTGTGATTCAGTTTAGGATCCCGTGTCCCTCAATTTGATTTTGGATAAACTACAGTGACCTTTTTTTTTTGGGTAAACACTGTGACCTCGTTTGATAGAGCAGTCGATCGACGGGAATGTCAACCGGTTGCCCAGATCCAGAGGTATCGTTGACGGATGGGGCTAAAAGTAGTCAGAGCATAGTTCAGGGTTCAAATTGGTAATAAAATTTCAGGTCTTCAAAATAATTAGTTTTACCCCCTATCTTTTCTGTAATTAGACTTTACCCCCAAATCTAATTGTTCCGTCAGCTAACCATATAAGAGAAAGGGTGAGCTGACGGAAAAGAAATAAAGTTTTAAGGGATGAGCTGATGGAACAGTTAGGTTTGGCGGGTAAGTCTAATTAATGGAAATATGTGGTGTAAAGTCTAATTCAAGGCAAAATTTGGGGGGCAAGTTCAAAATAACCCAAATAATTAAGCTCATCTATCTATACTATATACTAAAACGGAAGCCTCTCTCCCATGTTGTGACACGTGGACGTCTTTTAAAGAACCATAATCATTCTTCCATGTGTGAACACGGCTCAGTTTTAAATCCTATTAAAAACCTACCATAAAGATAATAAAACACTCATTCAATGACATTTAATTATCATTTGATGTTAATCTCTCTCCCTCTCTCTAACAAGTGGAAGAATAATTCTAGCTCATTAAAAGACGTCCACGTGTCACAACACGGGAGAGAGGCTTCAATTTTAGTATATATACTAGTAAGAAACCCGGGCAATGCCCATATGAGCTTGATGCACAGCGCATTTGGCACAGATGACATCACAAATGTTCGAAGAAGTATGAAATCTAAAGTGAGTGTGATTCACTTGTTAGAGAGAGGGAGAGAGATTAACATCAAATGATAATTAAATGTCATTGAATGAGTGTTTTATTATTGTGAGCGCGGAAAAAGATTCGGGTCGTCTTTATTGCGGATCACACGAGATTACAAATTTTTTTGATCAGGAGATTGTGGGAGAGATCCTCTGGAGGGTCCCTTTGATCCGCGTCTCCACGTGGTATTCGTGCGAGAGCTCTGAAGGGGTTGCCCAGGACAGAGGTCTTTACAGGGTGAGGGTTTCTTGAGAGGCTAAGGAATATCGGCTGTTGATTTTGTCCCTTCCGTGCTTCGCGCTTTCTCGGCTAGGGAGGCTTTGGGCTTCGTTCCTCGGTCTTCGTGTCTTCCTCGATCCTTGCTCGACCTCGGCGTCCTTGATCGTCGGTTCGCGGCGTCGATCGTGTTTTTGGCGTCAGCTTTGGCTTTAGCTTTCGGCTTTGGCGTAGCTTTGACGTGGCTCTGGCGTTTGCTTTGCTTTGGCGCTTGCGCTTGAACGTAGGCGGGTAGAGACTTGAGATGCTTTAGTTCTTCCGGACTTCGCGTCGTATCGGCTAGAACGTGCGGTGCTTTGCTCGTGACCGTCGTAGTTGCTTGGCTTTGGCACGTGCGTTGCTTTAGCGCGGGCTTTACCGGTGCGTTTGCTTTGGCTTCTTGCGTCGGCTTTGACTTTAGCTTCGACTCGATCTTCTTCTCGAACGACTGACGTTACTTCTTCAAGGCTTCTTTATTCTTCCGGCTTCCTCGACGGTTGTGGCGTCGGTCTTGGCTTTTCGGCGAGGGTAGCACCGATGCTCGTGCGACGGTTGTAGCGTCGGCTTTCGTTGATAAAGACGGCGGGTGTAGCACCGATCTTCGTGCGACGGTTGTAGCGTTGGCTTGTGTTGATGAAGACGGCGGGTGTGGCACCGGCTTCAGCACGACGGTTGTAGCGTCGGCTTTTGTTGACGAAGACGGTAGGGGTAGCACCGGCTTCAGGCCTTCTTCTCCAAGCTTTCTTCTTCGTGCGAGGAGTCGACGCCTTTGTTGAAGACGACGGGTGTTGTCGGCTTCGATCTTCTTCTCCGGCCTTTGCTTATGGCGTCTTCGGAGCTGATGAAGATCGTTGGAGCAGTCGGGGTGATGACGACTCCGGGTCTTCTTCTCCAAGCTTTCTTCTTCGTGCGAGGAGTCGAAGCTTTGATCTTCGAGTGCAAGGTCTTCACGTTGATGAGGACTTGAAGGGCCAAGGATTCCCGTAGGACGTGCTTGCCGTGCCTCGTGAAGCCTTCGGTCTTCGAGCGTTGGAGCTTCTTTTGCGGAGCTCTTTCGTCTTCGGCTTTCGGACCCTTTGTGCCTTCCCCCACCCCCTCTATTTATAGGCAAAGGGGAGCGGTTGGGGGAGATAAATCTGAAATCATTTTGTTTCATCCGATATCTCCCCCCATAACCATCAAGATATTGTTCCTTTATCCAAGGAAACAAACCCGATCCCCTCCTTTTTAGTTGGGGTGGTTATGGGCTAGATGTGACTCGATCTTTAAAGATCGAGTTGTTATTTTTTGTTGCACTTTTGGATCGGATGGCGACACAACGTCATCTTGTCCATTGGATCGAGGGATCGTCGCGGATCTACGGCTGCGTAGACGTCCACGCCACCTCCCCCCGCATCGAGGCGGTTTTTTATTTCTTTTTCTTTTTCTTTTCTTTTCTTTTTTCCTTTCTTTTTCTTTTTCTTTTCTTTTTCTTTTTCTTTTATGGCCGGCCCCACCTCTCCATGAGGAGGGGGGCACGGTTTTTCAAGAGGGGGGCCGGTGGGCCCCCCACTTTGTGTTTGAGTCGCGGGTCCGGTGGGACCCGTTTGCTTCAAGTTGGGCCATAGTGCGCGGATTGAGTTTGTACGCGGGCCGAGTGTGCATGTGGGCCGTTTGTGTGAGGGCCCAATTCCGCATGCGGGCCGTTGTGTATGGGCCAAGGTTCGGATGTGGGCCGTTGTGTGTGGGCCAAGTTGCATGCGGGCCGTTGTGTATGGGCCGAGGTTCGCATGTGGGCCGTTGTATGTGGGCCAAGTTGCATGCGGGCCGTTGTGTGTGGGCCAAGTTTTCGCATGTGGGCCGTTGTGTGCGGGCCCAAGTTGCATGGGCGAGTCGGGTTCGACCCGAAGGCCGTTGGGTGCGGGCCTATTTTTCGTGTACAAATCGGGTTCGACCCGTGGGCTAATTTCGATGCCCACAAGTGCCCCCTCAAGTTCGAGTGCACCCACGGGAAACGCGTAGCGCTTGGACTTGAGTCGTGTATTCGTGTGGGATTAGGTCTTTAAAAGGACCCCCGTTTTTCGTTTCTCTTCATTATCAGCGATTCCCGGCGGCTTGGAGACGAAAGCTCTACTAGGGTTTCTTGCTTCGCGACGATGCCGCGGAAGATGAAGGTGGTCACGCCATGGGGTTCGCGGAGGAGAGGAGTACCGTCGGCCCGCGGAGGGCGAAGGGCTGCCGGCGAGGTGATCCTCCTCCTCCTCCTTCTTCTTCCTCTTCTTCTTCTTCTTCTTCTTCGTATGGTGGGTCGTGGGAGGGCGCAGGCCGGAGGAGGGCTTGCGGGCTGGAGGCGGGATTGGCCGGGGCGCGGCCGGGGGCTGCGGGGTGCGGCCGGGGCGCGTGCTGGAGGCGGAGGCGGCCGGGAGCTGCTGGGTGCGGCTGGCGCGCGGGCGTGGGCGCGGCAGCGCCAGCGGGCCGGAGGAGGGCGCGGCCGGGGCTGCGGGCCGGAGGGAGCGGGCCGGAGGCGGAGGCGGCCGGGGCTGCGGCGAGCGCAGGCGCGGGGCTGCGCGGGGTCGGAGGCGGAGGCGGCCGGGGCTGCGGGGGCCGGCGGGGGGTGCGGTGGCCGGTGTTGGTCGAGGACGACAGCACCCCCCCTGCATGTTTTTTTTTTAAAAAGGAGAGAGAGCGAGAGGGGGTCGCTGCTTTTTTGCCGTGACCCCCCTCCTTTTTACCTTTATTTGTTCGAAGGACGGGCGCCCCTTTTGCTTAGGCCCCCCCCATGTTTCCTTTATTTGCTGGAAGGATAGGCGGCCCTTTTGCTTAGCCCCCCCCCCCTGTTTCCTTTATTTGCTGGAAGGACGGGCGGCCCTTTTGCTTAGCCCCCCCTTGTTTCCTTGTTTCTGTATTTGGGACCTACGGCCCTCTTTTGGCCGAGGTTCCCCTTTGTGTCTTCGCCCTGGGATTCAGGACCTGCAGCTTTTTAGCCGAGGGTATATATATATTTTTTTTATCTGACTTGGGCTTTGTCCTCCTTTTCTTTTTCAGGTCTCGTTGTTACGAGAGTTTTCCGAGTTCTGGCTGGATTGTCGATGCGGTCTCCCACGGGAGTACGTATCTTCGTTTCCCCTTTGCGCAAGTCTTCAACCACCGTGCTTCGAGACAGGAGGCCAGCCTGTCAGTACTTCAGCTTTCGACGCACGAGCGAGTTTGTGAGGATGGTGTGGCCGACGGCTCTTGCCGCGTGTTGAGACTGGGCGAGCGTATCCTTACTGACAAAGGATCTTCCCGACAAGTTGTACGGCCAAGCTTGGGGTTGCCGTTCCACCACACTGGCGAGGAGTCGGTTTCGGTCCCTGTTGTTGCTTTGAAGATATGCTCCCGCCGTACGCGATGGGGCGTGGAGATTCAACCATGTGGAGATGTCACATACCTGGGAGGTTTTCGGGACTGGATGAGAGAGCTGTCTGGCGCGTTGGAGGCGGAGCCAGGGATGGAGCGTCTGGCGAGGTTTGTAGAGCCAGCTTGTTGGGAGTACAGCCGACCGGATGGTATGTACCGGGCTCTATGTGAGCAGTGGTGCCCTGAGACCAATACCTTTTTGACCGGAGCTGGTGAAATCGGGATCACCCTTCGTGACGTGCACGTCATCTCTGGGTGTCCAAAAGTTCGGAGCTACTATCAGGAAAAGGTTCCTTCTCTGGAGGTCTTGACGGACCCAGACGAGTCTCCTAGCTTCTGCCTTTTGCTTTCTAAGGCGTATGCTATTATAGCGGTGCGCGATCGGTCAGACCGGGTACTCCACTCAGATTGGGTGGACTTCTGGTTTCGAGGAGAGTATCGTCACGCTCCCCCTTCGAGTCACCCGATGTGGAGATATGCATCGTCAAAGAGACCGGCGCCTGGCACTTTCCGGCGACCGATTGAATCTCTGAAGAAAGAATGGTGCTCTATGGTCGGAGCGCAACGTCCCTGGAAAGTTTTGGGACTTGAGGAATGCAGCGATGCCTGGCGTGCTGCTTACTGGTCAGCGGGGTTGGTACTTTTCCTTTGCCGCTTTGCTTTACCCTGGGAAGGGGATGTGATACGCCCTGAGACCTTCCTTGCAGCTGCTCGGATGGTGAATGGAGAGTTTCTTAACCTGGCGCCGGTGATCCTCTGCTCGTTGTACGGAGGGCTTAGCGGAACCTACTGGAGTTTACCGAGTGCGGGTAATGCAAGAGGGGAAGTAGGCAGAGCCAGTTCCTTTTTCCCCTTGCATTACCTCTATGGTTGGATTGGGCTTCACTTTCCGAAGGGGATCTTTGCAACGCGTGGTCCTTCGACCTCGGTGCCCTTTCTTCCTTGCGTGGGAGGTGTGATGAACGCTTATTACGCATGGGAGCGTCCGAAGCCTAGTGCCCGAGAGTGTTTGAGACGTATGGGCCCTTCTGACTTTGGATTCGTATCGGAGAATGCACTTGCACCTTCTTCAAGATCCTTGGTATGTGATGTGGAGGAAATGCCCGAGCACTTGTACTGGAGCATGGTGAGTTGCAGGCCTGGGTATCTTGTTTGGCGTCGTGGGGATGTAGTGGAGGTGGCACGGTACTCTCCCCACCGGTTTAAATTTGCTCGACAGCAGGGTTTCCGCCAAGAGTTGTCGGGGACTCCTTTGCGTATGCAGTCACGTTACACCCCGCAAGAAGCGTATCGCCTCTGGGGAGCGCTTTACGACAGATTTACTGGGTGTATTTTCTCACCGGGGATCAAGTCGGGCGGAAAGGATGCTGCAACCCCTGAGTATCGCCGCTGGGTCAATGAGTCAGTGCTTTCCCTCCTGGCTAGCCTTCCGTTGGACGTCCTTGCTAGTAGCGAGCGGGCTGACTTTTCTTTTGACTCTTTGGCGGGGTCAGAGGATCGCCGTCTTTGGTCCGAGGAGCGATGGTCAGAGAAATCTTGTGGCCGTCGAGAGAGTACTTCCCAGGCTTCCCTTTCTGTGCAAGAAGTTGAGATGGCTCCGTCCTCCAAGGTTCAGAGTCTTCCTGAGACTCAGGCTTCTTGGAGTGGGTGTGCTTCTCCCAAGAGGAGAAAGTTGGATCTTTTGTGTGAGGCAGCTTTGGTTGGTGCTGGCGAGGCAGAGCCAGCTCGAGAGGGAGAGCCAGGGCTTTTTGCCGATGAGGTAATCCCTCTTTCTGAGGTAGCTTCATCGGATGCTGCAGGTATATCTTGTTTCTAGTTTCTCATGAATTTCTTGTTTCTAGTTTGCAGAGTGTTTTGTTGAAAGCTTCAGCTAGGCTGTTGGCAGAGGCGTTGTACATGGTTGAACACCTTTGCTTGATATCGAACTTGGCGCAAAATTGGTTGACAGCGGCATTCTTGAATTGCTTCCCGTTGTCCGTAACGATATAGCGAGGGATGCCGTACCGAAAGATGATGTCGTTCTGGATGAAGTTGATGACAGAGTGCCTGGTAACTTCTCGCAATGGTACTGCCTCAGCCCACTTGGAGAAGTAATCTGTCGCCACCAGGATGTAAAGATACTGCTTGGATGACTTGGGTAGCGGACCGACAATATTGAGCCCATCCGTCGTCAGGAGACTGACGGATGTAGTCACCATGCAGCTGGCAAGTGTGGCATCTTTTTGCAAACTCGAGGGAGTCCTTGATCATAGTGGGCCAGTAGTACCCCATCCGCCTGATACGGAAGTGCAGCTTTGGACCGGACTGATGTGAGCCACAGATTCCGACATGGACTTCTTCTAGTGCTGTTTCCGCTTCTTCTCTTGCAAGACACCTCAGGAGCGCACCATCGTAGCTTCGACGGTACAACTCGTTGTTGAAGTGGAAGAATTTCAGAGATCGCCGGCGAATGTCGACTTTGCGCTTTGGATCTTCAGGGAGCTTCCCATGGACAAGGAAGTCTATGAATGATTGTTTCCAATCTAGCTCGTCGGTCACGAGAACGTGTACTGCATTGACTTGGTCCGGGATTCCCATAGGGAGGTCCTCCTTGGTGATCACCATCCTCTTACATATAGGGACGATGAGTTGGCTTCTTTCTGGGAACGGGAGTGTAGCTGCCAAATTTGCGAGCGCATCAGCCTGCTGATTAAGGTTTCTGGGGACGTACTGGATTAAAGCATTTTTTAGTGTACCAAGGAGTTTCAGAGCTCGCAGGTATAATGGTACGAGGTCTTCTTTGTTGACTTCGTATGCTCCCAATATTTGTTGAATGACGAGTTGAGAGTCGCCGAAAATTGTGAGCCCTTGAAGTTTCATATCATTGGCGAGTTCGAGGCCAATGATCAAGGCTTGATATTCCGCCCTGTTATTGGAGCATGGTTCTGATAGCAGAAACGAGAAGGGGAGTACTTCATCGTTTGGCGTGACGAAGATAACCCCTGCTCCTGCTACGTCTTGCCTTGCCGCGCCGTCGAAGAACATTTTCCAAGAAGGGGCGATATCGATGAAGAATACTTCTTCATCTGGAAGGTCTTCTGATAGTTCCCATTCTGCTGGGAGGGGGTATTTTGCTAGGAAGTCCGCGAGAGCTTGACCTTTGACCGCTTTACGAGGGACAAAGGTGATGTCAAACTCAAGGAGGAGCAAAGCCCACTTGGCCAGACGTCCGGAGAGCACTGGTCTCGACATGATGTATTTGAGCGGGTCGGCTTTTGAGATGAGTCTGATGGCATGAGCTAACATGTAGTGTCGCAGCTTCTTTGTAGCGAAAATGAGCGCCATACAGACTTTCTCAATCGGGGAGTAGTGTAGCTCCGTGCCGATGAGAGTGCGGCTCAAATAGTAGCATGCTGTTTCCTTGCCTAGCTCGTTGTCTTGAGCCAGGAGTGCCCCCAAGGACTGCTCCTGGGCGCTGATGTAAAGGACCAATGGTTTTCCTTGGACTGGTGCTGTCAGAACTGGAGGCTTGAGTAAGTAATTTCTGATGTTCTGGAGGGCTTCCTGACAAGCTTCATCCTATTTGAATGGTGCTCCTTTCTTTATGAGGCGACTGAAGGGCCTACATTTTCCAGCTAAGTTGGCGATAAATCTCCTGATATATGCCAGGTGGCCTTGGAGACCTCTGAGGTCTCTTACCGTTTTTGGAATCGGCATATTGAGAACAGCATCTATTTTGGATTGATTTATCTCGATGCCTCGATGTCGTATGACAAAGCCGAGAAACTTACCCGAGGAGACTCCAAATGCGCATTTAAGCGGGTTCATGCGGAGCTGGTACCTTCGAAGCCGTTTAAAGATCAGCTCAAGGTCATGAAGATGTGCTGACTTTTGTCTTGACTTTACCACGAGGTCGTCGACATAGCATTCCACATTCTGATGAAGGATGTCGTCGAAAATTTTTTGCATGGCTCGTTGGTAGGTAGCTCCTGCATTTTTCAAGCCGAAAGGCATGACTTTGTAGCAGTAGATCCCTTTTGGTGTGCGGAATGCCGTAAGTTCTTCATCTTTGGGTGCCATCCGGATCTGGTTGTAGCCTGAGGATCCATCCATGAAGGTCAGTGCTTCATGGCCTGTTGTTGCATCCACCATCAGTTCTGTGATTGGCAGTGGAAAGTCGTCTTTGGGGCATGTATTGTTTAAGTCCCTGAAGTCCACGCATACTCTGATAGCGCTAGCTCTATTTGAGGTACTAGTTCCGGTCGGTAGCGTCTTTGTCCTTGCTTAATAGCGCTAGCTCCATGTCGGACAACAAGCTGGTGTACTGCGATCTTTGGGTCAAGTCCGGGCATTTCCTTGTAGGACCATGCAAAGACATCTCTGTATTCTTGGAGTAACTTGACGTATGCGGCCTCCTCTTCGGGAGTCAGGAGTGCGCTTATGAATGTAGGCCGAGGATCCTCCTGCGTTCGCAAGTTGATTTCCTTCAAATCGTCGATGGTAGATTGCCCCCCTTCTTCGAGGACGGACGTGGCTTGTGGCAACTCGTCGTCCGAAGTAGAAGTTTCGTCAACCAAAGTGTCCGCAATTGTGATATGATTAAGAGACACCAGAAGGATGTCGGGGACATCGGCATTTTGGAAGAATGATTTGGGTGGGTGGGTGAGAATGATTTTTCTCACCTCAGTGGGTGGCTTTCCCAAACGGTCGAATACTGACCTTTGCTTTGCTTGTCTGATTGGCCCAAGTCTTTTGAATACTGATATGGGATTTTGACTTGCCTGATTTTTGACGCTCTTCTTTTGCTTTTGAGGTATGGTCCAACGCCAAGCTTGATATCGCCTTCTTTTGGCGCCCTTTGTAGCGGGATGAATGACATTGGTGGAGCGTGCATCGGAGGCTGACGATCCCTCTTCCGCTTCATCTACCAACTTCACCTCAATATAGTTAGAGGTGAAGGTCTTCTCTCCTATTATTTTGATGACCATCGGGGTTTGACGGGAGCCGATGCCTCGCCGATTTGGTGGGATCTGCTCGCCGCCCTGGAGTAAGTGGGCTTGAGTCTTAGTCATCCCGTGTGGTATTGGAGCTGGCAGGAGCGTACTCATATGTGCAGCACTGTCTTTGTCGTAGCCAGCTTTGAACAGTAGCTTGGCGGCATTTTGCCCCCAGCTTCCTTTTGGCTTGAATGTGAGTTGGCTGGATTCGAAGGAATTGATGGGTTTTGGCGGACTTGAAGCTTGCCCCAGGCTGGGTAGTGGCAGTGTCATCTCTTGCAGAGTGATGACATTAGCTTCCGATAGTGGCTGGACCATTCCTTTTGGCGAGGCAAAAGGTGGTGGTTTATCTTTGCGAAGCCACTGAGGCGTGAGGCGTAAGACTGTCGTAGCTTGGACAGGTAATGGAGTATGCTTCATGGATCTTGGCTTGGAGTTGATGCGCATCCTTCGTCTTGGCGCTAGCACTTCTTTGACTTCGTGTATCGCCTTAGATGGTGGCACTGGATTTGGAGTTGGCAGAGTTTCATCCTGCTCCATCCTTTTAGCTTTCTGAGTTCGAGGAGTTTTAGCTGGAAGGATTTCTGCAACAAGATCCTTTGCTTGGTAAAACTTGGCATCGGCGAGGTGCGCTTCAGCCTCATTGAATGGCTTGTCATCTGCGATAATGCACTTCTCCAGGCCTTCCTCGTAGTACTTGAGGCATTGGTGCCAGGTAGACACTACGACACCGTTTTCGTGCAGCCACGGTCTTCCCAGCAAAAGGTGATATGATGTTTGACAGTCAATGACGTGGAAAAGAACCGTCGTGTCAAGCTGACTGATGGAGAGTTTTAGACGAATGATCCCTATGGTGGACTATCCTCCTTGGTTGAACCCTTGAATGACCAGCTGGCTTTGCGAGAGCTGGTCGGTGGTGATGCCGAGCTGGTGCATTGTTTGGATAGGCATGATATTGACGGCGGAGCCACAGTCCAACAGGATTCGATTTACCGGCTTCTCGTTGATGCATCCCGAGACATAGACAGGTCGATTGTGCAGTCGTGCTCTGAGCTGCAGATCTTCGTCCGAGAAAGTTATTGCTGCATTACATGAGATAATAGTTTTGTCCTTCTCGGCGTTTTTCTTCTTTCTTTTGTAGCTGTCTGGGTCTGTCAAAGCCTTGGCCATTGCTAGGCGAGCTTTCTCTGGGAGGTGTAGTGCTTCTATTAGTGGCAAGTGCAGGATTGTCTCATCGTAAGCAGCAGTACTGTCTTTGTCGGAATCATCCTCCTCGTCGCCGGTGTTGCTTTCTTTAGAAGGCTTGATCCTATCTTCTTCTTCCGGCGCCATGTGGATCTCAACCATGCTACAGGAGGCTTCGTGCTGCTGATCAGCTGGGAGGAAGTAATCGGGGAAGAACTCTTGCAACGTTGCTGGTTCTGGAGGGTTTTGCAGGAGGAGATCATCAGGATCTGCTGGCGGTACTTTGAACGCCTTCCTTCCTGGAGCTTTGCTTTTCTTTTTGTAAGTTCTTCATTCCGGAAGCTTTCTTGTTACCCGATCTAGCTTGCGACTTCTTGGCATCCATGGCCTTCGTCTGCGAGGCAACATGACCCATGCATCTTCATCAGTGGATTCTTCGTTACCAAAGTGAAGGTCTGGAGTAGCAGCTGTAGGTTCTTCATGGGTCGGGGAGACCTGCTCCTCTGGGGACCTTGGTGGTTCGCCTTCTGACTCCCAGCCGGTGGGCTTCATTTCGTCTATTGAGACAGGCGAAGGTCTGGAATAGAGGACGTAGTAGTCGAATTTACCTGAGGGCTGGCCTAATAGATCGACCTCCGGGTCTCCTTGCTCGTACCTTGTCTGGAGATTCTGTTGGGACATAGCTTTGTTTGAGAGAGACGTCGATGTAGGCGACGGTTGCCCCCAGGGCAGTGACGTTTCTTCCTCTGCGAGCTTAGGAGCGTACTGCTGTCGTCTTGGGACTTTCCGTCGTGGAGCTAACTTCGCAATTGGTCTTTGGCGATTGATGCGCAACTTGGGCCTTTTCTGGTGGGCAGCAACGAGTACTGGTTGAAACGAACCGAAGGTGATGGACGTCATGTTTGCTGTTGCAACGTCGCTGGAGTCGATCTCAATTTTTCCTTGCTTTGCGAGCGCCATGATCTTTTCTTTGAAGACGAAACATTTCTCAATAGGATGACTAACTAGTCGATGGTATTTGCAGAAGAGCGGATCGTTGACACGATACATCTGTTCGGGCCTTTTTGAAGGAGGAAGCTCGATCATCTTTTCTTGTAGCAGTTGATCGAACATGGAGGAGACTTCCGAGTCTGGAAAGGGATACTCTTTGGCCTCAAGTTCTTCTAGAGTCATCTTCGACTGTCTTTGGGGTGGAGGCGGTGGTATGGCAGCTCCCTTTTCTTGATCCGACTTACCGCTGATTTTGAGTGGCTTGGAGGCCGAGGTGATGTCGGCGACGTTAACTTGCTTTGATTTGGGTGCCGGTGATTTGTCTTTCTTTTCCACCTTCAGGAAGTCTTTGGTCTTTGAGTCCCCGCGATTTGCTAAGCTGAGCTCCATATCGTGGGCTCGAGTTGCGAGTTCTTCGAAGGATCGAGGCTTGATCCCCTTGAGGATGTAGAGTAAGCCCCAGTGCATGCCTTGGGTGCACATCTCGATAGCCGAGTCTTCCGACAAATGGTCTCGTGAATTCAGGGTGAGATTCCTCCATCGATCGATGTAGTCGATTAATGATTCGTCCTTCCTTTGCTTGACGGCAGTAAGCTCGGTCATGTTGACGATGCGCCGAGTGCTGTAGAAGCGGTTGAGGAATTCCCTCTTTATCTGATCCCAGCTGTCAATGGATCATGGAGGAAGATCAACATACCAGTCAAAAGCATGTCCTTTGAGTGTGCGAACGAACTGCTTCACCATCTCATCACCGTATGTACCGACGTTGTTGCAAGTTTTGATGAAGTGGGCAATGTGTTGCCTTGGGTTCCCCTTTCCGTTGAAGTGTTAGAACTTTGGTGGCTGGAACCCGGTAGGGAAGCGCAGCTGTTGGATCCTTATGGTGTAAGGCTTTGAATATGCCGCCGTAATCGGAGGTAGGCTGCCACCGTGGGAATGCATCATGTCAGCCACTAATGCTTGTATTTGCTGGGCATTCATCGTTGGTGCCACTGAAGGTTGCACGGCCACCGAGACCGGCATGGGAGCCGAGGAAAGTGCAGGAGTAGTTGCTAGTGTTGCCGGGCCAACTTCTGCAAGAGCAGGAGTTGGAGACGGGGCTGGAGCAGCTACTGGAGAAGCAGGAGGTTGACCGAATGTTGCGACATCCCTGGCACTCAGCCTTTGAAGCAAGGTGTTGATGTGACGATCTTTCTCTTCCATTAGTCGGGTGAGCTGAGCCATGTGTTCACCCATTTGCATGACTTGGAGCTGGAGAGCGGACGGAGGATGATGTCGCAGGACGTCTCGATGTTGCATGCCCGTATCCTCGCCATCGTCGTCGGAGACGTAGTTACGCTGACTTGTTTCTGCTTGATGACGGATGTTTGCCCCCGGCAAGGGAGGTGCAAAGTCCGTTGGAGAACCTGAACGGGTTCGGGGTTGGGGCTGGTCCTCCCCAAATTTCTGGATAGATGTTCCAGGATTGAGGCTCGTTTCTTCATGCACCAAGGCCTCATTGGCGCCTTGGCGGGCATCTTCGACAGCAGTTTCCGGCGTGAAGAAGTCCGCAAGAGTTTGAGTACGCCGTGTGTAGACACGTACTACCGGGGGAATGACATCCTCCGGGTTTTCTGGATCACTGTGTTGGAGTAGTGGAGACTCGGCGATAGGTGAGAGGCTTATTGGAGCAAACGTATCATCATTCGTTCCGGCCATGGCGAACTTGAAGCAACTCCTTCAAACGTACGGATGAAAGGAGAGGAGGTCCCACCGGGCGTGCCAAAAAGATTCGGGTCGTCTTTATTGCGGATCACACGAGATTACAAATTTTTTTGATCAGGAGATTATGAGAGAGATCCTCTGGAGGGTCCCTTTGATCCGCGTCTCCACGTGGTATTCGTGCGAGAGATCTGAAGGGGTTGCCCAGGACAGAGGTCTTTACAGGGTGAGGGTTTCTTGAGAGGCTAAGGAATATCGGCCGTTGATTTTGTCCCTTCCGTGCTTCGCGCTTTCTCGGCTAGGGAGGCTTTGGGCTTCGTTCCTCGGTCTTCGTGTCTTCCTCGATCCTTGCTCGACCTCGGCGTCCTTGATCGTCGGTTCGCGGCGTCGATCGTGTTTTTGGCGTCAGCTTTGGCTTTAGCTTTCGGCTTTGGCGTAGCTTTGGCATGGCTCTGGCGTTTGCTTTGCTTTGGCGCTTGCGCTTGAACGTAGGCGGGTAGAGACTTGCGATGCTTTAGTTCTTCCGGACTTCGCGTCGTATCGGCTAGAACGTGCGGTGCTTTGCTCGTGACCGTCGTAGTTGCTTGGCTTTGGCACGTGCGTTGCTTTAGCGCGGGCTTTACCGGTGCGTTTGCTTTGGCTTTTTGCGTCGGCTTTGACTTTAGCTTCGACTCGATCTTCTTCTCGAACGACTGGCGTTACTTCTTCAAGGCTTCTTTATTCTTCCGGCTTCCTCGACGGTTGTGGCGTCGGTCTTGGCTTTTCGGCGGGGGTAGCACCGATGCTCGTGCGACGATTGTAGCATCGGCTTTCATTGATGAAAACGACGGGTGTAGCACCGATCTTCGTGCAACGGTTGTAGCGTCGGCTTGTGTTGATGAAGACGGCGGGTGTGACACCGGCTTCAGCACGACGGTTGTAGCGTCGGCTTTTGTTGACGAAGACGGTAGGGGTAGCACCGGCTTCAGGCTTTCTTCTCCAAGCTTTCTTCTTCATGCGAGGAGTCGATGCCTTTGTTGAAGACGACGGGTGTTGTCGGCTTCGATCTTCTTCTCCGGCCTTTGCTTATGGCATCTTCGGAGCTGATGAAGATCGTTGGAGCAGTCGGGGTGATGACGACTCCGGGTCTTCTTCTCCAAGCTTTCTTCTTCGTGCGAGGAGTCGAAGCTTTGATCTTCGAGTGCAAGGTCTTCACGTTGATGAGGACTTGAAGGGCCAAGGATTCCCGTAGGACGTGCTTGCCGTGCCTCGTGAAGCCTTCGGTCTTCGAGCGTTGGAGTTTCTTTTGCGGAGCTCTTTCGTCTTCGGCTTTCGGACCCTTTGTGCCTTCCCCCACCCCCTCTATTTATAGGCAAAGGGGAGCAGTTGGGGGAGATAAATCTGAAATCTTTTTGTTTCATCCGATATCTCCCCCCATAACCATCAAGATATTGTTCCTTTATCCAAGGAAACAAACCCGATCCCCTCCTTTTTAGTTGGGGTGGTTATGGGCTAGATGTGACTCGATCTTTAAAGATCGAGTTGTTATTTTTTGTTGCACTTTTGGATCGGATGGCGACACAACGTCATCTTGTCCGTTGGATCGAGGGATCGTCGCGGATCTACGGCTGCGTAGACGTCCACGCCACCTCCCCCCGCATCGAGGCGGTTTTTGATTTCTTTTTCTTTTTCTTTTCTTTTCTTTTTTCCTTTCTTTTTCTTTTTCTTTTCTTTTTCTTTTTCTTTTCTTTTTCTTTTTCTTTTTCTTTTATGGCCGGCCCCACCTCTCCATGAGGAGGGGGGCACGGTTTTTCAAGAGGGGGGGTCGGGTGGGCCCCCCACTTTGTGTTCGAGTCGCGGGTCCGGTGGGACCCGTTTGCTTCAAGTTTGGCCATGGTGCGCGGATTGAGCTTGTACGCGGGCCGAGTGTGCATGCGGGCCGTTTGTGTGCGGGCCCAATTCCGCATGCGGGCCGTTGTGTATGGGCCAAGGTTCGGATGTGGGTCGTTGTGTGTGGGCCAAGTTGCATGCGGGCCGTTGTGTATGGGCCGAGGTTCGCATGTGGGCCGTTGTGTGTGGGCCAAGTTGCATGCGGGCCGTTGTGTGTGGGCCAAGTTTTCGCATGTGGGCCGTTGTGTGCGGGCCCAAGTTGCATGGGCGAGTCGGGTTCGACCCGAAGGCCGTTGGGTGCGGGCCTATTTTTCGTGTACAAATCGGGTTCGACCCGTGGGCTAATTTCGATGCCCACAATTATCTTTATGGTAGGTTTTTAATAGGATTTAAAACTGAGCCGTGTTCACACATGGAAGAATGATTATGGTTCTTTAAAAGACGTCCACGTGTCACAACATGGGAGAGAGGCTTCCGTTTTAGTATATAGTATAGATGTGTGAACGTGGCTCTCTTTTAAATTCATTTAAAAACCTACCATAAAGATGATAAATTTTCATTCAATGATAATTAATGGTCATTTGATGTTAATCTCTCTCTCTCTAACAAGTGAATCATACTCACTTCAGATTTCACACTTATTCGAACAGTTGCGATGTCGTCTTTGTCAACTGGCATGCATCAAGTACATTCGGGCATTGCCCGATTTCTTACTAGTAAAAAATAATTTTTGCTCTTAAAAACTCGATCGGCATGGTAACGATCAGTAGATCCTTCCGAAAAATGGAAAAAATAAAACATACCCAGTTACGTACATGTCCTTTTTTTTAGCAAAATACCACGTTCATAAAAACAACTAGGGGTTATTAGCCTACGTCCCCTCTAACCAACCTAACATTAGGATAGATTCAATGAAACTTTTCATTTGAGCTCCTTCCCCTCTAACCAACCCTGAATTTGGAAAAACTCCTATGCTTTTTCTTAATCCTGAGACCACCCTCACATCCTCTTCTTTCTCGATCAGCCATTGCGGAGCGGCAGACTCGAGCGAGGCTGAGGCGGCCACGACAATGCGTCGATTCAGGGCGCAGTGGACACGAGTGGCGGATGTGGCCACGTGCAACGGTGACAGAGCGGTGGTGGCGGTGGGTGGGTTGGTGGGTAGGTGTGTGTGGGGGGGGGGGGGGGGGGGGGGAGGGGGGGTCAGTTTAGGTTTAGGTTTGGGATTCCTAGGTCAAGGATTCATCCCATGGCCTATACTTCTTAGGTTAGGAGGTTCGGTTAGGTTCGACGGCGACGGAAGGACTGGGCGGTTCAATTTAGTTTTAGAAGGAATGTCATATAAACCTAAATTAGAAGCGAAATGAGGGGTTTTTTCATGATCCACAAGGGTTTGAGCTCAAAGGAAAAGGAGGTCGGGACTGCAGCTCAGAACAATCTCCTAAGAAGGGCTTCTCACAAAGTCCCCCCCAAAGAACTAAGCATGAACATATTCCGAAGACGATATTATTATATGAGTTAGTAAGAAACCCGAGAAATATTTGGATGAATTTGATGTATGCCATTTGGCATAGACGTCATCACAACCGTCTGAAGAGGTGTGCAATATGAAATTAATGATTTTTCTAATTAACATCAAATGATCATTAAATATTATTGAATGTGTATTTTATGTTTTATAATAGTTTTTCAACGTACTTTATGAGAAAGGGCTATGCTGACACGATATTGACTCTTCAAATGAGATACTTGTGTTAGGGCTTTATTTTAGTATTATACTATTAAATTGATACTGTTAGATAAGAACTATAAAGAAGTAGAGAGTTCATTTTTGGTAGGACAAATTGAACGTTTAAAGACTACATTAATAACAAGAACTATGTAAAGTCTAGGGGGATTGGTACAAGAGGCCTAGGGTCGATTCCTGCGAGCTTGCATTGAATTAATAACTTATAGGGGGTCTCAAACTGTCAATGTACATGCCCCACAAATCTTATTCCTACACTTGCATAGATCCTATTCCAAAGGACCTCAAACTGTCAAACGTTGGAGGCAAGATACACCTTATTATTAAGGATTAAGGAAGCTAGATTTTTCCAGTTTAAATTGAAAACTTTTGATGGGCTATAAAATAAGCATCGCTCAAATCTGCCCAACCCGACCTGATCCACCAACTTGTGCTAACTACCCAACCCGACCTGATCCACCAACCCAGATGACAGGGGGAAGGATTTTGTTCCCCTTCCCCCTCTCATCTAGGTTTTTGGGCGGCTCCTTCTAGCGCTCACTCGGATCTGGCAGTGTTCCTCTTTGGCGTGGTAAGGAGGATCCGGCTCGGTTTAGCGTGTTGTCTCTTGTGGAGCTCATCGTCGGCGTCCAGTGGGTGGCGCCGCCCCTCTTTGTGGTGGCGGCTTCGGTGGTGTTCCCTTTTTACTATTTTCTTTAGATTTTTTGGTGTGTATAGTGGTGCCTGCTTTCTCCCGCCGGTGGGGCGGTTTGTGGGTGGTTCTGGTCTTGGTGGTGACAGATCTTGGTGGCCGAGGGCCGGGGGTTTTATACACAGGGTGTGGTGTCTTTTTTTTCCTTGCCGCTTAGAGTGGTGACTATGGTGGTTTTCGCCGGTGTGGCGATGTATGCCCGCCGGGGGCGATCTGTTTCAGATACGCTGGCTTAGCTTCAATATAAAGAAGGCCCAAATATGGCATGTAAAGGGGCTGGTGAGGAGAGGGTGGGTAGTGATCTCATCCTCTTGGCCACAAAGGGGGCAAGCCAAGTCCACGACTTGTGACACTTGTGCCCCTCATAATTCTTTTTCGGACTATTGTGCCCCTCACTTATTAGAAATTTACAGAGGGTATATATATATATATATATATATAGAGAGAGAGAGAGAGAGAGAGAGAGAGAGAGAAAGTAGTGATAAATTGCGGCCGGTAACATGCGGCGCCCCCTTCCGGGGTATTTTTGGATTTTTTTTTTGGGGATTGATCACCCACCCTTGGATAGCACACACAAAAAATATCAGCCCGATCCAAGACCTGTAGGCCGTCCAAATGTGTTGATCAAAATGACGACACAAATGAACGACCGGTAAAAGTCGATCACATTTGGACGGCCTACAGGTGTTGGATCGAGCTGAAATTTTTTGTGTGTGCTATCCAAGGGTGGGTGATCAATCCCAAAAAAAAAAAATTTCAAAAATACCTTGGAAGGGGGTGGCTGCACGTTAAGCCCGCATGTTACCGGACACAATGTATCACTACTCTCTCTCTCTCTCTCTCTCTATATATATATATATATATATATATATATATATATATATATATATATATATATATATATATATATATATATAGAGAGAGAGAGAGAGAGAGAGAGAGATGTTATATTGCGCTGCGCGCTGCCGCCAGACAAAGTGAGCTGCGCTCAGCCCGGCTGTCTGATCGCGCAGATCGTATGTGAACCGACTGAAATCCCCCGCCCGTCCGCGTGTGCTTAGCCCGACTGTCCGATCACGCCCCCCGTGTTTTGATCATCCCACCCGTCCGATCGTGCTCAGCCCTCTCGTCCGATCGCACACAGCCGCCCCTGTGTTTTGATCAGCCGCCCCCATCAACCGTTCGTTCGATTCCCATCCGTTGGATCGATGGGAATCGAACGGACCAAAACATTTTTTGTTGTTACTGTAGCAGCAATTTTGGCAGTGTAGGCAGTTTCGGTCGATTTCAACATGAGTTTTGGCAGTTTTGGTCGGTTTCGGCCGGAGTTTCGGCGATTTTGGCAGTTTTGATAGTTTCGACAGTTTCAGCAGTTTTGGCCGTTTCGGCGATTTCGATAGTTTCGACGGTTTTGGTAGTTTTGGCGGTTTCGTCGGTTTCGATAGTTTCGACGGTTTCAGGAGTTTCGACAGTTTTTGTCGGTTTCGGTTGGAGTTTCGGCAGTTTCGGCCGAAGTTTAATTTCAACGGTTTCGGTGGATTTGATTGTTTCGGCGATTTCGGCAGTTTCGGCGATTTTGGCAGTTTCGACGGTTTTGGCGATTTCGGTAGTTTCGGCAATTTCGGCGATTTCGACGATTTCTATGGTTTCGGCAGTTTCAGCGATTTTGACAATTTTGGCAGTTTTGGTTGGTTTGGTAGTTTCGGCGATTTCGATGGTTTCGGCAGTTTCGGTGATTTCAGCGGTTTCGGTAGTTTCGGGGATTTCGGCAGTTTCGATGGTTTTGGCGGTTTTGGTGATTTAGGCAGTTTCGACGATTTCGGCGATTTCGGCAATTTTGACGGTTTCTACGGTATTGCAGTTTTGGCAGTTTCGACAATTTCGGCAGTTTCGGCAGTTTCGACGATTTCAGCAATTTTGGCGGTTTTTGCGGTTTCGACGGTTTCAACAATTTCGGCAATTTCGACGATTTCGGCAGTTTCGACGATTTTGACAGTTTCAGAAGTTTCAGAGGTTTCGACAGTTTTGGCTGTTTTGGCAGTTTCACGGTTACGACAGTTTCGGCGATTTCGACGGTTTCGGCAGTTTCAGCGATTTCGACGGTTTCGGCTATTTAGGCAGTTTCGGTGATTTCGGTAGTTTCGGCGGTTTCGGCAATTTCGGTGGTTTCTGCGATTTTGGCGGTTTTAGCGATTTTGGCAGTTTCGACGGTTACAACAGTTTCGGTGATTTCGACGGTTTCTTCCGTTTCGGCGATTTCGGCGGTTTTGACGATTTTGGCAGTTTCGACGGTTTCGGCAGTTTTGGCAATTTAGGTAGTTTCGACAATTTCAGCGGATTCGGCAGTTTCAACGGTTTTGGCAGTTTTTGTGGTTTTGATGATTTCTGCAGTTTCAGCGGTTTTGACAGTTTAGGCGATTTTCAACGGTTTCGATGGTTTCGGTAGTTTTGGCGATTTCGGCAGTCTTAGCAGTTTCGGCGATTTTGACAATTTCGGCAGTTTCAGCTATTTTGGCGATTTTGGTAGTTTCGGCGTGTAGACACACAAATTGTGTCTAACCCAGACCCGACTCGCATGCACCTATGCGGAGGCAGACCCGACATGCACTCGGACCCGGACCCGACTTGCATGCACCTATGCGGAGGCAAACCCGACACGCACTCGGACCCAGACCCGACTCGCATGCACGACTCGGAATCAAACCCGACACGCACTCGGACCCAGACCCGACTTGCGCCCAACAAGGGGCCGGGTGGGCCCATCCTCAAGTGGGGCCCACCCGGCCCCCTACTAGAGACCGAACCCCTCATGGGGTGGTCGGCCATGCAAGAAAAGAAAAGAAAAGGAAAGAAAATAAAGAAAGAAAGAAAAGAAAGGAAAGAAAAGAAAAGGAAAGAAAAGAAAAGAAAGAAAGAAAAGAAGAAAAAAAGGAAACAAGCACCGCCATGCGCGGGGGGAGGTTGCGTATGACGTCTACGTAAGTGTGGATCTGCGCCGATCCCTCGATCCGACGGATAAGAAATGAAGCCGGGTCGCCATCAACTTTATGTGTAAGATTCAAAATAAATCCAAAAATGATTGAGCCATAATTACCCCGCCATAAAAGGAAAGCAAATAAAGGTTTATTCCCCTCTTCAATTGAAGAATAAATCTTGGGTAGTTATGGGAAAGATATTAAAGGGATCCAAATAAACTTTCCATATCTCTCCCCTCCCCCCCTTCACCTATAAATAGAGGGGGAGGGGGAAGGCTCAAGAGGTCGGATGGCAAGGCGAAGAAGCTCTGTAGAAGAGGAGACGCGCTCTTCATCGACCCTAGGCTTCGCGAGGCACGGGCAAGTCTATCCCTTCGAGACCGGCTTAGTCCATTGAAAGCCCTCATCAAAGTGAAGACCCTTGCACAAGAAGATCAAGCCTTCGACTCCGTGCACGAAGAAGAAAGCTCGGAGAAGAAGAACCCTTCGACTCCGAAGACGCCAGAAGCAAAGGCCGGAGAAGAAGATCGGAGCGGCATCATCCCGTCGTCTCCAACAACCCTTCGACTCCGAAGACGCCAGAAGCAAAGGCCGGAGAAGAAGATCGGAGCGGCACTACCCCGTTGTCTCCAACAAGCCTTCGACTCCGATCAAGCTCAAAAGCCCAGAGAAGAAGAACGAAGCGGCGCTACACCCGTCATCTTCAACAAAGCCTTCAACTCCGATTACGCCGAAGATGCCCGGAGAAGAAGCCGACGCCACAACCGTCGCCAGGTCAAAAAGGTCGCAAGCTGAAGACGAAGCGAGGAAGCTCTGCAGAAGAGGAGACGCTTCTTCATCGACCTAAGGCTTCACGAGGCACGGGCAAGCCTATCCCTTTGGGACCGGCTTAGTCCATTGAAAGCCCTCATCAACGTGAAGACCCTTGCACAAGAAGATCAAGCCTTCGACTCCGAGCACAAAGAAGAAAGCTCGGAGAAGAAGAACCCTTCGACTCCGATCAAGCCCAAAAGCCCGGAGAAGAAGAACGAAGCGGCATCACCCTGTCGTCTTCAACAAGCATCCGCTCCATTCATGAAGAAGAAAGCTTGGAGAAGGATACCCGAAGCGGCGCTACACCCGTCGTCTCCAACAAGCCTTCGACTCTGATCAAGCCCAAAAGCCCAGAGAAGAAGCCGACGCCATAACCGTCGCCAGGTCGAAAAAGTCGCAAGCTGAAGACGAAGCGAGGAAGCTCTGCAAAAGAGGAGACGCTTCTTCATCGACCCAAGGCTTCACGAGGCACGGGCAAGCATATCCCTTCGGGACCGGCTTAGTCCATTGAAAGCCCTCATCAACGTGAAGACCCTTGCACAAGAAGATCAAGCCCTCGACTCTGTGCACGAAGAAAAAAGCTCGGAGAAGAAGAACCCTTCGACTCCGAATACGCCAGAAGCAAAGGCCAGAGGAGAAGATCAGAGCGGTACCACCTCATCGTCTCCAACAAGTCTTCGACTCTGATCAAGCCCAAAAGCCCGGAGAAGAAGACCGAAGCGTCATCACCCGTCGCTTTCGATAAACGTCCACTCCATCCACGAAGAAGAAAGCTTGGAGAGGAACGTACACCCGAAGCGTCGCTACACCCGTCGTCTTCAAAGCAAAGCCGACGCTACAACCGTCGCATGGAGATTGGTGCCACCCACGCCGTCTTCAAAGATACCCTTCGACTCCAATCAAGCCAAAGAAGCCCGGAGAAGAAGCAAAGTCTAGCCGACATCTAAACCGTCGAAGAGGCCTGAAGCATTGAAGACGTTGTTATTGTCGTTCGAGAAAAAGATCGAGTCAACGCCGAAGCAAAAGCCCACGCAAGAAGCCAAAGCAAAAGCCCCGATAAAGCCCGCGCCAAAGCAACGCAAGTGCCAAAGCCAAGCGACTACGCCGGTCATGAGCAAAAGCCAAGCCAAAGCCGAAAGTCGAATCCAAAGCCGACGCCAAAAGCACGATCGACGCCGCGAACCGACAATCAAGGACGCCTAGGGCAAGCAAGGAGCGAGAAAGACACGAAGACCGAGTAACGAAGCCGAAGACCCCCTAACCGAGGAAGCCCGAAGCACGGAAGGGACCAAAGAAACGGCGGATACTCCTTAGCCTCTCAAAAACCCTTACCCTGTAAAGACCTCTGTCCTGGGCAACCCCTTCAGAGCTCTCGCACGAATACCACGTGGAGACGCGGATCAAAGGGACCCTCCAGAGGATCTCTCCCACAATCTCCTGATCAATATTCGCCGCACCCCGGACTCGTCACACCCGAGCCCCCGGGTCCCGGCACTCTGTAATATCGTGTGTTCGCAATAAAGACGACCCGTATCTTTTTCTGCGACTACAGATTTTTGGCACGCCCGGTGGGACCTCCTCTTCTTTCATCCGTACGGCTGAAGAAGTTGCTTCAAGTTCGCGATGGCCGGGACAAGCAATGATGCGTTCGCCCCAGGCCTTTCACCTATCGTCGAGTCTCTTCTACTCTGACACGGTGGTCTAGTAAATCCGGAGGGTGATGTTCCCCCGATGGTACGCGTCTACACTCGGCGTACTCGAACTCTAGCGGATGTCTTCACGCCAGAAATTGCTGCCGAAGATGCTCGCCAAAGCGCTGACTAGGCCTTGGTGCATGAAGAAACAAGCCTCGATCCTGGAGTCCATGTCCAGAAGTTTGGGGAGGACCAGCCCCAACCCCGAGCCGGTTCGAGTTCTCCAGCGAACGTTGCACCTCCTCTGCATGGGGCAAATATCCGTCATCAACCAGAAGCAAGTCGGCGCAACTACATCTCCGATGATGATGGCGAGGATGCAAGCATGCAACATCGGGACGTCCTCCATCATCATCCCCCGTCCGCCCTTCAGCTCCAAGTCATGCAAATGGGCGAACATATGGCACAGATTACCCGACTGATGGAGGAGAAGGATCGTCACATCAACACTCTGCTTCGAAAGCTAAGCACAAAGGATGCTGCAACAAACGATCAACCCATTGCTTCTCCAGTAGCCGCTCCAGCTCCGTCTTTAACTCTCGCTCCTGCAGAGGTTGTTTCGACAGTTCAAGTGGTGACTCTAGCACTCTCCTCGGTTTTCGTCCCGGTGGAAGTCGTTTCTCCAGCACCAGTCTCGGTGGCCACACAACCTCTGACGACAGCAACAATGAATGCCCAGCAAATACAAGCGTTGGTAGCTGACATGATGTGCTCCCACGGCAGTGGTCTTCCTTCAATCACGGTGGCATACTTGAAGCCTTACACAGCGAGGATCCAGTAGCTGTGCTTCCCCATCGAGTTCTAGCCAACAAAGTTCCAGCACTTCGACGGGAAGGGAAATCCAAGACAACACGTCGCTCACTTTATCGAAACCTGCAACAATGCCGGCACGTATGGCGACGAGATGGTGAAGCAGTTTGTTCGCACCCTCAAGGGTAACGCATTCGACTGATATGTGGATCTTCTTCCATGATCTATCGACAGCTGAGATCAGATAGACAGGGAGTTCCTTAATCGCTTCTACAACACCAAACGCACCGTCAGCATGACCGAGCTTAGTGCAGTCAAGCAAAGGAAGGACGAGCCAGTGATCGACTATATTGATCGATGGAGGAACCTCGCGCTGAATTCACGAGACCGCTTGTCTGAAGACTCGGCCATCGAGATGTGCACCCAAGACATGCACTGGGGTCTGCTTTACATTCTCAAAGGTATCAAGCCTCGGTCCTTCAAAGAACTCGCAACTCGGGCTCACGATATGGAACCTAGCCTAGCAAACCGCGGAGACTCGAAGAACAAGGATTTCCTGAAGGTGGAGAAGAAGGACAAACTGCCGACACCAAAGCCGAAACAAGTCAACGTCGCCGACGTCGCTTCAACCGCCAAGCCGCTCAAGATCGGTGGCAAGCCGGATCAGAGAAAGGGAGCCGCCATACCGCTGCCTCCACCACAGAGACAAAGGATGACCCTCGAGGAGCTCGAAGCAAAGGAGTACCCTTTCCCGGACTCAGAAGTCTCCTCCATGTTCGACCAACTGCTGCAAAAGAAGATGATAGAGCTCCCTCCTTCGAAGAGGCCCGAGCAGATACATCGCGTCGACGACCCTCTCTTTTGCAAATACCACCGAGTGGTGAGTCATCCCATCGAAAGATACTTCGTCTTCAAGGAAAGAATCATGGCGCTGGTAAAGCAAGGGAAGATAGAAATTGACTCCGGGGAGGTCGCTACGGCCAATATGACGTCCATCACCTTCGATTCCTTCTCGCCCGTACTCGTTGCTGCATGACAAAGTACGCCCAAATTGCGCATCAACCGTCAAAGGTCAACCGCGAAGTCAACTTCCCAGCTGAAAGTCTCGAAGCGACAACAACGTGCTCCTGCGCTTACTGAGGAAGAAACGCCGCTACCCCGGGGGCAACCATCGCTCACGCCAGTACCTCTCCCAAGCAATGCTACATCCCAACAAGCGCTCAAAAAGAGATATGAGCAAGGAGATCCAGAAGTTGGTCTGCTGAGCCATTCTTTGGGGAAGTTCGACTATTACGTCCTCTACTCAAAGCCTTCGTTCGTTTCGATTGAAGAAATCAAGCCCACCGGCTGGGGATCGGAAGATAAGCCAGTAGAGCCTCCGGAAGAACAAGTTCCTCCAACTGATAAGGAACCAGCTGCCGTTGCCGATCATCATCTTAGCAGGGGAGAATCCACCGACGAAGAGGCATGGGTCATGCTACCCCGACGACGAAGGCCACGGCAAGAAAGACAACATAAGCAAGACCGGGTGATAAGGAGATTTCCCGAGCGCGGGACTTACAAGAAGAAAAGCAAGACTCCAGGAAGGAAGGCGTTCAAAGTGCCGCAGCAAACCCAGACGATCTCCTCCAGCAAAGCCTTCCAGAACCAGCAACGTTGCAAGAATTCTTCCCCGATCACTTCCTCCCAGTCGATTAGCACATCAGGGTCTCGTGTTGCATGGTTGAAGTTCGTAAAATCCCGAAAGGAAAGGATGAGTTCGAGACTTCTGAAGAAGGCGACTCCACTGACGAGGGAGACGATTCCGACAAAGAGGGCACTGCCTCTCACAACGAGGCAATCCTGCACTTACTGCTCATAGAAGCTTTGCATCTTCCGAAGAAGGCTCGCCTGGCAATGGCTGCAGCCTTAGCAGACCCGGACAGCTACAAGAGGAAAAGGAAGGATGACAAGAAGGGCAAAACTGTGGCCTCGTGCGATACGGCGATAACCTTCTCGGACGAGGACTTGTAACTCGGAACACGATTGCACAACTGGCCCGTCTACGTTTCGGGATACATTAAGGAGAAGCCGGTGAATCGAATCCTGCTAGACTGTGGCTCCGCCGTCAATATCATGCCCATCCAGACGATGCGGCAACTCGGCATTGCCAATGACCAGCTCTCGCCCAGCCAGTTGGTCATTCAAGGGTTTAACCAGGGCGGACAGTCCACTATCAGAATCATCCGCGTGAAGCTTTCAATCGGCCCACTAGATACAACGGTCCTCTTCCACATTATCGATTGCCAGACGTCGTATCGCCTCCTGTTGGGCAGGCCATGGCTACATACGAACGACGTCGTAGTATCCACCTAGCACCAGTGCCTCAAGTACTACGAGGAAGGCATGGAGAAGTGCATCGTCGCTGATGATAAACCATTCAATGTAGCCGAGGCGCATCTGGCCGATGCCAAGTTCTATCAAACAAAAGACCTAGTCGCGGAAGTCCTTCCAGTTAAAGCCCCTCGAGCCCAGAAGGTTGAAGAAGTGAAGTAGGGTAAGACTCCTCCCCCTGCAAAACCGATGCAACTTTCCGACAAGGTGAGACTTGAGGTCCAAGAAGCGTCAAAATCAGGACAAAGAATGCGCATCAGTTCTGAGTCAAGAGCAATGCAACATACCCCGTTGCCCGTCCAAGTGACGCCAGTCCTGCGTCTTGCACCTCAGTGGCTTCGTAAATCCGAGCGATCGCCTTCTACTCCGGCAAGAAAGCTGGCCTCGCTAATATCACAGGCCAATGTCGTCACTCTACAAGAAATGATATTGCCATTACCTGGTCTGACGCAAGCTCTAAACCCGAGTAGACCTGTCGAATCTGTCGACCCTAATCAACTTGGATTCAAGCCGAAAGGGAGTTGGGGGCAAAACGCTGCCAAGTTGCTGTTCAAAGCCGGCTACGACAAAGAAAGCGCCATGGGCACACGTTCCCCAGCAGCAATTCCACATGGGATGACGAGGACTCAAGCTCGGCTGTTCCAAAACGGTGAATAAATTCTCCAGAATCACCGAGGCATCGGCTCCAGTCAAATTCCATTGATTGTCAAGACCGTAGCAAAGAAGACCTTCACATCCAACTACATCGGGGCGAAGATGGTAGACGAAGCAGCTGAAGGATCGACAATTTCCGATGCACGCTCTACCTACACCAGCCATCCCGACAGCAAAAGAAGATGGCGACGGGCTCGATGCCAAGCCTTACTCCAGAAGCAAAACAAAAGCAGTCAAAGCCGGTCGAATCTAAAGCGCACATCCATGTTCGAAAGGCTCGGGCCAGTCAAGCAATCAAAGAAGAAGTCGGTGTTCGACCGTTTTGGAATGCTAGTCAAGGACGTCGTTTTAACACCCACCCACCCACCCATGGCAGCCGTCAATCATATCTCCGTAATCAAAATTGACAACGGTGATACTTCTACTTCGGACGACGAGTTGCAAGAAGCCCCGCCAGTCCTCGCAGAAGGGGGGCAGTCCACCGTTGAGGACTCAAAGAAGGGGGGCAGTCCAAGAAGACGACGACAGCATGCTCCTTCAGTACCTAGGGCCAAACCCTTACTGTCTTGGGGGTAACCGCCTCTCATGCAAACACTCCATCTTCCAAACGAAGCTACGTCCCGGCACCTGCTCAAAGCAAGAGACGAACAAAGAAGCCCCGAAGTCAACCTGCTAGGCCAACCATCAGGTAAGCTCGACTTCTATGTCCTTTACTCCAGGCCTCCTTCGAGTCCAAACGAAGAAATCAACCCAACCGGCTGAGGATCAGAAGATGAATTGGTACAGTCTCTAGAAGAGCAAGTCCTTCCGATCAAAGAAGAACCTTTAGTCGCGGCACCAGTTCTTCACCTTGGCGAGGAAGATCTTACTGATGAAAACACACGGGCTATGGCGCCTCGAAGGAGAAGGCCACGACGATCAAGCTACAGGATAGCACACCTGGCTAACTATGAGAAAGATCGGGTGATAAGAAAGCTCCCCAGAAGAAAGACCTTCAAAGAAAAGAATGAAGCTCCAGAAAGAAGAACGTCCGAAGTACCACCAGCAAGTCCGAAAAATCTTCTTCAGCAAATATGCCCAAAGCTAGCGACACTCCAGGAGTTCTTTCCCGATCGCTTCCTTGAAGCTGATGAAAACTTCAAGGTCTCCTGCTGCATGGTGGAAGTTCACTAAGTGCTCCAGAAAGGCGATAAAGAAAGTGACACCAATATCGAAAGCATGGGGAGAAGCATCACCGCCAACAGCAAGCTGTTCAACGAGGCTGAAGCACACCTTGCTGACGTCCAAGTTCACCAAGCCAAAGACCCCGTTACAGAAGCTCCTCCACCAAAAGCTCTACGAGCCCAAGGAGCCGAAGCAGCTGCGAGGGACAAAAACTCTCCACTTGCAAAACTGGTGACATCCTCCAGCCAGATGGTGCACAAAGACAAGGAAGTGCGAGCATCAAGACAGAAAATTCACATCAACTTCAAATCAATCTCGATGCGAGGCGTTCCATTGCTTGCTCAAGCTACTTCAGTCCTGCGGCTCGCACTTAAGTGGCTTCGCAAACCAAGACGATCACCTTCCACTCCAACAAAGGAACCAACGTCATCATTCTCCGAGGCCAACTTCATCACTTTGCAAGAGACAACACTACTGTTACATGGTCTGTTGCACGTCTCGAGCTCAACCGAGTCTTCCGAGTACACCAGCTCTGAGCAACTCACAATCAAGCCAGAAGGCACTCGGGGGCAAAACTCCACCGAGTTGATGTTCAAATCCAGCCAAAACAAAGAAAGTACGGTGCACATGGGTTCACTACCCTTAGCTGCAATACCACATCGCCTGACAAGGACTCAAGCTCGCCTCTTCAAAAGTGACGAACAAATCCTTCCAAATCACAGAGGCATCGACTCCAGCCAAACTCCAGCAATCATCAAAACTCCAGTCAAGAAGATCTTCACTTCTAACTACATTGAAGCAAAGAAGACGGGCGACAACTGCGAACCAGCAGTGACTCTGCCTACTGACGGCAAGTCCCTCAAAAGGTACTTTGCCTAGCGCAAGGTTACCTCCCTTACCCAAAAAAAAAAAGAAAAAAAAAAGAAAAGAAAGGGGAATAAACGAACTACGTGTGACTTGATCCCTCTCAGTAGGGTACGTAGGCAGCCTACAAAGGTTCAGTCCAGAAAAAAAAAAAAAAAAAGAAACATCCCAACGTCGTCCAAGAAGGCTAGCCCATACGAGAACGAGTGCAGATCCACAAGTCCAGTCAGCAAACCAAAAGATGACAAAAATGTCAAAGTCCTTGAGGCGAAGAAGCAACTCGCCTTCCGAAGCTTACAAGCGCTGCAACTCCAGGGGTAGAGAAGCCGTCAACTTCGGACGCATCGCCAGCTATGCACACTGCGTCGCAAGGGTCGCTTCGAAAGCCTTCTCGATCACTCCACCAGCTTCCGGCACTTCATCAACTCTTCACGCCGCCTCGCAAGCTCTGCTCCAGACGTCTTCTTGGTCGCTTGAGCTTTCCCCAAATGGAACTCCAGCTTCTAAAGCGACGCACGAGTAGCAAATCGAAGTCCTTGAAGCGCTGAAGCAGCTCGCCTCCCGTGGCCTACACGCGCTACAACTCCAGGGGTAAAGAAGCCATCAATTTCTGACACATCGCCAGCTATGCACGTTGCTTCACAAGGCTCGCTCTGGAAGCTTTCTCGATTGCTCCACCACCTCCCGACACTTCGTCAGCTCTTCACGCTGCTTCGCAAGCTCGGCTCCAGACACCTTCTCGGTCGCTCGAGCTTTCCCCAAACGGAACTCTAGCTTCTAAAGCGACGCGTGAGCAGTAAGTCGAAGTCGTCGAAACGCTCGCCTCCCGTAGCTTACACGTGCTGCAACTCCAGGGGTAGGGAAGTCATTAATTTTTGGCGCATCGCCAGCTATGCACGCTGCTTCGCAGGGCTCGGGCCGGAAGCCTTTTTGATCGCTCCACCAGCTCCCGGCACTCCATCAGCTCTTCACACTGCTTCGCAAGGTACGCTCTGGAAGCCTTCTAGATCGCTCCACCAGCTCCAGACACTTCATTGGCCCTTCCTGCTGCTTCGCAAACTCTGCTCCAGAAGTCTTCTTGGTCGCTCAGACATTCTCTAGCTTCTGAAGTGATGCACGAGTAGTCTCCACCTTCTTCTGCACCTGAACCAAGTCTGTAGTAACGAGCGTGTGAAACCCCTCTAGTTGACGTCTCTCTCCCTCGATCGCAGCTAAGCCCAAGGAAGCGTCCTCTCCAGCGAAGATCGTCGTAAGCAATGAAGCTCGCCACCCTCCAAAGAAGGTGCTCATCTGCTCCGCAAACAAAGAGTCGTTGCCTTGAAATCCACTGGGCTCATGCAAAAGCTCAGGCCCACCTGAAGGATGGAAACCGCCACTGAAGTCAAAAGCAGCAAACCGAAGAATGGCGGACGCATCGGCGACAACCGCATCCTTCGCGACTTCAAAAAAAAAAAAAAAGACGAAGGAGCCACCTTCCCTGGCCTCCAACATCTCCGTCTCGTCCTCACACCAAGCAATCGTCACCACACTCAGTTTTGTCTTGCCCTTTCGTCGTGCCATTGTCATCACGCTCTTGCACCAAGAAGACGACAGCACTCCGCTGAAGAATCCTTCTTCTCCGGGCCGCCGAAGAATCTTTTGCCTCCAAGACGCCAAGCGAGTCTTCATCTCCAAACCGTCGAAGAGTCCTCCACTTCCAAGCCGCCGAAGAATCCTTTATCTCAAAGCTGCAGAGTTACTAAACGTCCCCCCGATGCCAGGAGTTGACACCCCACTGGGTCAAACGAAAGCTCGCATCCTGAAAAGGCGCAAGAGGAAGCGAAGGCGCCACTCCCGTAGGAGACGTCCTCAGCAACTCACCCCAGTGAAGCCGAAACCTTCGAAGCTCGAATCCTGAAAAGGCACGAGGGGAAGCGAAGGCGCCACTCTCGTAGGAGAAGTCCTCAGTAACTCACCCCGACGAGGCCAAACTCTCGAGAGCTCGCATCCTGAAAAGGCACAAGGGGAAGCGAAGGCGCCACTCCCGTAGGAGAAGTCCTCAGCAACTCACCCCGGCGAAGCCAAACCTTCGAAGCTCGAATCTTGAAAAGACACAAGGGGAAGCAAGTCAAGTCTGGTGGAGAAGCCGGTCAAAAAAAAAAGGGGGGGATACAGCCACTCTCTTATCTGATCCAAACCCACGCATTGGGGGGGGGGGGGGAGTCGCTCGTCACAAGCCAAAAAGGGAGGAGGGGGCCCACAACCCCCCCTTATTTTCCGATTCAGTTGGAGGCTGTCCGACTCAGAGCCCGACCAAGCCGGAGATGCCGCCATTGCCATCGCGTCTCTTCTCCGACCCGATCGAGGCCCGCCCGACTCGAAGCCGTAGCCGCCTGCACCGCCCCCCACGTCCTTCGCCAACTCGCGCGAAGTCCTCGCGTCCGCACCACAGGCCGCCTGCGCCCCGTGCCCGCTCCGTGTCTCGCGCCCGCGCTGTACGCCGCTGCCGCACTCCGACCATGGCCCGTGCCTACGTCGCACCCTGCGCCCATGCTGGATGCCGTCGCGCCGCCCCGCAGCTCGTGCGCCATGCACCACTGCTACTGCTGTCCTCCGCACCCGACCGGCAGAGACAAAAAAAAAGAGGGAAAAGGAAAACAGAAAAAAAAAAGAAAAGAAGACAGCAGCAGTAGGGGGGCCCGCAGCCCCCTCTCCCCAATCATGTCCCAACACCAAAAGAAAAGGAAGAAAAAAAGGGGGGGGGCCCACAGCCCCTCTTCCTCTTCTTCTCCGATCCAGTCGGGGGGGGGGGGGGGGGGGGGGGGGGAGTCGTTCGCCCGCCTTCTCCGACCCGATTGGCGCCCGACCGCACCAGAGCCGCGGTCGCTCGACTCGCACACGCCACCCGCACACCTCCGAGCCCGGGGCCCCGCGCCGCAGCTGCGCTTGATGCACAGCCATTTGTTAGAGAATATTTAGGCATTTGTTGCAACAAAGTAAATGTAATTCACTATTAAAGTACTAGGAAATAAGTCACTTACTGAAGGTAATTGTTCTTTCAGAATATACAATGATATGAACACATGCATTTTTGAAGTTTGAAAGCATCATATGTATGTGATTGTATAGATCATAATTTGGACTTGGACTTAGCTTACTTTAGTGATTCTGTTATGTTCTTGGAACAAATGATTTGAAAAAATTTCCCTCCAATTGTCTGGAAAAAGAAACTGTATACCCTCTAAATAAAATGCGAAACTGATCTTATCAATTTGTATTTGAAACAATCAAAAAACCCCATAGGCGGTGAATTACAAGCAAAATGTTTGAGGAAGTTGATTTCAGAGGTACAATATGACAAAGGTAGACCATATTAACCACACGAAGCATATCTTGGTTAAAAGAATGTGTGCAAGATCAAAATGGTAGACTAAGAAGAAAAGCATAAATCCTAAAAAGAACCACCAAGTTGCACGAGGATGGAGACCGAACACCAATATCGCAGACCTGTCAACATTTAGTCTATCCAAGGTGTAGGTGTAGACTTCTACAATATTGTTCATTTGGTAGAAAGTAGGATTTCGACTGATCCAAAGGCAACTACAGCTTGAGCAAGTGGTATCAATATGTTCAATGTGATCAAAACAAAAAATAATTTGCATCCAATTCTCTAATGTAATCATGATAAAGTGTGACATGAATCTTCCAAAATAATTTCTAGAACCCACACCATATTTCACCAACTCCATAGCAGTGATGACAACAACAAAGCACAGACAAGATTGAGCTCAGTACACATAGTATTGATGAGTACTGAGGCATTTGATTGAACCCGCATTTGTATCATCAGGCTCAATAGCCCAAGTTCTATATGATTACGAATGGATAAATTTCATTCTATTCTATAGCTCCAAAAAAAATCCATTCTTACATACCCTTTGGTCAAATCAATCATACAGCATCAAAACACAACAAATCAACCTAAACAAAAGTCGGATGCACTAAATTTCGTCAAATCTTTCAAAAATCTTCTTATTCTATGCGGAATGGTTTAGCTTTAAGATCAATACTGTTTTTCTACCCACCCTGCCTTTCCTCTGAGTTCCTATCATTTCTTAGACTTCCTCCCACCCCTCTCAATTCTTTCCAGGATTCACTTCCATTTTCTGGCTTCTCTTTGACTGGGTTGTAGTCTTTATCTTCCTCTAAATTTTGGTTTATTATTTTCTTTGCAATAATTTACACCTTTTGGCTCTATCTGTTGTCAGTTTTTATGCATTTTATTATTTCATTTTTGTAAGATACATACTGTAATTAGGAACGCCTTTAACAGTTGGTCCTCGGCCAATGATGAATTTAACGTACTGAAGAATTAATTTATCTTTATTTTGTTGTTATGGGCCTAGCTATTGTTTACTTTAAGGCCTTGGATCCATATATGAATCCAATTTATCAACAAATTTTGTAATTGGGCTGACATCAATTGAAATATTATGAAATTCGATAAAAAAACATCTAACTTTTCCTCACACTCTAAAATTCCCACCCACATTCATCTGAAATCTAAATTTAGATTCTATCTTATATGGGCCGAAGTGGATTTATCTCGATGCGAGGTTACAAATCAGATGTAAGTGAGCAACATGCAAAGCTCAATTGCATGAGAACACTGATATCAATGTAGAATAAGCTCATGAAAACCTAGAATCCTATTAAAGCAAGTAAAAATTCCCAAAAATGCAAACAAAAAATGGTGTTAATGCAAAAAATTAGCAATGCCTTTAGTGCTTAACCTAGGTCTTCTATATAAGGATCTAAAGGAATAACTTATCAAAGATTGAGAACTATTCTAGTGTAAAAACTGGTGTGGACTCGTAAGTCTAGTGACGCTAAGGACGAAAGTGTTTCCGCTGTGGCAAGAATAGGGGATATTTGAAGATTGATTATAGTCTCAGGGTGTTAGGAGTAAAGTCGCTATCTAGTAGCAATTCTTCTGCTTCTTGGAATATAGACTTCGGGTCTACAGAGATTCAAAGAAAGTAGAAAGCTACTTTATAGTGAAGTGATCCTTACATAGGTACTGATGCTATAAGCCACTGTGGATACTGCCAGATATGTTATCTTAGTCTTTACGAAATAATGATTTTGATCTTTAGAGATTTCGTTCTGTTTCCTCTTCTGTAAATAAAGTTTTTTAGTTTTAGACAGCACCGTAGGTATGTATCTTAAACTGAAAAGATAGCTTCATTACTAGAGGAATATATCAGAATAATCTATTTATATTTAATCTTAATTCGAAAATAGATTTCATGATAGCTACAGCGTCTAATTTAAATTTATCTAAATCCTTCAGAGAATCTATCCCATTCGTGATCCCTCTGATTTAGATATTTCACCTCAGATAAATTCAGAGGTAACAGAAGGCCGAGTTTCTGTTCACAGATTCATCGGAGATCCTTCTAGCCTATGAGTGTAATCTGGAAGGCAGAATAACTAAAAGGGCCACGAAGGTATGGGAGTTAGTTAATTTTGACATCTATGGTTCTAAGAGCGTCCAGACGGTAGGAGTCTCTTTGATTTAATCGAGGGAACGAGAACCTATCGGACGTGTTCCATAGGATCCTGAGGGAGCATGGGATTATCTCCCAGTTAAATGCTCCAAGGATGACACGTCAGAATAAAGTCTCCGAGAGAAGGAATCAGACTCTGTTTGACATGGTCTGTAGTATGATGAATATTGCCAAGTGTACTACCCACCTTTTGGTGGGGTGGTACCTTAAAACAGTAGTTTATATCTGAAACTATCTCTCATCTAGATCTGTGTCTCAGACCTATAGAGAGCTATGGTCTAAGCGAAAGCTGACACTATAGTATCTCGAGATATAGGGTTGTCTTGCACTTGTGCAAAAGGACAAAAGGGATAAGATGGAGATGATGTTCCAGGTATATCTGTTAATAGGTTACCCTTAGGAGACATAAGGTGGACTGTTCTATGATCTTGAGGTTTGGAAGGTAATCGTTTCTACCAATACCATCTACCTAGGCCAGGATTATATTATAGACCATAAGTTTATCAGTAAGGGAGTTCTGGATGAACTACTAGGTACTGGTAGAGAGTGCGCATCTGAAAACGTAGTGGGAGTAGATGATACAAGAAACTAGTATACCAGGTACTGTATAAATGATTCACTTTGTACCACCACCACCTCGTCATTGTAGGAGCATCAGAGCTCCTGATAGATACTATGGAGAAACTTCGATAGTTAATCCAGAGTTTCAGGAGGATGATCCCTAGAGCTACGAAAAAGTAGTGGGAGCTTCCGACATCTCTGACTGACAAAAGACCATGGAGGCAAATTTGCATCAATGTCCCTTGGAACAGTCTTGACACTTATAGCACTATCACCCTTCAAGGTGTAGGAGGTGTATAAGAAGAGCACCCGGTTAAGACTTAAGTATCTAGATTAGTTGCAAAAGGAGAAGGGATTGACTATGTCAAAACCATCTCACTGGTAGCTATGCCTAAGTCTATTTCGGATCCTCTTAAATTCATCGCAGCCCATTATAGTTGGAAGATCTAGATGATGGATGTCAAGACAGTTATTCCCTAATGGGAATTTAAAAAAGATATATAGATGAGAAGCCCTAGGCTTTGTGTCAGTAGGTTAGGAAGATATGGAATGCAAGTTGCAACGGTTCATTTATGGACTAATGCAAGCATCTAGGATGGAATATCTATTTTGATCAAGGGAATCCGCTCACACGGATTTGATCAGAATGAGGATAAACCAAGTTGGTACAAGAAAGGTGAAATAGCTACAAGGGTGTATTTAGTACTTTACGTTAACGATATTCTACTGATTGGAAATGACGTAAGAATATTATTTACGGTAAATGTTTGTAGTCATCACAATTTAGATGTGAAAGACCCTAATGAGGCGAGTTATGTTCTGGGAATCAAGGTAACTCGAGATTATCAGAGCAAGATTCTCTTGCTGTCACAGGGTACGCATGAAGATAAGATTCTAGCCAGATTCGGTTTACGAGGCTAGATATCTATTGCGCAGCAGGAAGATGGGGTCGGTTTCAGTCGAACCTGGGCCCAGATCTCTGGACCGATGTGAAGGGTATACTCAGAAGTCCTCATCAAGTAAGGATTGTGAGATAGTTTGCACTTCGCAGATCCTGATTTCGATTGAACACACAAGGTCTGACTTTGGTGTCAGATGTGCGTTCCAGAGAATCGATTTCAGGAATTATTTTTATCTTGGGATTAGAAGCGGTAGTTGATAGAGTGTGAAACAAGTGCATCACAGACTCCACCACAAAGGCTTAGCACGTTGTTGCGTGCGAGGTAGTATATCAGGTGGTAAGGCTTAGGAAGTTCTTAGAGAACTTGGGACGCGTACCAGAGGCTCAGTTATCTGTTGTTGCAACAGAAGAGCGGTAATCAAGGTCCAAGGAGACTAGGCACCACAATGAGGGGAAACCCATCAAGTACAAACTCCACTTGATCTGACAGTTATAAGAGAAAATGCAAGTAGCGGTACTGAGGTAGAATCTACAGACAATATTGCCAATTCCTTTAGGGAATTCCTGCAAAGGCTTTTGGGCAGCATGTAGAAGCTACAGAGCTCAACACCGTTATTCCTCGTTAGACCTAGTGGGAGATTGTTAGAATTGGTGAGGTCTACAGCTCGTAAAAACCTATAGTTTAGCTATATATGGTTGATATTATAGGATTGCATATTGGCACGTACCTTAGTATATGTTCTGATTTCAGAACAGAGAGCCATGGCTACATGGTAATCCACTTGAGTGGGAGACTCAAGGAACTAGTCCCATGTAACCTAAATACGTTCGCAGCTCTGATAAGGTTGGTCGCCCTATCAGGATAAGCTATTGGGATGACAAAGCGTGGGTGTCTCCACCACGGTCATTATTAGGCATAGTGTCTGTGGCCGAACAGAACCAACACGGTGCACAGATCGGTGAGCAAACACCGGTGCACTAAACCATGTTTCTGCTTAGAATAAAACGATCCTAAACCCAGAGGAATCATGTATGGTGGACTAACCAGTTGTGTGGTTGTAGACACACGAATTTTGTCTAACCCGAACCCAACTTGCGTGCTCCTACGCGGATACAAACCTGACACGCGCTCCGACGCGGACCCGACTAGAACGCACCAATGCGGACCCGGACCCGACTCGCGCCCGACAAGAAAACCGGGCGGGCCCACCCTCAAGTGGGGTCCACCCGGCCGACCACTACTAGGGACCCAAACCCCATGGGGGCTGGCCCCTAGTAGGGATCCGAACCTCATGGGGGGCCGGCCGACCCTGCAAAGGAAGGAAAAGAAAAGGGAAAGAAAGAAAAGGAAAGAAAGAAAAGAAAAGAAAAGAAAGGAAAGAAAAAAAAAGGAAAGAAAAGAAAGAAAAGGAAAGAAATACCGCCATGCGCGGGGGAAGGTTGCGTATGATGTCTGCTCACACGCGGATCTGCGCCGATCCCTCGATCCGACGGACAAGAAGAAGAGCCGGATCGCCATCGATTTCGAGTGCAAAATCCAGCCATAATTACCCCGGCAGAAAAGAAAAGCAAATAAAGATTTATTCCCCTCATCAATGGATGAATAAATCCCGGGTAATTATGAGGGAGATATTAAAGGGATTTAAAATTAAAACTTCCCATATCTCTCCCCCCTCCCCTTTTGCCTATAAATAGAGGGGGTGGGGGAAGGCTCAAAAGGTCGAAGATTGAAGACAAAGCGAGGAAGCTCTGCAGAAAAGGAGACGCTTCTTCAGCGACCCAAGGCTTCACGAGGCACGGGCAAGCCTGTCCCTTCGGGATCGGCTTAGTCCATTGAAAGCCCTCATCAACGTGAAGACCCTTGCACAAGAAGATCAAGACTTCGACTCCGTGCACGAAGAAGAAAGCTCGGAGAAGAAGACCCTTCGACTCCGAAGATGCCAGAAGCAAAGGCCGGAGAAGAAGCTCGGAGCGGCACTACCTCGTCGGCTCCAACAAACCCTCAACTCCGATCAAGCTCCAAAGCTCGGAGAAGAGGAACGAAGCGTCATCAACCCATCACCTTCGACAAACGTCTGCTCCACCCACGAAGAAGAAAGCCTGGAGAAGACTGCCTGAAGCATCGCTACACCCATCATCTTCGAAGCAAAGCCGGTGCTACAATCGTCGCACGGAGATCGGTGCTACCCACACTATCTTCAAAAGCATTCTTCGACTCCGATCATGCCAAAAAAGCCCGGAGAAGAAGAGAAGTCCAGCCGATACCCAAACCGTCAAAGCACCGAAGAAGTAGCCCATGTCGTTCGAGAAGAAGACCGAGTTGACGCTGAAGCCAAAGCCCACACAAGAAGCCAAAGCAAAAGCCCCCGTAACGCCCGCGCCAAAGCAACGCAAGTGCCAAAGCCAAGCGACTATGTCGGTCTCGAGCAAAAGCACCGCACGTTCTAGCCGATACGACGCGAAGTCCGGAAGAACGAAAACATCGCAAGTCTCCCCCGTCTACGTCCAAGCGCAAGCGCCAAAGCAAAGCAAAAGCCAGAGCCACGCCAGAGCCAAGCCAAAGCCGAAAGCCAAAGCCAAAGCCGACGCCAAAAGCACGATCGATGCCATGAACCGATGATCAAGCACGCCGAGGTCAAGCAAGGAATAAGGAAGACACGAAGACCGATGAACAAAGCCGAAGACCCCCTAGCCAAGGAAGCACGAAGCACGGAAGGGACCAAAGAAACGGCGGATATTCCTTAGCCTCTCCAAAACCCTCACCTTGTAAAGGCCTCTGTCCTGGGCAACCCCTTCAGAGCTCTCGCACAAACACCACATGGAGACGCGGATCAAAGGGACCCTCCAGAGGATCTCTCCCACAATCCCCTGATCAACACTCGCCGCAACCCGGACTCGCCACACCCGAGCCACCCGGGTCCCGGCCACTCTTGTAATCTCGTGTGCTCGCAATAAAGACGACCCACATCTTTTTTCCGTGCATACAGATTTCTGGCACGCCCGGTGGGACCTCCTCTCCTTTCATCCGTACGGCTGAAGAAGTTGCTTCAAGTTCGCAATGGCCGAGACAAGCAACGATGCGTTTGCTCCAAGCCTTTCGCCCATCGCCGAGTCTCCTCTACTCCAACACGGTGATCCAGCAAACCCGGAGGGTGATGCTCCCCCGATGGTACGCATCTACACTCGGCGTACTCGAACTCTTGTGGATGTCTTTATGCCAGAAACTGCTGCCGAAGATGCCCGCCAAAGCGCCGACGAGGCCTTGGTGCATGAAGAAACAAGTCTCGATCCTGGAGTCCATGTCCAGAAGTTTGGAGAGGACCAGAACCAACCCCGAGCCCCAACCCCGAGCCCGTTCGGATTCTCCAGCAAACATCAGTCATCAACCAGAAGCAAGCCGGCGTAATTACGTCTCCGACGATGACGGCGAGGATGCTAGCATGCAACATCGAGATGTCCTCCGTCACCATCCTCCGTCCGCTCTTCAGCTCCAAGTCATTCAGATGAACGAGCACATGGCGCAGATTACTCGGCTGATAGAGGAGAAGGATCGTCACATCAATACTCTGCTCCAAAAGCTAAGCGAAAAGGATGCTGCAGCAGTCGGTCAACCCGTTGCTTCCCCGGTAGCCGCTCCAGCTCCGTCTTCAATTCCATCTCCTGCAGATGTAATTCCGACAATTCAAGAGGTTACGCCAGCACTCTAATCGGCTCCCGTCCCGGTAGAAGTCGTCTCTCCAGCACCAGCCTCGGTGGCCACACAATCTCCGACAACAACAACGATGAATACCCAACAAATACAAGTGTTGGTAGCTGACATGATGCGCACCCATGGCAGTGGTCTTCCTCCGATCACGACGGCATACTCGAAACCTTACACCGCAAGGATCCAGCAACTGCGTTTCCCCATCGGGTTCCAGCCACCAAAGTTCCAGCACTTCGACGGGAAAGGAAATCCAAGACAGCACGTTGCTCATTTCATCGAAACTTGCAACAATACCGGCACATATGGCAACGAGATGGTAAAACAGTTCGTTCGCACCCTCAAAGGTAATGCTTTTGACTGGTACGTTGATCTTCCTCCAAGGACCATCGATAGCTGGGACCAGATGGAGAGGGAGTTCCTCAATCGCTTCTACAGCACTTGACGCACCGTCAACATGACCGAACTCACCGCCGTCAAGCAAAGAAAAGACGAACCGGTGATCGACTACATCGATAGATGGAGGAACCTTGCACTAAATTCACGAGACCGCTTGTCAGAAGACTCAGCCATCGAGATGTGCACCCAAGGCATGCACTGGGGCTTGCTCTACATCCTCAAGGGTATCAAACCTCGGTCTTTCGAAGAACTCACAACTCGGGCTCACGACATGGAACTCAGCCTAGCAAGCCACGGGGACTCGAAGAACAAGGACTTCATGAAGGTGGAGAAGAAGGACAAGCCACCGGCACCGAAAACGAAACAAGTCAATATTACTGACATCACTTCAACCCCCAAGCCGCTCAAGATCGGTGGCAAGCCGGATCAGAAGAAGAGGGTCGCTATACCGCCGCCTCCGCCCCCAAAACAAAGGATGACTCTCGAGGAGCTCGAAGCCAAGGAGTACCCCTTCCCAGACTCGGAAGTCTCCTCCATGTTCGACCAACTGCTGCAAGAGAAGATGATAGAGCTTCCTTCTTCGAAGAGGCCCGAGCAGATGCATCGCGTCGACGACCCTCTCTTCTGCAAATACCACCGGGTGGTAAGTCATCCCATCGAAAGATGCTTCGTCTTCAAGGAAAGAATAATGGCGCTCGCAAAGCAAGGAAAGATAGAGATTGACTCTGGAGAGGTCGCCACGGCCAACATGACGTCCATCAGCTTCGGTTCCTTCTCGCCAGTACTCGTTGCTGCGCGACGAAACATGCCCAAATTGCGCATCAACCGTCAAAGGCCAACCGCTAAGTCAATTTTCCAGCCAAGAGTCTCGAAGCGATGTCAACATACTCCTGCGCTCACCGAGGAAAAAACGCCGCTGCCTTGGGGGCAACCACCGCTCACGCCAGCGTATTTCCCAAGCAATGCTACATCCCAACGAGCGCTCCAAAGGAGATACGAGCAAGGAGATCCAAAAGTTGGTCTGCTAGGCCAGCCTTCAGGGAAGTTTGACTATTACGTCCTCTACTCAAAGCCTTCATCCGTTTCGATTGAAGAAATCAAACCCACCGGCTGGGGGTTGGAAGATGAGCCAGTAGAGATTCGAAAAGAGCAAATCCCTTCCAGTCAGGCTACGTCCCAATGTGCTCTCCGGAAAAGATATGAGCAAGGAGATCCAGAAGTCGGTCTGCTGGGCCAGCCTTTGGGGAAGTTCGACTATTACGTCCTCTACTTAAGGCCTTCGTCCGTTTCGATTGAAAAAATCAAGCCCACCGGCTGGGGATCGGAAGACGAGCCAGCAGAGTCTCCAGAGAAACAAGTGTCTGCAAGGGAACCAGTTGCTGCTGCCAATCATCATTTTAGCGGAGGAGAATCCATCGACGAAGAGGCATGGGTCATGCTACCCCGGCGACGAAGGCCACGACAAGAAAAGCAGCACAAGCAAGACCGTGTGATGAGGAGGTTTTCCGAGCGGAAGACCTATAAGAAGAAAAGCAAGACTACAGGGATGAAGGCGTTCAAAGTGCCGCCGGCAAGCCAAGACGATCTCCTCCAACAGAACCTTCCAGAACCAGCAACCTTGCAAGAATTCTTTCCCGATCACTTCCTCCCAGTTGATCAACACATCAGGGTATCTTGTTGCATGGTCGAAGTCCATAAAGTGCTGGAAGGAAAAGGCAAAGTCGAGACATCTGAAGAGGGTGACTCCACTGATGAGGAAGACGATTCCGACAAAGGGGGCACCACCTCTCATGACGAAGCAATCCTGCACTTGCCGCTCGTAGAAACTTTGCATCTTCCGAAGAAGGCTCGCCTGGCAATGGCTGCGGCCTTGGACGACCCAGATAGCTACAAGAGGAAAAGGAAGGACGACCAGAAGGGCAAAGCTGTGGCCTTGTGTGATGCGACGATAACCTTTCCGGATGAGGACTTGCAACTTGGGACACGATTGCACAACCGACCTATCTACGTTTCGGGATACATCAAGCAGAAGCCAGTGAATCGAATCCTGTTGGACTGTGGCTCCGCCGTCAACATCATGCCTATCCAGACAATGCGGCAACTCGACATCACCAATGACCAGCTCTCGCCCAGTCAGTTGGTCATTCTAGGGTTCAACCAGGGCGGACAGTTCACCGTCGGAATCATCCGTTTGAAGCTTTCCATCGGCCCGCTAGATACAACGGTCCTCTTCTACATCATTAATTGCCAGACGTTATATCGCCTCCTGTTGGGCAGGCCTTGGCTACACGAGAATGGCGTCGTAGTGTCCACCTGGCACCAGTGCCTCAAGTACTACAAAGAAGGCATGGAGAGGTGCACAATTGCTGATGACAAGCTATTCAATTAGGCCGAGGCACATTTGGCCGACGCCAAGTTCTACCAAGCGAGAGACCTAGTCGCGGAAGTTCTTCCGGCTAAAGCCCCTCGAGTCCAGAAGACTGAAGAAGTGAAGCAGGATAAGACTCCTCTTCCTGCAAATCCGGTACGACCCCCCGACAAGGCAAGACTTGAGGTCCAAGAAGCACCGAAAGCTAGGCAAAGGATGCACATCAGTTCTGAGTCAAGAGCAATGCAACATACCCCGTTGCCCATCCAAGCGACGCCAGTCCTGCGTCTCGCACCTAGATGGCTTCGTAAATCTGAACGATCGCCTTCTACTCCGACAACAAAACTGGACCCGCCGTTATCGCAGGCCAATGTCGTCACCCTGCAGGAAATGACGTTGCCATTACCTAGTCTGACGCAAGCTCCGAACCCGAGCAGACCCACCGAATCCATCGATCCTAATCAACTTGGATTCAAGCAAAAAGGAAGTTGGGAGAAAAACGCTGCCAAGTTGCTGTTCAGAGCTGGCTACAACGAAGAAAGCGCCATGGGCATACTTCCCCCAGTAGAAATTCCACAAGGGATGACAAGGACTCAAGCTCGACTTTTCCAAAACGGCGAACAAATTCTCCCAAATCGCTGAGGCATCGGCTCCAGTCAAACTCCGATGGTCATCAGGACCGCAGCAAAGAAGACCTTCACCTCCAACTACATCGGGGAGAAGATGGTAGACGAAGTAGCTGAAGGATCGACAATCTCCGATGCACGCTCTAGCTATGCCAGCCATCCCAATAGCAAAAGAAGACGGCGGCAGACTCGATGTCAAGCCTCACTCCAGAAGCAAAACAAAAGCAGCCTAAGCCGGTCAAATCTGAAGCGCACATCCGTGTTCGAAAGGCTTGGGCCAGTTAAGCAATCAAAAAAGAAGTCGGTGTTCGATTATTTGGGAATGCCCGTCGAGGACCTCATTTCAACTCCCACCCACCCACCCATGGCTGCCGTCAATCATATCTCCATTTCGGACCCCGACAACGGTGATACTTCTACTTCGGACGACGAGTTGCTAGATGCCCCGCCAGTCCTCGAAGAAGGGGGGCAGTCCACCATTGATGACTTGAAAGAAATCAACTTGGGCACAGAGACGGAGCCTCGGCCTACATTCGTCAGCACACTCTTGACTCCGGAGGAAGAAGCCGCATACATCAAACTGCTTAAAGAATACAGAGACGTCTTCGCATGGTCCTACAAAGAGATGCCGGGCCTCGATCCCAAAATCGCAGTGCACCAACTTAGCGTCAAACATGAAGCTAGCACTATCAAGCAAGGACAAAGATGCTACCGTCCGGAATTGGTACCCCAAATAGAAGCCGAAGTGAACAAACTAATTGAAGCCGGATTCATCCGAGAGGTCAAATACCCGACATGGATCTCTAGCGTTGTCCCAGTCAAAAAGAAGAATGGCCAAATCCGGGTGTGCGTGGACTTCAGAGATTTGAACAACGCATGTCCGAAGGATGACTTCCTCTTGCCAATCACGGAGCTAATGGTAGACGCCACAACAGGCCATGAGGTGCTAACTTTCAGGGACGGATCCTCAGGCTATAACCAGATTCGGATGGCACCCAAGGATGAAGAGCTCACGGCATTTTGCACACCGAAAGGAATCTACTGCTACAAAGTAATGTCGTTCGGCTTGAAGAACGCAGGAGCCACCTACCAACGAGCTATGCAGAAAATTTTCGACGATATTCTTCATCAAAACGTGGAGTGCTATGTCGACGACCTTGTCGTGAAATCTAAGAAGAAGTCGGCGCATCTGCAAGATCTCGAGCTAATTTTCAAACGGCTTTGAAGGTACCAACTCCACATGAATCCACTCAAGTGCGCGTTCGGAGTCTCCTCAGGCAAGTTCCTCGGCTTCGTCGTCCGACATTGAGGCATTGAGATAGATCAATCCAAAATTGATGCTATCGTCAACATGCCCGCACCAAAGACAGTGCGAGACCTCAGAGGCCTCCAAGGGCACTTGGCGTATATCCGAAGATTCATCGCCAACTTAGCTGGGAAGTGCCGCCCGTTTAGTCGCTTCATGAAGAAAGGAGCGCCGTTCAAATGGGATGATGCTTGCCAAGAAGCACTCCAAAGCATCAAAACCTATCTGCTGAAACCGCCAGTTCTATTAGCACCAGTTCAAGGAAGACCGTTGATTCTCTACATTAGTGCCCAGGAGCAGTCCTTGGGGGCGCTCCTGGCTTAAAACAATGAGCTAGCAAGGAGACGGCGTGCTACTACTTGAGTCGCACTCTCGTCGGCGCAGAGCTAAATTACTTCCCGATCGAAAAGGTTTGTTTGGCACTCATCTTCGCCACGAAAAAGCTACGGCACTATATGCTGGCACACACCGTCAGACTCGTCTCGAAGGCCGACCCCCTCAAGTACATCATGTCAAGACCAGTGCTTTTCGGACGTCTGGCAAAGTGAGCGCTGCTTCTCCTCGAATTTGATATCACCTTCGTACCACAGAAAGTGGTTAAAGGGCAAGCCCTCGCAGAATATCCTCTCCCGGCGGAATGGGAGTTATCAGAAGATCTCCCAGATGAAGAAGTGTTCTCCATCGACATCGCCCCATCCTGGAAAATATTCTTTGACGGCGCAGCAAGGCAAGACATAGCGGGAGCCGGAGTCATCTTCGTCACTCCGGACAACGAAATACTCCCCTTCTCATTCCTACTGTCGGAATCATGTTCCAACAATATGGCAGAGTATCAAGCTTTACTAATCGATCTCGAGCTGGCCAACGAACTGAAGCTTCAAAGACTCAAGATTTTTGATGACTCTCAACTCGTTATCCAGCAAGACTTGGGGGCATACGAAGTCAACAAAGAAGACCTGGTGCCGTTGCATGCGCGAGCGTTGGAGCTCCTTGGCAAACTAGAGACTGCTTTCATTCAGCACGTCTCCAGAAATCTCAACCAGCAGGCTGACGCACTCGCAAACCTGGCAGCTACACTCCCGTTCCTAGAAGAAGGTCAGCTCGTCGTCCCCATCTGCAGAAGAATCGTGATCACCAGAGAAGAAGGTCCGGTCGAAATTCCAGTTCAAACCAACACGGTGCACGTCCTCGAAGTTGAAAAGCAAGACTGGAGGCAACCATTGGTGGATTACCTCGTCCATGATAAACTCCCCGAAGATCCGAAGCTCATAGTCGACATTCGGCGATGATCTCTGAAGTTCTACCACTTCAACAATGAGTTAAATCGACGAAGCTACGATGGCACACTCCTGAGGTACCTCACGAAAGAAGAGGCAGAAGCAGCACTGGAAGAAGTACATGCTGGAATCTGCGGCTCACACCAGTCTGGCCCGAAGCTCCACTTTCGAGTCAGGAGGATGGGATATTACTGGCCCACTATGATCAAGGATAGCTTGGACTACGCAAAAAGATGTCACGCTTGCCAGCTGCACGGGGACTACATCCGTCAACTGCCGGAACCTCTGCACCCAACAATCGCGTCATGGCCCTTCGACGGATGGGGACTCAATATTGTCGGCCCCCTGCCCAAGTCATCCAAGCAACATCTTTACATTCTGGCGGCAACAGACTACTTTTACAAGTGGGCCAAAGCAACACCTCTACGGGAAGTTACAAAGCACTCCGTCATCAGTTTCATCCAGAATGACATCATCTTTCGATATGGAGTCCCTCACTACATCGTAACAGACAACGGGAAGCAATTCAAGAATGTTGCCATCAGCCAGTTCTGGGCATTATACAACATTAAACAGAACTGTTCGACGATGTACAACGCTCCGACCAACGGTCTAGCGGAAGCCTTCAACAAGACTCTTTGTAAGCTGCTGGAGAAAACCATCTCGAAGACGAAGAAAGACTGGCACGAACGCATGGGCGAAGCGCTATAGGCTTACCGGACGTCCTTCCGCACGCCGACGCAAGCAACACCGTACTCCCTCGTCTATGGTGTAGAAGTTGTTCTTCCGCTCGAGCTTCAGATCCCATTGCTCAGGATAGCAATCCAAGAAGGCCTCACCAGCAACGACAACGCCCAGCTCCGCCTAGCAGAATTGGAAGCCTTGGACGAAAGACGCCTCGAAGCTCAGCAACGTTTGGAATGTTATCAGGCCAGACTGTCTCGTGCCTTCAACAAGAAGATCCGTCCTCGATCATTCCAAACAGGGGAACTGGTGCTGGCAGTCAAACGCCCCATCATTCTCTCGCATCGAGGAGGAAAGAAATTTGATGCCAAGTGGGATAGCCCGCACTCCGTCAAGGATGTCTACTCTAACGGCACCTATCTCCTCACCACGCCAGAAGGACTGACACTCGGTCCTATCAACGGCAAGTACCTCAAAAGGTACTATGCATAAAGCAAGGCCACACCCCTTGCGCAAAAAAAAAAAAAAATGATGAACTGTGTGCGACTTGATCCCCCTTAGGGGGGTACGTAGGCAGCCTGAGGAGTTACTTTAGGTTCAGTCTGACCAAAAGAAAAGGCCAACAATGGTTCATGCAAATATGTGGCAAAACGAGGTGATATTATTAGATAGTGAAGAAAAGGCGGTATATGGCATAAGTTCCAAAAAGAAAACTACAATGCAAAACAACTCGACGAGGAGCAGCTAAAAGAAGGTATCCAGAGCTCGAAGACGGTGCAGTAACTCCTCTCTAGTAGCCTCCACTCTCTGAAGTTCCACGGGACGAGTGGCCAGAAGCTCACGATGGGCCGCCAAGTCTGACTGATGCTTCAAGTAGCTCGCCTTCAAAGCACTCTCTGCGGTCTCAGCTCGCTCCAGACGAGACTCCGCCTTCTGAAGCAAAGCGCACACCGATTCTATCTTCTTTTGAGCCTTCGATAGGCTGGAAGCGGCCTCCGCAAGCTGTTGCTCCGATTGACCCAAGCTTGCCTCGGCGGCCGCCAGCTCAGAAGGAGTGCTCCCCTTTAGTAAAGCTCGCCGGGAGCGATAAACCTCGCTATCAGTCACGAGCAAGTTTATCTGGGCGACAAAAGAAGAACTGTCAACCTTGAACTCCTCCAGGCTCACGCAAAACTCTGCACCGTCCGTCGACCACCAGTCCTGGAGGGCACCAAAGCCAGCATCTTGAAAGGGCTCCAATGTTGACTTGATGTACTGCCGGCAGCTCGCAAGAAGAAACTCTAAGACTCTGCTCCTTGGCCTTAAGCTCGGTCGAGGTGCCTCAGAGTAGGTGGGCAAAGCCTTCCCTTCTGCTACAGTCGCACCGGGGACCACCTTCGCCAATAAAGGCGGCAGAACTGGAGAAACCGCCGCTACCGCTGCGACAACCGTCTCCTCTAACAGGCATGAGGGTACAGCAACCGGGGAACACCGCTTGTCGACGCTCAAAACTTCAGCCTCCTCATGGAAAGACAAAGCGTCAACATCGATGCCGTCCAGATCAATATCGCCACCAGAGAAGTTCTCCCTGCAAAACCCGAGGAGATCCAGATCATCCGAAGGGATATCTAGCCCGCACTCCCCTGGCACTGCCCGCGCGGCCCCAGTAGACGAATGCCCAAGAGATGCCTTCGGAGAGTTTGCCCCGCGCTCTACCACTATAACGGAATCTGTCCAAAAGAAATACACTGCTCAGCATGATGGAACTTCCCGAGCATAGAAAGGATGTGAAATAAAGAGAACTCCATACCTGCGAAGTCGGACGAAGCAACCCTAGATGGAGGGATCACCTTATCTTTTAGAAGTCCGGGCTCCTCGGTATCCTCCACCTGACAAGGGACCTTCGAAGTCATCCCATGCGAAATGCACACTTTTCGTCTTTTGGGCAGGGCGCCCTCAACAGCAGCCTTCGGGGGAAAAGATAACTCGGGGGCACTAGTAAGGTTGGCTTCTAACACGGGAGCCAAAGTGGGAATACGATGAGCACTAGAAAGACGTCTGCAACTCTTATGGGCCCTCTGAAGCCCCAATCAAAGGTGACGATCCTCCACTCCCGCAGCAGGATCGAAACGAAAGTTTTTGAATTCACTGCTCGCTAGGACGTCAACCGGGAGGCTCACAAGCAAGGTGGAAACTCGCCCTTCAATCCACTTGCAGTACTCCGGAGTGGCGGCGTCCCGAGACCCGGACTTGGTCCCAGGGAAGAAGCTGCCGCCAGTCAATCGAGCATAGAGAGAAGCCCAGAGACGGTAACCTTCCTGCGGACTAATGCGCCCCTGCAACTACTGAGGCATACCAGGAACTTCCTGTCGGAATCCTTGCTGGTGAGCAAAGCGATGAGGGGAGTACTGCTCTACCTCCACCACATCCCCCTTACGCCAAACTAAGTAGCCAGGGCGGCAACTGACCATGTTCCAATATAAGCTGCCCGAGAGCTCCTCGTTGTCATAGATAGTCGACCTCTCCAAAGGTAGTACCGAATGCTCTGACAAAAACTCGAAGTCGATGCTTCCTATCCTCCGCAAAAGAGTGTGAGCACACTCCCTCGGGCGCTCCCAACTAATAAAAGCGTTTAAGATCCCGCCTATCCCGGGCAGGAACGGTAGGTCGGCTGGATGTCCGCGTCTGGCGAAGATCATCTTCGGGAAATGAAGAGCTATCCAGCCATACAGGTAGTGCAGAGGTCCAAACACAGCAGACCGGCCGAGCTCCTCCTTGGCATTATCCGAGCTTGACAAGTCCCAGTAAGTCCCGCTGAGACCCCGGTACAAGGCGCATAAGATGGCTGGGGCTAGATTGAAAAGCTCCCCCCTCGCCATCCTGGAAGCTGCAAGAAAGGTCCCCGGACGGATGACCTCGCCAGGACAGGGAAGCACGAACCGACAAAGAAAGATGACCAGCCCGGTGGCTCGATAAATTGCTCAAACTTGGGTGGAGGAGCTTCATGGAGATCCCTTCGTCGGTGTAGATTTTCTCGCTCAGCTTCAGCATCCCACAAGTCGCATCGGCAACTCCATCTTCCGTGATGCGCTCATGGATAAAAACACGGAGCAACGACAGAAGGTCTTCCCGCCTCGAGTTGCAATAACGGTACACCCGTGTAAGGGGGAAGCAAAGGCACCTCCTCCCATCGGAGAAGTCCTCAGCTATCCACCCCGGCGAAGTCAAGCTCTCAAAGACGCGAATCCTGGAGAACCATGAAAGGAAGCAAGTCAAGACAAGTGCGCGCAAAAAAAAAAAAAAAGTCAAACAGTAGCAGCAGAGGGGGGGGCGCACGCCACCCCCCCTCTCCTCCGATCTGGTCGGGGCCGACCCGACCCCATCGCCAACGCAACCGGGGGGGGCGCCCAACTCGGGGACGCCGCCTCCCCCCCCCTCTCCGATCCGGTCGCGACCGAGCCTAACCCGGCCGCCGCGACCCCCGCGCCTGCGTCACCCGACCCGGCAGCCGCAGCCCCGCCGTCGCGCCCGTGCGCCGCTGCCCCGCGCCGGTCGCCGCCGCCCGCGCGTCGCGCCACAGCCCTGCCGCCGCCCGCGCGCCGGCCTCCGCCGCTGCCGCTGCTGCTCCCACGACCCGGAACCGAAGAAGAGAGGAGAAGAAGAAAGAAAGAAAAAGAAAAAGAAAAAAAAAGAAAAGAAAAGAAGAAGAAGAATAAGAAGAAGAAAGAGGAAGAGAAAGGCGGCGAAGGTGACCCGCACCTCAGCCGCACTCCTCCATCCTCCTCGCCTCGGTCCTCACCGCATCGTCGCTTCGAGCCCATCTTCGCAACGACCTCCAAATCGCGCACCATCGCCGCCGACGAAAGAAGCGACACCGGGAAGACGGAGCAAGTCGCGTGCAACCCCAGGCAGCTCTCTTCCGACGGCAGTCTCCAGAAGCCGACGGAACCTTCGCAAAGAAGCAGAATGTCAGATGAAGAGGGTAGGGGTCCTTAAATAGACCCCTAACCCCGCCCGCAAAAGGAATCAAGGACAAGTGCTCTACGATTCCTACGTGTCCAAACCTTACACGTTTTCATCGACACACTCGTCCTTGAGGGGGCATTTGTAGACACACGAATTTTGTCTAACCCGAACCCGACTTGCGTGCGCCTACGCGGATACAAACCTGACGCGCGCTCCGACGCGGACCCGACTAGCACGCACCAATACAGATCCGGACCCGACTCGCGCCCGACAAGGAAACCGAGCGGGCCCACCCTTAAGACCCGAACCCCATGGGGGCCGGCCCCTAGTAGGGATCCGAACCTCATGGGGGGCCGGCCGGCGCTGCAAAGGAAGGAAAAGAAAAGGGAAAGAAAGAAAAGGAAAGAAAGAAAAGGGAAGAAAAGAAAAGAAAGGAAAGGAAAGAAAAAAAAAAGAAAAGAAAAGAAAGAAAAGGAAAGAAGTACCGCCATGCGCGGGGGGAGGTTGCATATGACGTCTGCTCACACGCGGATCTGCGCCAATCCCTCGATCCGGCGGACAAGAAGAAGAGCCGGATCCCATCGATTTCGAGTGCAAAATCCAGCCATAATTACCCCGGCAGAAAAGGAAAGCAAATAAAGATTTATTCCCCTCATCAATGGATGAATAAATCCCGGGTAATTATGAGGGAGATATTAAAGGGATTTAAAATTAAAACTTCCCATATCTCTCCCCCCTCCCCTTTTGCCTATAAATAGAGGGGGTGGGGGAAGGCTCAAAAGGTCGAAGATTGAAGACAAAGCGAGGAAGCTCTGCAGAAAAGGAGACGCTTCTTCATCGACCCAAGGCTTCACAAGGCACGGGCAAGCCTGTCCCTTCGGGATCGGCTTAGTCCGTTGAAAGCCCTCATCAACGTGAAGACCCTTGCACAAGAAGATCAAGACTTCGACTCCGTGCATGAAGAAGAACGCTCGGAGAAGAAGACCCTTCGACTCCGAAGACGCCAGAAGCAAAGGCCGGAGAAGAAGCTCGGAGCGGCACTACCTCGTCGGCTCCAACAAACCCTCAACTCCGATCAAGCTCCAAAGCTCGGAGAAGAGGAACGAAGCATCATCAACCCGTCGCCTTCGATAAACGTCTGCTCCACCCACGAAGAAGAAAGCCTGGAGAAGACTACCTGAAGCGTCGCTATACCAGTCGTCTTCGAAGCAAAGCCGGCGCTACAACCGTCGCACGAAGATCGGTGCTACCCCCACTATCTTCAAAAGCATTCTTCGACTCCGATCACACCAAAGAAGCCCGAAGAAGAAGAGAAGTCCAGCCGACACCTAAACCGTCGAAGCACCGAAGAAGTAGCCCACGTCATTCGAGAAGAAGACCGAGTTGACGCTGAAGCCAAAGCCCACACAAGAAGCCAAAGTAAAAGCCCCGGTAAAGCCCACACCAAAGCAACGCAAGTGCCAAAGCCAAGCGACTACGTTGGTCTCGAGCAAAAGCACCGCACGTTCTAGCCGATACGACGCGAAGTTCGGAAAAACGAAAGCATTGCAAGTCTCCCCCGTCTACGTCCAAGCACAAGCGCCAAAGCAAAGCAAAAGCCAGAGCCACGCTAGAGCCAAGCCAAAGCCAAAGCGACGCCAAAAGCACGATCGACGCCGCGAACCAACGATCAAGGACGCCGAGGTCAAGCAAGGAACGAGGAAGACACGAAGACCGAGGAACGAAGCCGAAGACCCCCTAGCCGAGGAAGCGCGAAGCACGGAAGGGACCAAAGAAACGATAGATATTCCTTAGCCTCTCCAAAACCCTCACCTTGTAAAGACCTCTGTCCTGGGCAACCCCTTCAGAGCTCTCGCACGAACACCATGTGAAGACGCGGATCAAAGGGACCCTCCAGAGGATCTCTCCCACAATCCCCTGATCAACACTCGCCGCAACCTGGACTTGCCACACCCGAGCCACCCGGGTCCCGGCCACTCTTGTAATCTCGTGTGCTAGCAGTAAAGACAACCCACATCTTTTTTCCGTGCATACAGTGGTGTTTTGGCGCACCAATGTGTGAGGATCCGGATGTAGTGATCCAAAACCACGATGTATTGGGTTACCCGGCTGGCGTTGCATCAGCATGTCACTCCTACAGGCTATCCACACCCCTAACGGGAGGTGCATTCCTTGGTCTGACCTACGTCGTATTAAACCCTGGCCAGGTGGTCATCAGTTGGACTGGTGACGCATCCGGTTGCTTGGAAGAGTAATCGGAGGTACGATGTATGTGGTCAACCTGGAAGGAATCGAGTCATATAAGCACTCGAGTTTGATGGTATTCTTCACCGCTCGAGTTACATCATGGCACCAGATGGAGGGACAGTGAGTTTACCATACAAAGCGGAGAGCAAGGGTATGAGGGAGAACATAGTAAGTCCGGGGGAATTGGAGTGCAGCCTGTGTCGCACTTTGGGTGGCCACGCAGGTTAACTCGGACTCAGAGGATCGATGGTACACTTGGGTAGTGTGTCGATCAAGTCTAAGTTGGAAGCCATAAACCCTGGTCCCTGAAGGTTCCACCTTATCGACATTATGTACGGTTCTTATACCATCTCCTCGAAACACAGAACGTAGTTAGAGGAAGCGAGAAGTCCAAGCATACGCTCCGTGAGTGCTTTGAACTAGTGCACGGTAGATGTGTAGCGACGTGTGTGCACTAAGGGGAAACCCTAGGTTAGTGTAGAGACGCATATAGCAATTCTTTGCCATAAGTGGACTTTGCCACATGGGTACGATGCACCGGGACATGTTGCGAGTTGACTAGTTGACTTCACTAGAGGCATCCTACGGGAATCTCAGAGAATAGTGAAATCACTTGTGCACTTCACTTATGTGTGCCTTGCAAAGTCTCGTACACGAGGAACGTCCAACTAGTGACATAAGGGCGTTTTGGTCATACCATGCGCCATTGTGTACTAGGGGGACCGGCCCTAAGTGTTGAAAGACTGGTCAAGGCCGACCCCATTGGTTTCAGGAGGTTGTTGCCTTCGATGAAAGGGTCGGTCATGAGGCACAGAAAATGGGCTAGTTTTGACCGTTTTCAAAACCAAGGAAATGATAGAGATAAAGAAGAGATATATAAGGAGAAGGTTTGAATCAGTCAACCCTATCCGTACTAGCCTTATCCATATGGATAGGCCGGCCCTATAAAAGGAAATAGGAGAGAAGGGAGCCGGCCATGCAAGCCAAAGGGGGCCGGCCAAGCCATGGGGAAACCCTAGCCGCCCCCTCTCCTCTTCTCTCTTCTCCTCTCTTGTCTCTCTCTCCCTTGCTTGCGCCATTGGATGGCGACTCGTCTTCCTCGCGTGGTGTTTCGTAGAAGGAGAAGGCTTGTCGGATGGAGGCACTCAGAGATCCATCGACGAGGTGCCGTGCATCATGTGAGATCGGGTGATCCAAAAGGTATCTCCCGTAACCTTTTGCTGTCCAGAATCTGCACAAAAATCAGCGTTGTTTCAGAGATTTCGGGAGCTACAAAAGTCCAAACAAGGTGAAACTTTTTCAAAAGTTGCGTCTCGAAGTTGGCTACCTGTAGTCCAAATTTCAGCCCTATCGGAGTTTGGAGCAGAAAGTTATGGATGTCGTACCAAAGCTATGTCAAGCAGATCCGAGCCCGTCTCCATCGACAAAAAAGAAATTTGTCGCGGTGAAAAATCCGCACGCAGGTATGATCTCTAACATGTAGATCTAGCATAGATAGAACATGCATACATGCTAGATTGTTCTTTCGCGTTAGATCGTCGTTAGGGGTTCGTGTAGTTGCCATGCTACATTCATACACGCATATGTAGATCGTTTCAATTAAAATTTTGATATGTAACGCAAACCACTCCCGGTCTTTGGACATTCTCTTTGCTTCCGCTGCGGGCCTCTACCATGGATTTATTTCCAACAATATATGCTATGCAGTAAGCATAATGGGCATGTATCAGTCAAATCCGGGTCCAGGGCACTGGACTGCTGTAAAAAGTATACTCGAGTATCTCCGTAGGACGAGAGATTATGAGTTAGTTTACTCTTCACAGGAACTGATGCTGATTGGATATACGGATTCTGACTTTGCGTCAGATTCGGAATCCAGGAGATCGACGTCAGGGTTTGTGTTTTCATTAGGAGAAGGAGCTGCCACTTGGAGGAGCATGAAGTAGGGATGCATCATGAATTCGACGACAGAGGCTGAGTACGTTGCGGCGTGCGAAGCAGCTAAGGAGGCGGTGTGGCTCAAGAAGTTCCTCACGGACTTAGGATGCGTACCGGGAGCTCAAGATCCTATTGTCCTTTACTGTGACAATAGTGGAGCGGTAGCACAATCCAAGGAGCCAAGATATCACCAGAAAAGTAAACATATCGAGCGAAAATACTAGATTATCCGGGACTTGCAGAAGTGAGGGGAGGTTGCAGTGACTCAGGTGGCGTCTGCAGATAACATGGCGGACCCATTCACAAAGGCGTTACCGACCAAGGCTTTTGAGAAGCACGTGGATGCCATGGGAGTTAAGACTGTTGTTCCCTGCTTGGCCAAGTAGGAGATTGTTGTAGCTCGTGTGTCCTTAGCGTGGATTTTCTGTATTAACATTAATAAAGATGCCTTTGGTTATTGCTTTAATTAAAATACTACTATGGTATATGTTAATATACATATAATAAAGGACCCTAGGGAACACAGTAGGCCACTGAGGCGCATGGTGGATCCATGCTTGGGAGACCCAGTGGACCAGTTGTGTGTAGACCTAGAACTAGTTCACAGCTTAGGTGATGCCGGTTGCTTCACCGAGAAGATGTTATTGGCAGATAGAGGATGTGGTGAAGTCTCCACCACGGGAACGTGGGATTCCCATTCACCTGACCAAGCACGATGATCGTGTTGAACAGGAACCAAGATGATGCACAGTTCAGTGATTCAGACACTGGTGCATAAACCATCTTACTACTATAGATAATCAGTCCTTAACCCTGAGGGACTATGTACACTGGGCCAACCAGTTGTGTGGTGCTTTGATGTGCCAACGTGTGCGGACCTTCCATAGTCCAATACAACGGTACGTTGGGTTACTCGGCTGGCGCTTGAGTGACATGTAATCCATATAGGTTATCCGATATCCAGTGTTGGATAGGTGCGTTTTGATGAGTCAATCTGTCCACACAATTAACCCAGGCCTGGTGGTTGTCAGTATGACTGATGACGTTCCGGATGCTAGGCATAGCATCGGAAGGTGTGTGGTGTTATAGATGACAAGTTATCAAGCTCTAGTCAGATGATCGATCGGGATCTGACGGTGCTCCCCACCGCCCGAGTCGTATCCTGGCACCAGTAATAGAAGGGACTAAGGATTATCAGAGTATAGTAGAGAACAGGTTACGAGAGAGTAACATAAGTTTAGGATCACTAGAGTTTAACTCGAGTCACACTCTGGGTGGCTATGCGGGTTAATCGGATTAAGGCTGATTAACGAAACTTTCGGTGTGTCACCGGAACAGTTAATCAGGGATCTGGTTGGAGCTAGAGATCCCAAACCCTAGAGGTTCCACCCTGTCGTTGCATAAAGGAATTGTTCCCCGACCTGGTTGGATACGTTGGATGCGAAGTACCGCGATGGAGCGCAAGCCCGGAGCCTAAGAACCTAATTCACATGTGTTAGGGGCCGTAGGGGTATTTTGGTAAATACTAAAATATGGTTCAGAACATATTCAATATGGATCTTAGAATGAGCGGAATAATTCCAGGAGCTTAATAGGCACTAACGGAACTCAATTCTGAGTAGCGCACCTCACTCAATCTCTCTTTCAGTTTTTTACTTTTCGTGAAGGGTGTTTTCGTCCAGAGTTCACGATAGACACTTGGAAACCATAAAACCGACCCCCCCCTCATCCTAATCTCATTAGGGCCGGCCCTAGCTTGCGTATGGCACTAGGAGACCGGCCCTATATGAAGAATGGAGGGGGAGGGGCCGACCTTATGTGTCTCCCCTCTCTAGAAAATCCGAACCTCTCCCTCTCTCCCTCTCTTTGTGGTTTCGGCCAAGGAAGAAGAGGAAGAAGAAGGAAGAAGAAGGAGGAAGGAAGAAGAAGGAAGAAGAGAGAAAGAGAAGGAGGAGATCTCGCGGCTCGTCATCGTCTTCGCAATGAATTCCTCCGTCGGCTCGTAGTCCTTGCACTCAGAGACGGGACTTCGAGTATTCCTCTATTCGCAAAGGATAAGGTGCTATCCGACAGTTTTTCTTGCGATTCATGTGCGGTTCATCATCGTTTCGTTCTCTCCAGATCATAGATCCATAAGGTATGATGATTCTAAACACCTAACTAGATGTATACATGTCTTCCGTAGATTGTAGTATGCCTCTAGGGTGTCCGCACATATGCTAAGATCATATATTTACATGTAGATTGTTTTGTAGAATTAATTGTAATGAAACATACACCGTATGATCTTCGAATCTATCTTTTGCTTTCACTGCGACTCTGATAAGCGGATCCAATTCCAACATCAACAACCCCCTCAGGTGAGAGCTGTATTTTTCCATGCCAAGCAACTTAGTGATCTCCCTCGGGATATGGCGATTACAGCGTCAAGGGTTCAGGGCTTTAACTCACCCTTGTGGGGGCCGTTTGAACTCCCGTTTCTTAATTGCCTAGGCTCGTGGGTAAGCATCCGAAGTACACATAAGGTATTCGTTGGGAAGACAATGGTGATCACGTGGTACTGGCCAAAAGATAATCATGGTTCATTAAAGCCCTTAGTTGGCAGATTTGGATAGGGTCATGTGGTACTGGCCAAAAGATAACTTTTGTCTAAGACCTGAATTTAGATCCGAATCCGATCCGATCCGTGCTAAAATATATATTGATTGGATTTTATTGATTCGATGATCTGATAATGATCCGAATCCGATAATCCATTTACTTAATCAATCGGATTTCGATATTGCCTAATCCGATCCGTTGACAGGTCGACTGCCAAGTGCCAACGTGACTGGCCATCGCTGACGGGAATGTCAGCCCACGTGGTAATACTTCCATCTGACCGCTGACTCTGGGTAGGGGTGTAAAAAAAGCCCTCAGACCTGAATCCGGCTCGAGCCTGTCCCGAAAGTCAACGGCTCGAACCCGGCCTGACCCAATCAAAGGCCTGACCCGGCCCGGTCAGAAAGCACCATGGACCGGGCTTGAGCCACCACCTTGAGCCTGCCACCGGCACGACCCGGTCCGAAAGAAAGCCCGCAAGCCCGACCCGAAAAACCCGAACCATATATTGCACAGTTCTTATATATATAAAGATTGTATTTTTGTAATACTAAGTAAGTGATGTATAATGGTTATAGAGTTTGGGGGTTACTATCAGGTATTGTAATCAAACCTATACATTAGTCTTTGAATATTTTTTTTATTAAAACACATGTTTTAATCCCGATCAGGTCCCACATCACTAATATATCTATATACGGGGTGGGCCCGTGCACAGCCCGCCCGACCTCTAACTCCGGGTGCTGAGGTTGCAAGATCTATCTACATATCCCACCTTTGACATTTCCACGAAGACCCCACAGATGGCACTATCAGGGGCTTATTACCCAAACAACCCTCACTTTTCCCGGACTATTACCATCGAACACAGTGTATTCCGGTCATCAAACGCACCCATGCGCCACTGTGGCAGAACTGAAAATTTTCTCTAGACCAAGGGTGAAATGGGGTAACCAGAGGTTTTTTTTTTAATTTATATCCATATAACATGGCAGGCTGTTTCGTGCTGACTAGACAAAATGGGATGAGATTGCATCAATGGGATGGAGAGATATGGAAAGATATTAAAGAGATTTTAAATGGGATGGCTTTGCATGGCTTTAATGGGTTTGGTGTGATGAGCTTTTAAATGGGATAATAAGAGTGATTTATTTTAGAGAAAGGGAGTTGGTCAGGGGTTGGAGTGTGCACGCATGCATGCTTGGATTGTCGGATTAGGCAAGGGATGGCTGTGATGGTTGCATGGGATTAATTGGAATAGGAAAGAGAAAAGATGGAAAGAGATTAAGAGAGAGAAGTTCGGTGGGGGGATGAGATTTAGCGAGAGAAAGAGATATAGATGGCTGCAATTATGCATGCGTGCATGGTGTTTTGGGTGTTGCATGGGGATTGGATCGAATGGCTGGGTGTATGTAGACACACGAATTTCATCGGACCCGACTTACGTGTGCCGAAGTGGTGCAAACCCGACGCGCTCGGACCCGGACCCGACTCGAAGGTCCCTACGTGGATGCAAACCCGACGACTCGGACCGACTCGCACCTAGCAAAAGAGGAGCGGACCCCACTTCAAGGGGAGGGCCGGCCCCTACTAGGGTCCGAACCCCATGGGGCCGACCCCTACTAGGACCCGAACCCCATGTGGGGCCGGCCCTATTGGGACCCGAACCCCATGGAGGGGCCGGCCGGCCCTGCAAGGAAAGAGAAGAAAAGGAAAGAAAAGAAAAGAAAGAAAAGAAAAGAAAGAAAGGAAAGAAAAGAAAAGGAAAGAAAAGAAAAGGAAAGAAAAGAAAGAAAGGAAAGAAAATATCGCCATGCGCGGGGGGAGGTTGCGTATGACGTCTGCACACACGCGGATCTGCGTCGATCCCTCGATCCGACGCACAAGAAGAAGCGCCCGATCGCCATCTATTTCGTGTGCGAAATCCAGCCATAATTGCACCCGCCAGGAAAGGAAAACAACTAAATGTTATTCCCCTCATCAATGGATGAATAAATCCCGGGTAATTATGAGAGAGATACAAAAGGGATTTAAAATTAAAAGTTCCCATATCTCTCTCCCCTCCCCTTTGCCTATAAATAGAGGGGGTGGGGGAATGAAGAAGAGGTCGAAGATTGAAGACGAAACGGCGGAGCTCTGCAGAAGAGGAGATGCTTCTTCATCGACCCAAGGCTTCACGAGGCACAGTCAAGCCTGTCCCGAGGGATCGGCTTACTGAAAGTCCTCATCAACGTGAAGACCCTTGCACACGAAGATCAAGACTTCGACTCCGTGCACGAAGAAGAAAGCTCGGAGAAGAAGAACCCTTCGACTCCGAAGACGCCAGAAGCAAAGGCCGGAGAAGAAGATCGGAGCGGCACTACCCCGTCGTCTCCAACAAGCCTTCGACTCCGATCAAGCCCAAAAGCCCGGAGAAGAAGAGGAGCGGCACTACCCCATCGTCTCCAACAAGCCTTCGACTCCGATCAAGCCCAAAAGCCCGGAGAAGAAGAGAAGCGGCGCTACACCCGTCACCTCCAACAAATCCTCGATCCCGATCAAGCTCCAAAGCCCGGAGGAGAGAAGCGAAGCGTCATCACCCCGTCGTCTTTGACCAACGCCTGCGCCATCCACGAAGAAGAAAGCCTGGAGCAGATCGTCTGAAGCGTCGCTACCCCGTCGTCTTCATCAACAAAAGCCGACGCTACAACCGTCGCACGGAGACCGTTGCTACCCTCGTCGTCTTCATCAACAAAAGTCGACGCCACAACCGTCGTACGGAGATCGTGTGGAAATAAATCCATGGTAGAGGCCCGCAGCGGAAGCAAAGTGAAGGTCCGAGGACCGTGAGCGGTGTGCGTTACATATCAAAATTTTCATCGAAACGATCTACATATGCGTGTATGAATCTAGCATGGCAACTACGCGAACCCCTAACGATGATCTAACGTGAAAGAACAAACTAGCATGAATGCATGTTCTAATTATGTTAGATCTACTTGTTAGAGGTCATACCTGCGTGCGGAATCTTTCACCGCGACAAATTTCTTCTTTGTTGATGGAGACGGGCTACGGATCTGCTCGACATAGCTTTGGTGCGACGGCCATAACTTTCTGTTCCGAACTCCGATTGGGATGAAATTTGGACTGTAGGTAGCCAACTTCGAGACGCAACATTTGCAACAAGTTTCACGTCGTTTGGACTTCTGTATCTCCCGAAATCACAGAAACAACGCTGATTTTCTGTGCAGATTCTGGACAGCAAAAGGTTGCGGGAGACGCCTTCTAGTTCACCCGATCTCACACGATGCACGGCACCTCGTCGATGGATCTCTGAGTGCCTCCATACGACGAGCCTTCTCCTTCGATGAAATACCACGTGAGGAAGACGAGTCGCCATCCAATGGCGCAAGCGAGGGAGAGAGAGACGAGAGAGGAGATGCGAAGAGAGGAGTGGGGGCGGCTAGGGTTTCCCCATACCATGGCCGGCCCTAGGGCTTGCATGGCTCTATTAATTTCGTGCACCCTCTCTCTCCTTATCATATATATAGCCGGCCTATCCATATGGATAAGGACAGTATGGATAAGGATGATTGATTCAAGCCTTATCCCTATATATCTCTTCTTTATCTCTATCCTTTCCTTGTTTTCGAAAACGGTCAAAACCAGCCCGTTTTCTGCGCCTCATAACCGGCCCCTTCATCGGAGGCAACAACCTCCCGAAACTAATGGGGCCGGCCTTGACCAGTCTCTCAACACTTAGGGCCGGCCCCCTTAGTGCATAGTGGCGCATGGTATGACCAAAACGCCCTTATGTCACTAGTTGGCCGTTCCTCGTGTACGAGACTTTACAAGGCACACATAAGTGAAGTGCACCAGTGATTTCACTATTCTCTGAGGTTCCCATAGGGTGCCCCTAGTGAAGTCAACTAGTCAACTCGCAACATGTCCCGGTGCATCGCACCTATGTGGCAAAGTCCACTTATGACAAGGAATTGCTACATGTATCTCTGCACTAACCTAGGGTTTCCCCTTAGTGCACACACGTAGCTACGCATCTACCGTGCACTAGTGCGAAGCACTCACGGAGCGTATGCTTGGACTTCTCGCTTCCTCTAACTACGTTCTGTGTTTCGAGGAGATGGTATAAGAACCATACATAATGTCGATAAGGTGGAACCTTCAGGGACCAGGGTTCATGGCTTCCAACTCAGACTCGATCGACACACTACCCGAGTGTACCATCGATCCTCTGAGTTCGAGTTAACCTGCGTAGCCACCCAGAGTGCGACGCAGGCTGCACTCCAATCCCCCCGGACTTACTATGTTCTCCCACATACCCCTGCTCTCCGCTTAGTATGGTAAACTCGCTGTCCCTCCACTGGTGCCATGATGCAACTCGAGCGGTGGAGAATACCGTCAGACTCGAGTGCTCATATGACTCGGTTCCTTCCAGGTTGACCACATACATCGTACCTCCGATTACTCTGACGAGCAACCGGATCCGTCATCAGTCCAACTGATGACCACCTGGCCAGGGTTTAATACGACGTAGGTCAGACCAAGGAACGCACCTCCCGTTAGGGGTGTGGATAGCCTGCAGGAGTGACATGCTGATGCAACGCCAGCCGGGTAACCCAGTACACCGTGGTTTTGGATCACTGCATCCGGATCCTCACACATTGGTGCGCCAAAGCACCACACAACTGGTTAGTCCACCAGACATGGCTCCTCAGGGTTTAGGACCGTTTTACCCTAAGCAGAAACATGGTTTAGTGCACCGGTGTCTGCTCACCGATCTGTGCACCGTGTTGGTTCCGTTCGGCCACAGACACTGTGCCTGGTAATGACCGTGGTGGAGACACCCATGCTCTGTCATCCCAACAGCTTATCCTGATAGGGCGACCAACCCTAATCAGAGCTGCGAACGTATTTAGGTTACATGGGACCAATCCATTGAGTCTCCCACTCAAGTGGATTACCATGTAGCCATGGCTCTCTGTTCTGTAATCAGAACACATACTAAGGTACGTACCAATATGCATTCCTATACTATCAACCATACAAAGCTAAACACTAGGTTTTTACGAGCTATAGACCTCACCAATTCTAACAATCTCCCACTAGGTCTAACGAGGAATAACGGTGTTGAGCTCTGTAGCTTCTACATGCTGCCCAAAAGCCTTTGCAGGAATTCCCTAAAGGAATTGACAACATTGTCTGTAGATTCCACCTCAGTACCGCTACTTGTATTTCCTCATATAACTGTCAGATCAAGTGGAGTTTGTACTTGATGGGTTTCCCCTCACGGCGGTGCCTAGTCTCCTTGGACCTTGCTTACCGCTCTTCTGTTGTAACAACAGATAACTGAGCCTCTGGTACGCGTCCCAAGTTCTCTAAGAACTTCCTAAGCCTTACCACCTGATATACTACTTCGCACGCAACAACGTGCTAAGCATCTGTGGTGGATGCACTTGCTTCACACTCTACCAATTACCGCTTCTAATCCCAAAATAAAAATAATCCCTGAAATCGATTCTCTGAAACACACATCTGACACCAAAGTCAAATCCTGTGTGTCCAATCGATATCAGGACTTGTGAAGTGCAAGCTAACTCACAATCCTTACTTAACGAGGATTTCTGAGTATACCCTTCACATCGGTCCAAAGATCTGGACCCGGGTTCGACTGAAACCGACCCATCTTCCTGCTGCGCAATAGATATCTAGTCTCTTATAACGAATCTGGCTAGAATCTTATCTTCATGCGTAGCCTGTGACAGCAAGAGAATCTTGCTCTGGTTGTCTCGAGTTACCTTGATTCCCAGAGCATAACTCGCCTCATTAGGGTCTTTCACATCGAATTGTGATGACTACAAACCTTTACCGTAAACAATATTCTTATATCATTTTCAATCAGTAAAATATCGTTAACGTAAAGTACTAAATACACCCTTGTAGCTATTTCACCTTTCTTGTACCAACTTGGTTTATCCTCATTCTGATCAAATCCGTGTGAGCGGATTCCCTTGATCAAAATAGACATTCCAACCTGGATGCTTGCATCAGTCCATAAATGGACCATTGCAACTTGCATTCTATATCTTCCTAACCTACTGACACAAAGCCTAAGGCTACATCATCCATATGTCCCTTTTTTAAATTCCCGTTAGGGAATAACTGTCTTGACATCCATCAACCAGATCTCCCAACTATAATGGGCTGTGATGGATTAAGAGGATCCGTTATAGACTTAGGCATAGCTACCAGTGAGATGGTTTTGACATAGTCAATCCCTTCTCCTTTGGTAACTAATCTAGCTACTTAAGTCTTAACCGGGTGCTCTTCTTATACACCTCCTACACCCTGAAGGGTGATAGTGCTATAAGTGTCAAGACTGTTCCAAGGGACATTGATGTAAGCTTGCCTCCATGGTCTTTTGTCAGTCAGAGCTGTCGGAAGCTCCCACTACTTCTTCGTAGCTCTAGGGATCATCCTCCTGAAACTCTGGATTAACTATCAAAGTTTCTCCATAGTATCTTTCAGGAGCTCTGATGGTCCCACAACGATGAGGTGGTGGTGGTACAAAGGAAGCTCCCACTACTTCTTCGTAGCTCTAAGGATCATCCTCCTGAAACTCTGGATTAACTATCGAAGTTTCTCCATAGTATCTTTCAGGAGCTCTGATGGTCCCACAATGATGAGGTGGTGGTGGTACAAAGTGAATCGTTTCTACAATACCTGGTATACTAGTTTCTTGTATCATCTACTCCCACTACGTTTTTCAAATGCGCACTCTCTACCAGTACCCAGTAGTTCACCCAGAACTACCTTACTGATAAACTTATGGTCTTATAATATAATCTTGATCTAGGTAGATGGTGTTCGTAGAAACGATTACCTTCCTAACCTCAAGATCATAAAACAGTCCATCTTATGCCTCCTAAGGGTAACCTACAAACAGATATACCTGGAACTACATATCCATCTCATCCCTCTTGTCGTTTTGCACAAGTGCAGGACAACTCTATATCTCGAGACACTATGTGTTAGCTTTCGCTTAGACCATAGCTCTCTATAGGTCTGAGGTACTGATCTAGATGAGAGATAGTTTCAGATATAAGCTACTGTTTTAAGGTACAACCCCACCAAAGGTGGGTAGTACATTTGGCAATATTCATCATACTACGGACCATGTCAAACAGGGTCTGATTCCTTCTCTCGAAGACTTCATTCTGACGTTTCATCCTAGGAGCATTTAACTGGGAGATAATCCCATGCTCCTTCAGGATCCTATGGAACTCATCCGATAGGTTCTCATTCCCTCGATTAAATCGAAGAGACTTCTATCGTCTGGACGCTCTTGGAACCATAGACGTCAAAATTAACTAACTCCCATACCTTTATGGTCCTTTTAGTTATTATGCCTTCCAGATTACACTCATAGGTTAGAAGGATCTCCGATGATTCTGTGAACAGAAACTCGGCCTTCTGTTACCTTTGAATTTATCTGAGGCAAAATATCTAAATCAGAGGGATCACAAATAGGATAGATTCTCCGAAGGATTTAGATGAATTTTAATTAGACGCTACAGCTGTTATGAAATCTATTTCCGAATTCAGATTAAATACAAAGAGATTTTTCTGATCTATTCCTCTAACTATGAAGCTATCAATTTAGTCTAGGATACACACCTACGGTGCTATCTAAAACTAAAAAACTTCATTTATCAAAGAGGAAACAGAATTACATCTCAAAAAATCAAAATCCGTGTTTCGGAAAAACTAAGACAATCATATATAACAGCTTTCGCAGCTGCTTATGGCATCAGTACTTATGTTAGGATTACTTCACTATAAAATAGCCTTCTGCTTTCCTTGAATCTCTGTAGACCCGGAGTCTACATTCCAAGAAGCATAAGAACTGCTACTAGATAGCGACTTAACTCCTAACATCCTGAGGCCATACTCAATCTTCAAATACCCCCTATACTTGCTAAAATAGAAACTCTTTCGTCTTTAGCGTTACTAGACTTAGGAGTCCACACCAGTTTCTGCACTATAATAGTTTTCGATCTCTGATAAGTTACTTCCTTAGGTTCTTCTAAAGAAGGCCTAGGTTAAGCACTAAAGGCTTTGCCTTTAATCTTGATCCCATCCTTTATCTCTTGGAAATCTCCTTAGAAGTTCTGCGTTTATCATTTCTAACTTGTTAAAGTTAAAGTCTCTGATAACGCCTTCGAAGGTTCCAGACAAGGATGCAAGACAGACGTCTTCCACCACCTCGTCATCTGGTACCATGTCTTGGGAATCTAGTTCGTTCTGGAACTCAAAGATGTGTTCCCGAACAAGCATACCCACTGACATCTCGGTACCGACAAGTATCTTAGTGGAAAAGCGATGGGTCGATTGACTTCGCCTTCCAGACATCTAATGCAAGTAAAACTTAATTAGAGAAGACCCGGCATATCTCTGACTCACTTCTAAAGAATTGTCCGCAAGTCTGCTATAACATAGCACTTGCACATCTCCTTAGACTCTCGCCAGTCTTCATATGCCCTAGTTAGTGCCCTAGTGATATCTGGACCCATTAGGTCTAGTACAGGGATATTTAGATTGCATGCCAATGTACATTTACTACCCTAAGCATAAGCTAAAGATTGCGCTTCCACTCTACGTAGTTAGAGACCCGATAACTGGTTCTCTTATGGGATAGCGGATAGGGGAACTATATGGTTGAATGAAAATGAATGCAAAATAACTTATTTTATGGATTTGAAAATAAGCTAATTATATCCAAATGTCAGCGCTACCCTCACAGCGAAGACACTTCTATGGATTAATTAACCATGTATGTAAGATCTCGGAATCGACTACACCTGCCCTAGGGGGCATCATGCAGCGTCAATCCGCTTACACGGGCCTTTCCTTGACCCAGTCCAAATCTGCCAACTAAGGGCTTTGATGGACCATGGTTATCTTTTGGCCAGTGCCACGTGATCACCGTTGTCTTCGCAACGAATACCTCACGTGCACTTAGGATGCTTACCCACGAGCCTAAGCAATTATGACACGGGAGTTCATGCGGCCCCCACTAGGGTGGGATGAAAAGCCCTTCTCTCCTGGCCTCGTAATCGCCATATCCTTAGGGAGGTCATTAAGTAATTTGGCATGGAAACACACAGCTCCCACCCTAGGGGGTGTGAAGTTATGCATCCCCACCCAAACACAAAACGACTGGCCGTGGAGGCCAGAGGATCTCTAAAAGTCCTCTCTTACATCCCTTATTAAAGTTGAGGGTTATTTAATGCAAGTATGAGTGTACACTAAGGTCACGACAACCTATACACTAGACCCTGGTCATACCGTGCTCCCACTAGCATTCAAGCCTTTCGCGAAGTATTAATCGATCTTGGAATATCATAGTCCCTGCCTCGAGTGGATTTCTCCACTCAAGGGTCACATTACATATCCCAAGAACATTGATGCTTTGCAAACTTGGCTATCACGCTAATGCCCTGGAGCCTAGCCTAAGGTCAGACTGACAGGAAAGGTCTTCCACTACCATGGTGCCTTGCTTATAAATTTGACGAATGATGTCATAGTAGAATTCCAACTCATTCTAGGTTTCGATGCTTGCCAAATAGGCACACCCGACTAATCGGGTGTTGACCTAATGGGGGCATAACCAAATGTGAGGAATTCATACTATCATCAAGGGTCAATTAAATAATAGGCGTCACTAGTGGAATCCAATTCTAATAAGGTCGCTAGGACCCGAGGGGAAAGGGCATCCCTCTGACACAGATAATCAAATTATCGCATCGGGGTTCTCTACAGAAATATAAAGAACTACTGAAAGAAATAAGCACACAACTGAATCAAGTTCAGGGTCCGACCCCTGAACCTGACTGGCACAGCGCAGGCTCTCTGTCTCCTTCACAAGGCTCCTCGATCCAGTGCAAGCCTCTGTATACGATCTTCTGACGCTTTATGCCCTTTGCCGTCATCGTGTACGCTTCGCCGGATCGCCATCGTCCTCCAAGGTTCCGCTCATCTTCCCAGTGGTGGATCTCCACGGTAAGTCCTCCTCTTCAATCTGTAATCGAAAAAGATCTAGTACGCTTCGAGCAAGTGCTCGCTCGTACATAATTTCCTAGAAAGAAAAGGAAAACAAACCTAGCAAAAGCCTGGGAATCAAGGGTGGTAAATCTTCACCTCTTGCCCGACTATGGCTCTAAAATCTATCCACACACAGAAGAAAAAACATCCAGACAAAATCGCTAACACGGGGTCCGACCCCCGGTAGCAAGCAATCACATATCCAGAATAATTTTAAAAGCGGCGCCCTGCAAGAACGATTCATAGAACATACAAAATCTACTATGCATGATCTACTCGTAGAACCCTGATGGCGGCACATACTATTCATGCGCGCACATGACGGTTTCATGAAAAAAAAACATGAAACGCACACCACTAGCGTGCTCTGATACCAATTGTTGAAATAAATCCATGGTAGAGGCCCGCAGCGGAAGCAAAGTGAAGGTCCGAGGACCGTGAGCGGTGTGCGTTACATATCAAAATTTTCATCGAAACGATCTACATATGCGTGTATGAATCTAGCATGGCAACTACGCGAACCCCTAACGATGATCTAACGTGAAAGAACAAACTAGCATGAATGCATGTTCTAATTATGTTAGATCTACTTGTTAGAGGTCATACCTGCGTGCGGAATCTTTCACCGCGACAAATTTCTTCTTTGTTGATGGAGACGGGCTACGGATCTGCTCGACATAGCTTCGGTGCGACGGCCATAACTTTCTGCTTCGAACTCCGATTGGGATGAAATTTGGACTGTAGGTAGCCAACTTCGAGACGCAACTTTTGCAACAAGTTTCATGTCGTTTGGACTTCTGTAGCTCCCGAAATCACAGAAACAACGCTGATTTTCTGTGCAGATTCTGGACAGCAAAAGGTTGCGGGAGACGCCTTCTAGTTCACCCGATCTCACACGATGCACGGCACCTCGTCGATGGATCTCTGAGTGCCTCCATACGACGAGCCTTCTCCTTCGACGAAACACCACGTGAGGAAGACGAGTCGCCATCCAATGGCGCAAGCGAGGGAGAGAGAGACGAGAGAGGAGATGCGAAGAGACGAGAGGGGGCGGCTAGGGTTTCCCCATACCATGGCCGGCCCTAGGGCTTGCATGGCTCTATTAATTTCGTGCACCCTCTCTCTCCTTATCATATATATAGCCGGCCTATCCATATGGATAAGGACAGTATGGATAAGGATGATTGATTCAAGCCTTATCCCTATATATCTCTTCTTTATCTCTATCCTTTCCTTGTTTTCGAAAACGGTCAAAACCAGCCCGTTTTCTGCGCCTCATAACCGGCCCCTTCATCGGAGGCAACAACCTCCCGAAACTAATGGGGCCGGCCTTGACCAGTCTCTCAACACTTAGGGCCGGCCCCCTTAGTGCATAGTGGCGCATGGTATGACCAAAACGCCCTTATGTCACTAGTTGGCCGTTCCTCGTGTACGAGACTTTACAAGGCACACATAAGTGAAGTGCACCAGTGATTTCACTATTCTCTGAGGTTCCCATAGGGTGCCCCTAGTGAAGTCAACTAGTCAACTCGCAACATGTCCCGGTGCATCGCACCTATGTGGCAAAGTCCACTTATGACAAGGAATTGCTACATGTATCTCTGCACTAACCTAGGGTTTCCCCTTAGTGCACACACGTAGCTACGCATCTACCGTGCACTAGTGCGAAGCACTCACGGAGCGTATGCTTGGACTTCTCGCTTCCTCTAACTACGTTCTGTGTTTCGAGGAGATGGTATAAGAACCATACATAATGTCGATAAGGTGGAACCTTCAGGGACCAGGGTTCATGGCTTCCAACTCAGACTCGATCGACACACTACCCGAGTGTACCATCGATCCTCTGAGTTCGAGTTAACCTGCGTAGCCACCCAGAGTGCGACGCAGGCTGCACTCCAATCCCCCCGGACTTACTATGTTCTCCCACATACCCCTGCTCTCCGCTTAGTATGGTAAACTCGCTGTCCCTCCACTGGTGCCATGATGCAACTCGAGCGGTGGAGAATACCGTCAGACTCGAGTGCTCATATGACTCGGTTCCTTCCAGGTTGACCATATACATCGTACCTCCGATTACTCTGACGAGCAACCGGATCCGTCATCAGTCCAACTGATGACCACCTGGCCAGGGTTTAATACGACGTAGGTCAGACCAAGGAACGCACCTCCCGTTAGGGGTGTGGATAGCCTACAGGAGTGACATGCTGATGCAACGCCAGCCGGGTAACCCAGTACACCGTGGTTTTGGATCACTGCATCCGGATCCTCACACATTGGTGCGCCAAAGCACCACACAACTGGTTAGTCCACCAGACATGGCTCCTCAGGGTTTAGGACCATTTTACCCTAAGCAGAAACATGGTTTAGTGCACCGGTGTCTGCTCACCGATCTGTGCACCGTGTTGGTTCCGTTCGGCCACAGACACTGTGCCTGGTAATGAGCGTGGTGGAGACACCCACGCTCTATCATCCCAACAGCTTATCCTGATAGGGTGACCAACCCTAATCAGAGCTGCGAACGTATTTAGGTTACATGGGACCAATCCATTGAGTCTCCCACTCAAGTGGATTACCATGTAGCCATGGCTCTCTGTTCTGTAATCAGAACACGTACTAAGGTACGTACCAATATGCATTCCTATACTATCAACCATACAAAGCTAAACACTAGGTTTTTACGAGCTATAGACCTCACCAATTCTAACAGATCGGTGCTACCCCCACTATCTTCGAAAGCATTCTTCGACTCCGATCACGCCAAAGAAGCCCGGAGAAGAAGAGAAGTCCAGTCGACACGCAAACCGTTGAAGCACCGAAGAAGTAGCCCACGTCGTTTGAAGAAGAAGACTGAGTTGATGCTGAAGCTAAAGCCAACGCAAGAAGCCAAAGCAAAGCCCCAGTAAAGCCCGCGCCAAAGCAACGCAAGTGCCAAAGCCAAGCGACTACACCGGCCACGAGCAAAAGCACCGCACGTTCTAGCCGATACGACGCGAAGTCTGGAAGAACGAAAGCATCGCAAGTCTCTCCCAGCTACGTCCAAGTGCAAGCGCCGAAGCAAAGCAAAAGCCAGAGCCACGCCGGAGCCAAGCCAAAGCCAAAAAGCCAAAGCCAAAGCCAACGCCAAAAGCTCGATCGACGCCGCGAACCGACGATCAAGGACACCGAGGCCAAGCAAGGAACGAGGAAGACACGAAGACCGAGGAACGAAGCCGAAAACCCCCTAGCCGAGAAAGCGCGAAGCACGGAAGGGACAAAGCAACGGTGGACATTCCTTAGCCTCTCCAAAACCCTCTCCCTGTAAAGACCCCTGTCCTGGGCAACTCCTTCAGAGCTCTCGCACGAACACCACGTGGAGACGCGGAACAAAGGGATCCCCCAGAAGTTCTTTCCCACAATTCCCTGATCAAAACTCGCCGCAACCCGGACTCGCTACACCCGAGCCACCCGGGTCCCGACCACACTTGTAATCTGATTTTGCGCAATAAAGACGACCCGTGCTTTTTCTCACGCTACAGATTTCTGGCACGCCCGGTGGGACATCTTCTCCTTTCATCCGTACGGTTGAAGAAGCTGCTTGAAGTTTGCGATGGCCGGAACGAACAACGATGCGTTTGCTCCAAGCCTCTCACCAATCGCCGAGTCTCCTCTACTCCGACACGGTGATCCAGTAAATCCGGAGGGTGATGCTCCTCCAATGGTACGCGTCTACACTCAGCGTACTCGGACTCTTGCGGACGTCTTCGTGCCGGAAGCTACTACCGAAGATGCTCGCCAAAGCACCGACGAGGCCCTGGTGCTTGAAGAAACGAGCCTCGATCCTGGAGCCCGTGTCCAGAAGTTTAGGGAGGACCAGCCCCAACCCTGAACCCGTTCGGGTTCTCCAGCAGACGTTTCACCTCCTCTACAGAGGGCAAACATCAATCATCAGCCAGAAGCAAGTCTGCGTAACTACGTCTCCGATGATGATGGCGAGGATGCGAACATGCAGCACCGAGATGTTCTCCGTCACCACCCTCCGTCCGCTCTTCAGCTCCAAGTCATGCAGATGAATGAGCACATGGCGCAGATTACTCGGCTAATGGAGGAGAAGGATCGTCACATCAACACTCTGCTCCAAAAGCTAAGCGCGAAGGATGCTGCAGCAGTCGGCCAACCCGTCGCTTCTCCAGTAGCCGCTTCAGTTCCGTCTTCAACTCCCGCTCCTGTAGAATTTGCTCCGACGGTTCAAGCAGTTACTCCAGCGCTCTCCTCGGCTCCCGTCCCATTGGAAATCGTCTCCCCAGCGCCAGCCTCGGTGGCCACACAACCTCCGACAACGACAACAATGAATGCTCAGCAAGTCCAAGCATTGATAGCCGACATGATGTGCTCCCACGGCAGTGGCCTTCCTCCGATCAAGGCGGCATACTCGAAGCCCTACACTGTGAGGATCCAGCAGCTACGCTTCCCAGTCGGATTCCAGCCACCAAAGTTCCAGCACTTCGACGGAAAGGGAAATCCAAGACAGCACGTCGCCCACTTCATCGAGACCTGCAATAATGCCGGCACATATGGTGACGAGATGGTGAAGCAATTCGTTCGCACCCTCAAAGGCAACACGTTCGACTGGTATATTGATCTTCCTGCAGGGACCATCGACAGCTGGGATCAGATGGAGAGGGAGTTCCTCAATCGCTTCTACAGCACCAGACGAACCGTCAGCATGATCGAGCTTACCGCCGTCAAGCAAAGGAAGGACGAGCCGGTGATCGACTACATCGACAGATGGAGGAACCTCGCGCTGAATTCACGAGACCGCTTGTCTGAAGACTCGGCCATCGAGATGTGCACCCAAGGCATGCACTGGGGTCTGCTCTACATCCTCAAAGGTATCAAGCCTCGGTCTTTCGAAGAACTCGCAACTCGGGCTCATGACATGGAACTCAGCCTAGCAAACCGCGGGGACTCAAAGAACAAGGACTTCTTGAAGGTAGAGAAGAAGGACAAGCCGCAGGCACCAAAACCAAAGCAAGTCAACGTTGCTGATGTCGCTCCAACCTCCAAGCCGCTCAAGATCGGTGGCAAGCCAGATCAAAAGAAGGGCGTCGCCGTACCGCCGCCTCCGAGACAAAGGATGACTCTAGATGAGCTCGAAGCCAAGGAATACCCCTTCCCAGACTCGGAAGTCTCCTCTATGTTCGACCAACTGCTACAAGAGAAGATGATAGAGCTCCCTCCTTCGAAGAGGCCCGAGCAGATGCATCGCATCGACGACCCTCTCTTCTGCAAATACCACCGGGTGGTGAGTCATCCCATTGAAAGATGCTTCGTCTTCAAGGAAAGAATCATGGCGCTCGCTAAGCAAGGGAAGATAGAGATCGACTCCGGAGAGGTTGCTACGGCCAACATGACGTCCATCACCTTCGGCTCCTTCTCGCCGGTGCTCGTTGCTGCTCGGCGAAGCATGCCCAAATTGCGCATCAACCGTCAAGCTCCAATCGCTAAGTCAACTTCCCAGCCGAAAGTCTCGAAGCGACGTCAACGTATTCCCGCGTTCACCGAGGATGAAACGTCGCTGCCCTGGGGGCAACCATCGCTCACACCAGCACCTCTTCCAAGCAATACTGCATCCCAACGAGTGCTCCAAAGGAGATACGAGCAAGGAGATCCAGAAGTTGGTCTGCTGGGCCAGCCTTCGGGGAAGTTCGACTATTACGTCCTCTACTCAAGGCCTCCGTCCGTTCCAATCGACGAAATCAAGCCCACCGGCTGGGGATCGGGAGACGAGCCAGTGGAACCTCGAGAAGAGCAAGTCCCTTCCAGTCAAGCTATGTCCCAACGCGCTCTTCGGGAAAGATACGAGCAAGGAGATCCGGAAGTCGGTCTGCTGGGCTAGCCTTCGGGGAAGTTCGACTATTACGTCCTCTACTCAAGGCCTCCGTCCGTTCCAATCGATGAAATCAAGCCCACCGACTGGGGATCGGAAGACGAGCCAGTAGAGCCTCAGGAAGAACAAGTGCCTTCGAGGGAACCAGTTGCTGCTGTCGACCATCATCCTAGCGAAGGGGAATCCACCGATGAAGAAGCATGGGTCATGCTACCGCGGCGGCGAAAGCCATGGCAAGAAAAGAAGCTCAAACAAGACCGTGTGATGAGGGGATTCACCAAGCGGAAGACCTACAAGAAGAAAAGCAAGACTCCGGGGAGGAAGGCGTTCAAAGTGCCGCCAGCAAGCCAAGATGATATCCTTCAGCAGAGTCTTCCAGAGCCGACAACTTTGCAAGAGTTCTTCCCGGATCACTTCCTCCCAGTGGACCAACACATCAAGGTGTCTTGTTGTATGGTCGAAGTCCATGAGGCATCGGAAGGAAAGAACGAGAGCGAAACTTCTGGAGAAGGCGTGTAGCGCCTCTGGATTTAATTATTAAATTTTTTTTTATCGGGTTTTAGGATTGGTAATAAGTAGCGTTTCTTACTTTCATTGTTGGTACATTGTTTTGTTTTGGACCGATATCGGATCAGGTCTATTCGCATTGGAGGAACCGATTCCTTGTAACACACCTCCTTCGGTTAAACCTGTGCATGGAGTGGACGGTTCAAGAGGGTCTGATATCACGATTTAGCCGTTCATATCCTTCAGAGATCACAATCTCTTCAATTAAGGTAACAGGTCAAACCCCTTGATCTTGTTCCCAAGATTGCCGTTAAACACCCCATAACCGCACGTAACGCTCCCTACCCTTCTTTATCTGCTCGTGGCCTTGATCTTTCCTTCCATGTGGTATCAGAGAGACAGAGAAAATTGTGGGGAAAGACCAAGATATCAAGAGAGGAGGAAGAGAGCCGAGCTACAACTTCCTCACCGATCCACCAGCCTCGCGAGGTAGGCCAAGCCCCCACCTTTACCCTCTGTCTTCTACCCAAAACCCACCACCATCCACGACTGTACCGCGAGAACACAACCCCCATGATCTCACTTCACCACTTGCGACACCGCACCGTCCACGGCATCACTCCACCACGATCCACCCATGGATCACCGCCACCACCTGCGACCAAGCCGTATCACGCACGGACCATACCCACCGGTGGCCATGTCTTCAAACCACCCAAAAACCCCACCTGGATTCCCTTAATTTTCCCTCTTGGCGTTGGAACCATGTAGAGAGAGAGAGAGAGATAGAGAGAGAGAGAGAGAGAAAGAGAGAGAGAGAGAGTTGAGGCCCTTAAGGGAGGAACCCATCGGACTTACCAATCTCCGACGACCCTTGCTCTCCCACGAAAACCCCAACTGTCAAGACTGATTAACGGCCGAGAGGAGCGCCCACCTTAGTACCTGAGCGACAGCCAAGAGATTCACAGAACCTGATGGAGTAGAGGATAACTTGTAGTTACTTTTGAATGATTATCCCTTTGTAAACCCACCCTGCATTTAACTAGGGATACCCTTCTTCCACTCACAAGATCGTTAGTTGCACCCTTTAGCCTCTTTTAAGTCCACTCCATTTAACATAATTTGCACCCATTCTTTAACATACACCCATTGAATGCATATAACCTTGGTTATTTTATATGAGCACCCCACCACCTTTCAAGTTGATTATATCAACCGCTAGGCTAGGTCTGATCCAACTCGAGTCAGATATGGTTAAACCCAAACCCTGAACTTGACCTATGAACCCAATCGAAGTCGAACCAAACCCGGTTCGATTTTGAATCCAAACACCTTAGCCTTAGTTTCTTATACAATTCCTTATTTTGTTCAGACCGTTCCCAGATTAGGAGTGGAACGACTCGCGGTCGATAGACAAGCTCCAACAGGTTAGTCGTACTGCATGTAGATATTTTAATTAAAAATAAGTTATTCTCTTGATACGTTGCATGCTTAGTTATAGATCATGGGCATATACCTTTTGTTTTGTCAAGTTGGTAGATATTATCCTTTTACTCTATTTATTTAAAATGTAAATTGTTTAGAGACTGGTTGATTAGGAGAGCATTTGGTTTATATGATTTTATGGGGTGTGTATCAACTTCTGAAATGTCTTGGCGTCGTGGCAACCTAGTTGCCCGACTGGCTCTCGGTATAGATCCGCGTGCACATCGTGGGTAAGTGAACCCCTAGCTGTGCACAGACCGAAACGAGTAGGGAGGATCACGGGGTTAGGGCACGGGTTGTTTCTTACAGGAAAACTGAGGTGGAGTGGCCTAGTCCTGGGGTTTAGACCCCATAGAAAGCAAGTTGGGTGTGAGTGCCCCGTGGTGAAAGACCAAGCCCCCTTTTTGGCCACTAGGGTAGTATGTCTCGAGGCTGTATCCCGAGCATAAGGAACGGAGTGGTTCTCCTGTTGCGAAAAAGGAACCCAATAGTAACGCCACCAAGTCGGGAGCCTTGCTCAAACTTGGGGTTCACACTTGTTTCCCCCTCTTTCTTTTTCTTTCTTTTTTTCTCTTTAGTATAGGACTTTGCATCACAATGCACGACCTAGAAAATGGGTTCTCTCATGAAGTGGAATGGGACGCCTTATGAGGGAATTGTCGGTTAGGACATTGAACATATAATATGGGATTACTAGACACAATAGAATAGATCACTTAGTATAGACTTGCAGTAGTTGTAATTTCTTTTGTTGGTTACTCAGTTATGTCGCAGCTTTACTTTACCATAGTAGTATATTTCTGCTTTATATCTTTCTCGCGTTCTCCGACTTGTTCTTTAGGACCACTGAGTTTTATACTCAGGGGGAGTTGTTTCGTTGTTTTTCCTCTCCCCCAGGTTCTTTCTCTCGGACGGAGCGTTAGGAGCTCTGTGGCAGTTTCAGCTGGAGTAGCAGTTCTTCACCGGATCTGCGAGGGTAGGAGTGACAACTGGACTCGTCTAGTTTTTACCATTTCTTCTTATCGTTTTTGGACTGTAAGATATTGAAGAATATTGTTAGTGGAATGGGTATTTAAGTATTAAGTAATGCTTCCGCGTTATGTTATCTCTGTAATTATATTTCCCTCTATTTCAAAACATCACCCTTGAGTTTTGGACCCTCTCTTCTTAGTCCAGAATTCGGGGCGTGACAACTTGGTATCAGAGCGGGGATATGATTCTAGGGATTTAGGTTAGGATCGAGTTATCGTTGTCTGATCTGCGAAGTCACTTATGCAGATGGTGACTACAAGGAACGGTAACAATGACGCCTCTTCCTCTGGGCCCGAGAGTACGGCAGAGATGATCCGTGGGCTGGCGGATATGGTTCGTCAGCAGCAGGTCACGATCCAGCAGCAGCAGACGGCTGCTCAGCACCAGCAGGAGACTGCCAGGCTGCAACTGGAAGCTGCTCAGCGGCAGCAGGTTGAGCTGCTCCAGGCTGTGCTAGCTCAGGCTCAGGTGCCACCTCAAGCTCCACCAGAGCAGAGGAGGGAAGATGGCAGCAGACAAGTTGATAGGATGAAGGAATTCAAGGGCATGAAGCCCCCTGTTTTCAAAGGAGAGCCAGACCCCATGGAGGCCGATCGTTGGCTGAAGCAGATCGGGAAGGTTTTGGATGCACTGGAGGTGACTGGAGAGCGACGGGTCACCTTAGCCTCTTACCAGTTTGAGGCTGAGGCTGACTATTGGTGGGACATGGTTCAGAGGTCCCGAGGAGCTGACCAGCCAGCTTGGACCTGGGAGGAGTTCGAGCGGGTGTTTCGGGATAAATACTTCCCAGTTAGCGTCCGTAGCAGTTTGCAGGCAGAGTTCTTGGCTCTAGTACAGGGGACCCTTACTGTTGCACAGTACGAGGCGAAGTTTGAGGAGCTTTCCCGATATGCTCCATACCTGGTGGCGACAGAGGACTTGAGAGCCAGACGATTTGAGCAGGGCTTGAGGCCTAGCATCCGGAGTCGAGTAGAGGTTTTGATGTTGGAGACCTATGCAGATGTAGTGATAAGGGCGTTAGTGGCAGAGCGTGGGATAGAGGAGACACGTAAGATCACAGAGAAGGGCAGCAGCAGCCATGGAGGGACTCGTCAGAACTCCTGGAAGAAGCATAAGACCTCAGATGCACGTCCACCGCACCAGCCTCCTCGTGGTCCTCCGTCTACTGGGTCTCAGACGGTGCGGTGCTTTGAGTGTGGTGCTGCTGGCCACATTCGGAGGTACTGCCCACAGGTTGGACTACTCCCACCACCACCTCCTCGCCCGGCACTGACGTACCACCCCCAGCCGCAGCCGCAGCCACAGCCCCAGCAGCAGCAGCACCGACAGCAGCAGCAGAGTGCTCAGCAGTACCGTGCCCCTCAGCCACTTCAGCAGAGGCCTCCGACTCACCAGGGTGGTAGTGGTCAGCGTGCTCAGGGCAGGGCATATGCATTGGTGGACCGGGATGCAGGAGCTTCGACAGCCGCTATTGAGGGTACTCTTCTTGTCTTTTCCACCTTAGCTCATGTGATGCTTGACACTGGTTCCACACACTCTTATATTGTACCGAGGTTCGTATCCGTCCTAGGGATAGAGACCGAACCATTAGGCCATGCCTTATCAGTGATCTCACCACTAGGGACCAGTACTGTTGTAGACCGCATCTGTAGGAGGTGCATTATTCGAGTTGGAGACCGGGAGCTGTTAGCGGATTTGATCGTGTTAGATTTGGATGAGTTTGACGTCCTTTTGGGTATGGATTGGTTAGCAGCATATCACGATTCTCTGGATTGCTACTCCAAGAAGGTGACATTACGCCCGCCAGGAGTCCCGATGTTCTCTTTCGTTGGAGATCGGATGGCGATTCTATGTCCGCCTCCTATGGAGCGTTTCAGTCTTAGTCTTTTAGCTCGACTGTCGAGTGCAGCAGACGATGGAGCGTCCCTAGAGTTGGCACCAGTGGTGAGAGACTTTTCCGATGTCTTCCCCGAGGAACTTCCTGGCTTGCCTCCAGTTAGGGAAGTTGATTTCTGTATTGAGTTGGTACCTGGCACCGCCCCTATTTCGGTGGCACCTTACCGAATGGCTCCAGCTGAGCTGAGAGAGTTGAAGACTCAGCTTGAGGAACTTACGACATTAGGATTCATCCGCCCTAGTGTTTCTCCCTGGGGTGCCCCAGTGTTGTTTGCTCAGAAGAAGGATGGGTCGAAGAGGCTCTGCATTGACTACCGGAAGCTGAATGCTGTGACTGTGAAGAACCGGTATCCCCTTCCCCGAATAGATGATCTGTTTGACCAGTTGCAGGGAGCCTGTTGTTTCTCAAAGATTGACCTGAGGACGGACTACCATCAGCTGAGAGTGAGAGAAGAAGATATCCAGAAGACGGCGTTTCGGACCCGCTACGGTCACTATGAGTTCTTGGTGATGCCATTCGGTCTGACGAACGCCCCCGCAGCCTTTATGGACTTGATGAATCGAGTCTTCCGAGAGCACCTTGATCAGTTTGTTGTTGTATTTGTGGATGATGTTCTTATTTACTCCAAGTCAGAGGATGAGCACGAAGAGCATTTACGGAAGGCACTGCAGATCTTGAGGGATCACCAACTGTATGCCAAGCTCAGTAAATGTGAGTTTTGGATGCAGGAGGTGAAATTTCTTGGGCATGTTGTTTCGAAGGATGGGATATCAGTGGATCCTGCAAAGATCGAGGCAGTCTTGGATTGGGAGCAGCCTAAAAACATCTTTGAGATCCGAAGTTTCCTGGGTCTGGCAGGATACTATCGGAGGTTTGTTGAGGGCTTCTCTCGTCTAGCAGGTCCCCTAACCCAGCTAACGAAGAAGGGAGTTCAGTTCGAGTGGACGGACGAGTGTGAGGCATCTTTCCAAGAGTTGAAGAGACGCCTCACGACTGCACTGGTGCTTACCGTTCCCGTCAGTGGTCGGAGCTATGTTGTTTACACAGATGCCTCTTTGGCGGGCCTTGGTGCGGTATTGATGCAAGATGGTAAAGTGGTGGCTTATGCCTCCCGGCAGTTGAAGCCTCACGAGAAGAATTATCCCACACACGACTTGGAGCTTGCAGCAGTTGTGTTCGCACTGAAGATCTGGAGGCACTACCTCTACGGCGAGGACTTCGAGATGTACTGCGATCACAAGAGCCTGAAGTACATCCACTCTCAGAAGGATCTGAACCAGAGGCAGAGGAGATGGGTTGAGGTCCTGACGGACTACAACTACGATTTCTTCTACCATCCCGGAAAGGCCAATGTGGTTGCAGATGCACTCAGCCGGAAGTCCCGTAGTAGATTGGCTTGTTTGATGACAGATCGACACGAGTTTCTTGTGACGGTAGAGGGTTTTGACTTGCGTGTTCATAAGGAGCCTTCTCACACCATCCTATGCAGTATCCGAGCTCAGCCTTACTTGTTCCAGAGGGTGATCAACTCACAGAGAGATGATGCAAAATTGGAGGATATTCGAGCTGGTCTAATGCAGGGAGATATAGTGGATGGTTGGTCCATAGGTGCAGATACTGGCTTGAGGTATCAAGGGAGGTTATGCCTTTCTACCGATCGGGAGCTCATCTTGGAGGTTCTGACAGAAGCTCATCGTTCTCGGTTTACGGTACATCCTGGGGCCACCAAGATGTATCGAGACCTGAAGAGGCAATTCTGGTGGAGTGGCATGAAGAGGGACGTGGCAGAGTTTGTTTCTCGTTGTTTGACCTGTCAACAGGTTAAGGCGGAGCATCAGAGGCCAGCAGGATTCTTGCAACCCTTACCAGTAGCGGAGTGGAAGTGGGAGCACATCACGATGGATTTTGTGTCCGGTTTACCTGCTACTCGGAAGGGCCATGACTCGATCTGGGTGATAGTTGATCGGTTGACGAAGTCAGCACACTTCATCCCTGTTCGCAAGACGATGACGCAGAAGGATTACAGTGAGCTATATGTGAGAGAGATTGTGAAACTCCATGGAGTCCCCATCACTATTGTTTCAGATAGAGACCCTCGGTTTGTCTCACATTTCTGGGGAAGCTTACAGGAGGCTATGGGGACGAAGCTCCACTTCAGCACAGCCTACCACCCTCAGACGGATGGTCAGTCAGAGCGTACAATCCAGACACTAGAGGACATGCTTCGAGCCTGTGTGATGGATTTTGGAGATGGTTGGGAGCGCCACCTTCCCTTGGTGGAGTTCGCCTACAACAACAGCTTCCAAGCCAGCATCGGCATGGCTCCCTTTGAGGCTCTCTACGGGAGACCTTGTCGTTCTCCGGTCTGCTGGGCTGAGGTCAGAGAGAAGAGCTTGCTGGGACCAGAGATGGTCCAGGAGACGTCGGAGAAGATCCAGGTCATCAGAGAGCGTCTGCGGGCAGCTCAGAGCCGACAGAAGAGCTACGCAGATACTCGGCGGCGAGCATTGGAGTTTGAGGCTGGTGACCGGGTGTTCTTGAAGGTTTCTCCGCGACGAGGTCTCATTAGGTTCGGGCGGAAGGGGAAACTAGCACCCCGGTTCATCGGTCCCTTTGAGATACTTGACAGAGTTGGGGATGTCGCATACCGTTTAGCGTTGCCACCTCAGCTCTCCAGTGTCCACCAGGTCTTCCATGTGTCGATGCTCCGAAAGTATGAGCCGGACTCATCACACGTTCTTGATTGGCAGGGCTTGAGTCTCAGTGAGGACGTGACATTTGAGGAGCGTCCGATGCAGATTTTGGCAGCTGAAGATCGGGTATTGCGCACCAAGACCATCCGTATGGTCAAGGTGTTGTGGCAGCACCATACTCCCGAGGAAGCTACTTGGGAGCTCGAGATGGAGATGAAGACTCAGTATCCCGATCTTTTCGAAGGGTTTTCGGGTTGAACTTCGAGGACGAAGTTCTCTTTTAGGGGGTTATGTTGTAGCGCCTCTGGATTTAATTATTAAATTTTTTTTTTATCGGGTTTTAGGATTGGTAATAAGTAGCGTTTCTTACTTTCATTGTTGGTACATTGTTTTGTTTTGGACCGATATCGGATCAGGTCTATTCGCATTGGAGGAACCGATTCCTTGTAACACACCTCCTTCGGTTAAACCTGTGCATGGAGTGGACGGTTCAAGAGGGTCTGATATCACGATTTAGCCGTTCATATCCTTCAGAGATCACAATCTCTTCAATTAAGGTAACAGGTCAAACCCCTTGATCTTGTTCCCAAGATTGCCGTTAAACACCCCATAACCGCACGTAACGCTCCCTACCCTTCTTTATCTGCTCGTGGCCTTGATCTTTCCTTCCATGTGGTATCAGAGAGACAGAGAAAATTGTGGGGAAAGACCAAGATATCAAGAGAGGAGGAAGAGAGCCGAGCTACAACTTCCTCACCGATCCACCAGCCTCGCGAGGTAGGCCAAGCCCCCACCTTTACCCTCTGTCTTCTACCCAAAACCCACCACCATCCACGACTGTACCGCGAGAACACAACCCCCATGATCTCACTTCACCACTTGCGACACCGCACCGTCCACGGCATCACTCCACCACGATCCACCCATGGATCACCGCCACCACCTGCGACCAAGCCGTATCACGCACGGACCATACCCACCGGTGGCCATGTCTTCAAACCACCCAAAAACCCCACCTGGATTCCCTTAATTTTCCCTCTTGGCGTTGGAACCATGTAGAGAGAGAGAGATAGAGAGAGAGAGAGAAAGAGAGAGAGAGAGAGTTGAGGCCCTTAAGGGAGGAACCCATTGGACTTACCAATCTCCGACGACCCTTGCTCTCCCACGAAAACCCCAACTGTCAAGACTGATTAACGACCGAGAGGAGCGCCCACCTTAGTACCTGAGCGGCAGCCAAGAGATTCACAGAACCTGATGGAGTAGAGGATAACTTGTAGTTACTTTTGAATGATTATCCCTTTGTAAACCCACCCTGCATTTAACTAGGGATACCCTTCTTCCACTCACAAGATCGTTAGTTGCACCCTTTAGCCTCTTTTAAGTCCACTCCATTTAACATAATTTGCACCCATTCTTTAACATACACCCATTGAATGCATATAACCTTGGTTATTTTATATGAGCACCCCACCACCTTTCAAGTTGATTATATCAACCGCTAGGCTAGGTCTGATCCAACTCGAGTCAGATATGGTTAAACCCAAACCCTGAACTTGACCTATGAACCCAATCGAAGTCGAACCAAACCCGGTTCGATTTTGAATCCAAACACCTTAGCCTTAGTTTCTTATACAATTCCTTGTTTTGTTCAGACCGTTCCCAGATTAGGAGTGGAACGACTCGCGGTCGATAGACAAGCTCCAACAGGTTAGTCGTACTGCATGTAGATATTTTAATTAAAAATAAGTTATTCTCTTGATACGTTGCATGCTTAGTTATAGATCATGGGCATATACCTTTTGTTTTGTCAAGTTGGTAGATATTATCCTTTTACTCTATTTATTTAAAATGTAAATTGTTTAGAGACTGGTTGATTAGGAGAGCATTTGGTTTATATGATTTTATGGGGTGTGTATCAACTTCTGAAATGTCTTGGCGTCGTGGCAACCTAGTTGCCCGACTGGCTCTCGGTATAGATCCGCGTGCACATCGTGGGTAAGTGAACCCCTAGCTGTGCACAGACCGAAACGAGTAGGGAGGATCACGGGGTTAGGGCACGGGTTGTTTCCTACAGGGAAACTGAGGTGGAGTGGCCTAGTCCTGGGGTTTAGACCCCATAGAAAGCAAGTTGGGTGTGAGTGCCCCGTGGTGAAAGACCAAGCCCCCTTTTTGGCCACTAGGGTAGTATGTCTCGAGGCTGTATCCCGAGCATAAGGAACGGAGTGGTTCCCCTGTTGCGAAAAAGGAACCCAATAGTAACGCCACCAAGTCGGGAGCCTTGCTCAAACTTGGGGTTCACACTTGTTTCCCCCTCTTTCTTTTTCTTTCTTTTCTTCTCTTTAGTATAGGACTTTGCATCACAATGCACGACCTAGAAAATGGGTTCTCTCATGAAGTGGAATGGGACGCCTTATGAGGGAATTGTCGGTTAGGACATTGAACATATAATATGGGATTACTAGACACAATAGAATAGATCACTTAGTATAGACTTGCAGTAGTTGTAATTTCTTTTGTTGGTTACTCAGTTATGTCGCAGCTTTACTTTACCATAGTAGTATATTTCTGCTTTATATCTTTCTCGCGTTCTCCGACTTGTTCTTTAGGACCACTGAGTTTTATACTCAGGGGGAGTTGTTTCGTTGTTTTAATTTCCTCTCCCCCAGGTTCTTTCTCTCGGACGGAGCGTTAGGAGCTCTGTGGCAGTTTCAGCTGGAGTAGCAGTTCTTCACCGGATCTGCGAGGGTAGGAGTGACAACTGGACTCATCTAGTTTTTACCATTTCTTCTTATCGTTTTTGGACTGTAAGATGTTGAAGAATATTGTTAGTGGAATGGGTATTTAAGTATTAAGTAATGCTTCCGCGTTATGTTATCTCTGTAATTATATTTCCCTCTATTTCAAAACATCACCCTTGAGTTTTGGACCCTCTCTTCTTAGTCCAGAATTCGGGGCGTGACAAGGCGACTCCACCGATAAGGGGGACGACTCCAACGATGGGGGCACCGCCGCTCACGACGAAGCGATCTTGCATATGCCTCTCGTAGAAGCTTTGCATCTCCCGAAGAAGGCTCGCCTAGCAATGGCTGCGGCCTTGGCCGATTCGGATAGCTACAAAAGAAAGAGGAAGGACGACCAGAAGCACAAAGCTGTAGCCTTGTGTGATGCAACGATAACCTTTTCGGATGAGGACCTACAACTCGGGACGCGATTGCACAACCGGCCTCTTTACGTTTCGGGATACATAAAGGAGAAGCTAGTGAACCGAATCCTGTTGGACTGTGGCTCCGCCGTCAACATCATGCCTATCCAGACAATGCGGCAACTCGGCATTACCAACGACCAGCTCTCGCCCAGTCAATTGGTTATCCAAGGGTTCAACCAGGGCGGACAGTCCACTATTGGAATCATTCGTCTGAAGCTGTCAATCGGCCCGCTAGATACAACCGTCCTCTTCCACATCATCGATTGCCAGACGTCATATCGCCTCCTGTTGGGAAGACCATGGCTGCACAAGAACGGCATCGTGGTATCCACCTGGCACCAGTGCCTCAAGTACTACGAAGAAGGCGTGGAGAGGTGCATAGTTGCAAACGACAAGCCATTCAACAAGGCCGAGGCACACCTGGCCGACGCTAAGTTCTACCAAGCAAAGGGCTTAGTCGCGGAAGTTCTTCCAGCTAAAGCCCCTCGAGTCCAGAAAATTGAAGAAGTAAAGAAGGACAAGATTCCTCTTCTCGCGAATTCGGCGCCACCCTCTGACGAGGCAAGACTCAAGGTCCAAGGAACGCCGAAACCTGGGCAAAGGATGCGCATCAGCTTCGAGCCAAGAGCAATGCAACATACCCCGTTGCCAATCCAAACGGCGCCTGTCCTACATCTCGTGCCGCAGTGGCTCCGTAAATCCGAGCGATCGCCTTCTACTCCGACAAGGAAGCTGGCCCCGTCGTTATCTCAGGCCAATGTCATCACTCTGCAAGAAATGACGGTACCATTACCTAGTCTGACGCAAGCTCCGAGCCCAAGCAAACCCGTCGAATCAGCAGACCTCAAGCAACTCAGATTCAAGCCAGAAGGGAGTTAGGGGCAAAATGTTGCCCAGTTGCTGTTCAGAGCCGGCTACAACGAGGAAAGCGCCATGGGCACACTCCCACCAGTAGCAACTCCACATGGGATGACGAGAACTCAAGCTCGGCTGTTTCAAAATGGAGAACAAATTCCCCCGAACCGCCGAGGCATCGGCTCCAGTCAAGCTCCATTGGTCATCAGAACCGCAGCAAAGAAGACCTTCACCTCGAACTACATCGAGGCGAGGATGGTAGATGAAGCAGCTGAAGGATCGACAATCTCCGATGCACTCTCTACCTACCTCAGCCATCCAGACAACAGGAGAAGACGACGACGGGCTCGATGCCAAGCCTTGTTCCGGAAACAAACCAGAGGTGGTAAAGACTGGTCGAATCGAAAACGCACATCCGTGTTCGAGAGGCTCGGGCCAGTCAAACAATCAAAGATGAAGTCGGCATTCGATCGTCTGGGGATACCAATCGAGGACTTCGTCTCAATACCCACCCACCCACCCATGGCGACTGTCCATCATATCTCCATTACGGATCCCGACATCGGTGACACTTCTACTTCGGACGACGAATTGCAAGATGCCCCGTCGGTCCTCACAGAAGGGGGGCAGTCCACCGTTGATGACTCAAAGAAAGGGGGCAGTCCAAGAAGACGACGACGACATACTTCTTCAGTGCCTAGGGCCAAATCCTTACTGTCTTGGGGGCAACCGTCTCTCATGCAAGCACTCCCTCTTCCAAACGAAACTACGTCCCGACACCTGCTCAAAGCTAGAGACGAACAAAGAAGCCCCGAAGTCAACCTGCTAGGCCAACCATCGGGCAAAATTGACTATTATGTCCTCTACTCCAGGCCTCCTTCGATTCCAAATGAAGAAATCAAGCCAACCAGCTGGGGATCAGAAGATGAATCGGTACAGTCTCTAGAAGTGCAAGTCCTTCTGATCAAGGAAGAGCCTTCAGTCGCAACACCAGTTCTTCACCTTGGCGAGGAAGATCTTAACACATGGGCTATGGCGCCTCGAAGGAGAAGGCCACGACGATCAAGCTACAGGATAGCACGCCTAGCTAACCATGAGAAAGATCGGGCGACAAGAAAACTCCTCAGAAGAAAGTCCTTCAAGGAAAAGAATGAAGCTCCAGGAAGAAAGACGTCCAAAGTACCACCAGCAAATCTGAAAAATCTCCTCCAGCAAAGCTTTCTAGAGCTAGTGACACTCCAGAAGTTCTTTCCTATTTGCTTCCTTGAAGCTGGTCAAAACTTCAAGATCTCCTGCTGCATGATGGAAGTTCACCAAGTGCTCCGGAAAGACGATAAAGAAAGCGACATTAACATCGAAAACATGGGGAGAAGCATCGCTGCCAACGGCAAGCTGTTCAACAAGGCTAAAGCACACCTTGCTGATGCCGAGTTTTACCAAGTGAAAGATCCCGTTGCAGAAGCTCATCCAGCAAAACCTCTACGAGCTCAGGGAGTCAAAGCAGCTGCGAGGGACAAAAGCTCTCCACTTGCAAAACTAGTGACATCCTCCATCCAGACAGCACACAAAGACAAAGAAGCGCCAGCATCAAGACGGAAAATTCACATCAACTTCAAATCAAGCTCGATGCGATGCATTCCGTTGCCTGCTCAAGTTGCTTCAGTCCTGCGGCTCGTACCTCAATGGCTTCGCAAACCAGGACGATCGCCTTCCCCTCCAGCAAAGGAACCAGCGTTATCATTCTTCGGGGCCAACTTCAGCACTTTGCAAGAGATGACACTACCGTTACGTGGTCTGTTGCACATCTCGAGCTCAACCGAGTCTTCCGAGCGCACCAGCTCTGAGCAACTCACAATCAAGTCAGAAAACACTCGGGGGCAAAACTCCACCGAGTCGATGTTCAAATCCAGCCGCAGCAAAGAAAGCATGGCACACATGGGTTCACTACCCTCAGCTGCAATACCACATCGCCTGACAAAGACTCAAGCTCGTCTCTGCAAAAGCAGCGAACAAATCCTTCCAAATTGCCGGGGCATCGACTCCAGTCAAACTCCAGCAATCATCAAAACTCCAGTCAAGAAGATCTTCACTTCCAACTATATTGAAGCGAAGAAGGCGGGCGATAGCTGCAAACCAGTGGCGACTTTGCCTACCAGTGGCAAGTCCCTCAAAAGGTACTTTGCCTAGCGCAAGGTTACCCCCCTTGCCCAAAAAAAAAAAAAAAAAATGAACTACGTGCGACTTGATCCCCCTTAGGGGGGTACGTAGGCAGCCTGAGAAGTTACTTCAGGTTCAGTCCGACCAAAAGAAAAAGACAACGAAGTTCCATGAAAAGGATGTGGCAGAACGAGGCGATGTTATTAAATAATGAAGCAAACGCAGTACATTGCGTAAGTCCAAAAAAGAGGAAAGCCACAATGAAACAAGGAACAGCTAAAAGAAGGTGTCCAGAGCTTGAAGACGGCCCAGCAACTCCTCCCTAGTCGCCTCCACCCGCTGAAGCTCCATGGGACGAGCAGCCAGAAGCTCGCGACGGGTTACCAAGTCCGACTGCTGCTTCAGGTAACTCGCCTTCAAAGCGCTCTCCGCGGCCTCGGCCCGCTCCAGACAAGACTCCGCCTTCCGAAGTGAGGCGCGCACAGACTCTATCTTCCTCTGAGCCTTCGACAGGCTAGACGTAGCCTCCGCAAGTTGATGCTCGGACTGACTCAGACTCGCCTCAGCAGCCTCCAGCTCAGAAGGGGAGCTCCCCTCCAGCAAAGCCCGCCGGGATCGATAAGCCTCGCTATCAGTCACAAGCAGGTTCATCTGAGCGACGAAAAGAGAGCTGTCAACTTTGAACTCCGCCAGGCTCGCACAAAACTCCGCACTGTCCGTCGACCACCTGTCCTGGAGGGCGCCAAGGCCGGCATTTTGGAAAGGCTCCAACGTCGACTTGATATACTGCCGGCAGCTCGCAAGAAGGAACTCTGAGACTCTGCTCCTCGGCCTCAAATCCGGGCGAGGTGCCTCGGAGTAAGTAGGCAAGACCTTCCCTCCCACTGCAGCCGCAACAGGAGCCGCCTGCGCCAACGAGGGTGGCGGAACCGGAGAAACCACCGCTACCGCTGCAACAATCGTCTCCCCCAACGGGCACGGGGGTACAGTAACCGGGGAGTGCCGCTTGTCGACGCTCGAAACCTCAGCTTCCTCGTGGAAGGACAAAGCATCAACGTCAATGTCGTCCAGGTCAATGTCGCCACTGGGGAAATTCTCCCCACAAAGCCCAAGGAGATCCAGATCATCCGGAGGGATGTCTAGCCCACAGGCTTCGGGCACTTCCTGCGCGGCGCCAGTGGACGAGTGCCCAAGAGGCGCCTTTGAAGAGCTCGCTCCGTGCTCTACCACTATAACGGAATCTGGTCAAAAGGAAGAAATGATGCCCAGCGTGATAAAACTTTCTGAACGTAGAGGGCAAATAAAATAAAGAGAGCTCCATACCTGTGTGGTCAGACGAAGCAGTCCTAGACGGAGGAATCACCTCATCTTTCAGAAGTCCAGGCTCCTCGGCGTCCTCCACCAGACAAGGGCCCCTTGGGACCATCCCGTGAGGAATACAAGCTTTTCTTCTCTTGGGAGGGGCACCCTCAACTTCGGCCTTCGGGAGACAAGATACCCCAGGAGCACTAGTAAGCTCGGCGTCCAACACTGGAGCTAAAGAAGGAACACGACGAGCACTAGAGAGACGACTACAACTCCTCTGCGCTCTTTGAAGCCCCAGTCGGAGGCGACGGTCCTCTACTCCCGCGGAATGATTAAAACAGAAATTCTTGAACTCGCTGCTCGCCAAGACGTCGACTGGAAAACTCGCGAGTAAAGGGGAAACTCGCCCTTCAACCCACTTGCAGTATTCTGGGGTGGTGGCGTCCCGAAACCCAGATTTGGCCCCAGGGAAGAAACTGCTGCCAGTCAAGCGAGCATAGAGAGAAACCCACAGACGGTAACCCTCCTGAGGACTGATGCGCCCCTGCAACTACTGAGGCATGCCAGGAACTTCCTGTCGAAACCTCTGTTGGCGAGCAAAGCGATGGGGGGAGTACTGCTCCACCTCCACCACATCCCCCTTGCGCCAGACCAAGTAGCCAGGACGGCAGCTGACCATATTCCAGTAGAGACTGTCCGGAAGCTCCTCGTTATCGTACACAGTCGACCTCTCCAAGGGCAGCACCGAATGCTCCGATAGAAATTCAAAATCGACGCTCTCTATCCTCCTCAAAAGGGTGCGAGCACACTCTCTCGGACGCTCCCAACTGATGAAGGCGTTCAAGATCCCTCCTATCCCGGGCAGGAAAGGCAGCTCGGCTGGATGCCCGCGTCTGGCAAAGATCCCCTTCGGGAAGTGCAGAGCTATCCAGCCGTACAAGTAGTGCAAGGGTCCGAACGCAGTAGACCGACCAAGCTCCTCCCTGGCCTTATCTGAGCCAGACAAGTCCCAGTAAGTCCCACTGAGAGCCCGGTACAAGGCGTATAGTATGGCTGGGGCTAGATTGAAGAGCTCGCCCCTCTCCATCCTGGAAGCTGCAAGGAAGGTCCCTGGACGAATAACCTCCCCAGAACACGGAAGCATGAACCGGCAGAGGAAGATGACCAGCCCGGCAGCTCGGTAAACCGATCGCCACTCCTCGCTGTCACGTTTCAGGCCGAGGAGTTCCCAGGGACACTGCTTCCCCTCCATTGAGTGCTTCTCTCGAGCCAAAGAGTCGATAGGCCTCACGAAGGAGCGAAGCGAAGGTCTCTGCATCTGAGCGATCTTCCACATTGGGTGAGCTGAAGGCGCTGGAGACCTATACTCGCCTCTGAACCAAAAGTCGACCCAAGAAGAAGGACGCACTCGATCTGACTGATCCCGCGCCGCAATGATAGCATATGCCTTGAACAGAAGAAGGCAAGAGCTCGGAGCGTAGCTGCTGTCCAACAGGTCCTTCAAGGCTGGCACCTCCTCCTGGTAGTAATTCCGTACTTCGGGGCACCTTGAAATGATGTGGACGTCGCGAAGCGAGATACCTATCTCCCCCGCTCCAGTGAGGAAGGTATTGGTCTCTGGACACCAAAGCTCGCAAAGTGCGCGGTACGTCCCCTCGGGACGACTGTACTCTCGACGAGCCGGCGCCAGAAATTTGGCCAATAAGTTCATCTCGGGTTCTGCGCCAAAGACCTCGTAAAACTTGCCCATCCATTCGCGAAAGCCGCAAAGGTACTGGACGTCTCCTCGAGGCCAAGAATCGGTGCCCCATCGGGTCAGCCGGGCGCATATCTTCGAGGCAACAACCGGCGTAGGCACGAAATCTTCATCACAATGGTGGAACGGAAGACTCAAACTCGGTCGAAGAAGCTTCATGGAGATCCCTTCGTCAGTGTGAATCTTCTCGCTTAATTTCGGCATCCCACAAGTCGCATCCGCGACTCCATCTTCCGTGATGCGCTCGTGCACAAAGACACGGAGCAACGACAGAAGGTCTTCCCGCCTTGGGTTGCGGTGACGGCGCACACGAGTGTAGGGAAAGCAAAGGCACCTCCTCCCGTCGAAGAAATCCTCGGCTATCCACCCCGAGGAAGCCGAACTCTCGAAGACGCGAGCCCTGGAGGACCATGAAGGGAGGCAAGTCAAGACAAGTGCGTACGAAAAAAAAAAAAACTAAGGGGGCCTGCACCCCTGTCCAGAGGACCACCCGACTTGTGGTCACGCCACCGTCGGCGCCCGAGCCGTCGCAATGCGCCCCCGCGGGCGCACACACCACCTATGCGCCGTAAATCTACAGCTACCGTCGGAGCCTTCGGAGTCAAAAAAAAAAAAAATGGTGGCACGCGCGCCACACAGCAGCCGCTGGGGCCCGCGGCCCTCCTCTAATGGGAACCCGACAGCCAAAGAAAAAAGGGGGGGGCCCGCGGCCCCCCTTCTTCTCCTTCTTCTTTGCCGGCCCGCGACCCCGACCTGCTCGGGCCCCGACTTCCGCGCGCCGCCCGCGACCCCGACCCGCTCGGGCCTCGACGTCCGCCCGCCGCCCGCGACCCCGACCCGCTCGGGCCCCGACGTCTGCGCGCCGCCCGCGACCCCGACCCGCTCGGGCCCCGACCGCCGCGCGCAGCCCCGTGCGCGACCCGCACCGCTGCACCGCCGACCGCCTGCGCCCACGCCGCCTCCGGCCCCGTGCCGCCCGTGCGCAGCCCCGTGCTGGCCACGCGCAGCCCCCGCGCGCGTCCGGCGCTGCTGCCCATGCAGCCCGGAACCGAAGAAGAAGAAGAAAGAAAAAAAAAAGAGAAAAAGAAAGAAAAAGAAAGAGAAAGAAAAAGAAGAGAAAGAAAAAGAAGAAGAAAAAGGAGGAAGAGAGAGGCGGCGAAGGCGACCCGCACCTCAGCCGCACTCCTCCATCCTCCCCGCCTCGGTCATCACCGCATCGCCGCTTCGAACCCGCCTTCGCAACAACCTCCAGATCGCGCACCATCGCCGCTGACGAAAGAGGCGACACCGGGAAGACGGAGCAAGTCGCGTGCAACCCCAGGCAGTTCTCTTCCGACGACGGTCTTCAGGAGCCGACAGAACCTTCACGAAGAAGCACAAGGCCGATGAAAGAGGCGACACCGGAAAGACGGAGCAAGTCGCGTGCAACCCCAGGCAGTTCTCTTCTGACGACGGTCTTCAGAAGCCGGCAGAACCTTCGCAAAGAAGCACGATGGCGAATGAAGGGGGTAGGGGTCCTTAAATAGACCTCCAACCCCGCCCACAAAAGGAATCAAGGACAACTGCTCTACGATTCCTACGTGCCAAACCCTACACGCTCTCATCGACGCACTCGTCCTTGAGGGGGCATTTGTAGACACACGAATTTCATCGGACCCGGACCCGACTTACGTGTGCCGACGTGGATGCAAACCCGACGCGCTCGGACCCGGACCCGACTCGAAGGTCCCTACGTGGATGCAAACCCGACGACTCGGACCCGACTCGCACCTAGCAAAAGAGGAGCGGACCCCATTTCAAGGGGAGGGCCGGCCCCTACTAGGGTCCGAACCCCATGGGGCCGACCCCTACTAGGACCCGAACCCCATGTAGGGCCGGCCCTATTGGGACCCGAACCCTATGGAGGGGCCAGCCGGCCCTGCAAGGAAAGAGAAGAAAAGGAAAGAAAAGAAAAGAAAGAAAAGAAAGAAAAGAAAGGAAAGAAAAGAAAAGGAAATAAAAGAAAGAAAAGGAAGAAAATACCGCCATGCGCGGGGGGAGGTTGCGTATGACGTCTGCACACACGCGGATCTGCGCCGATCCCTCGATCCGACGCACAAGAAGAAGCGCCCGATCGTCATCGATTTCGTGTGCAAAATCCAGCCATAATTGCACCCGCCAGAAAAGGAAAACAACTAAATGTTATTCCCCTCATCAATGGATGAATATATCCCGGGTAATTATGAGAGAGATACAAAAGGGATTTAAAATTAAAAGTTCCCATATCTCTCTCCCCTCCCCTTTGCCTATAAATAGAGGGGGTGGGGGAATGAAGAAGAGGTCGAAGATTGAAGACGAAACGCCGGAGCTCTGTAGAAGAGGAGACGCTTCTTCATCGACCCAAGGCTTCACGAGGCACAGTCAAGCCTGTCCCGAGGGATCGGCTTACTGAAAGTCCTCATCAACGTGAAGACCCTTGCACACGAAGATCAAGACTTCGACTCCGTGCACGAAGAAGAAAGCTCGGAGAAGAAGAACCCTTCGACTCCGAAGACGCCAGAAGCAAAGGCCGGAGAAGAAGATCGGAGCGGCACTACCCCGTCGTCTCCAACAAGCCTTCGACTCCGATCAAGCCCAAAAGCCCGGAGAAGAAGAGGAGCGGCACTACCCCGTCGTCTCCAACAAGCCTTCGACTCCGATCAAGCCCAAAAGCCCGGAGAAGAAGAAAAGCGGCGCTACACCCGTCACCTCCAACAAATCCTCGATCACGATCAAGCTCCAAAGCCCGGAGGAGAGAAGCGAAGCGTCATCACCCCGTCATCTTCGACCAACGCCTGCGCCATCCACGAAGAAGAAAGCCTGGAGCAGATCGTCTGAAGCGTCGCTACCCCGTCGTCTTCATCAACAAAAGCCGACGCTACAACCATCGCACGGAAACCGTCGCTACCCTCATCGTCTTCATCAACAAAAGCCAATGCCACAACCGTCGCACGGAGATCGGTGCTACCCCCACTATCTTCGAAAGCATTCTTCGACTCCGATCACGCCAAAGAAGCCCGGAGAAGAAGAGAAGTCCAGTCGACACGCAAACCGTCGAAGCACCAAAGAAGTAGCCCACGTCGTTCGAAGAAGAAGATCGAGTTGACGCTGAAGCTAAAGCCAACGTAAGAAGCCAAAGCAAAGCCCCAGTAAAGCCCGCGCCAAAGCAACACAAGTGCCAAAGCCAAGCGACTACGCCGGCCACGAGCAAAAGCACCGCACGTTCTAGCCGATACGACGCGAAGTCCGGAAGAACGAAAGCATCGCAAGTCTCTCCCAGCTACGTCCAAGTGCAAGCACCGAAGCAAAGCAAAAGCCAGAGCCACGCCGGAGCCAAGCCAAAGCCAAAAAGCCAAAGCCAAAAAGCCAAAGCCAAAGCCAACGCCAAAAGCTCGATCGACGCCGCGAACCGACGATCAAGGACACCGAGGCCAAGCAAGGAACGAGGAAGACACGAAGACCGAGGAACGAAGCCGAAAACCCCCTAGCCGAGAAAGCGCGAAGCACGGAAGGGACAAAGCAACGGTGGACATTCCTTAGCCTCTCCAAAACCCTCTCCCTGTAAAGACCCCTGTCCTGGGCAACTCCTTCAGAGCTCTCGCACGAACACCACGTGGAGACGCGGATCAAAGGGATCCCCCAGAAGATCTTTCCCACAATCCCCTGATCAAAACTCGCCGCAACCCGGACTCGCTACACCCAAGCCACCCGGGTCCCGGCCACACTTGTAATCTGATTTTGCGCAATAAAGACGACCCGTGCTTTTTCCCGCGCTACAGTGTAAGAGGAGAAAAGATCAGGATCTAGAGAAGGTTGTTGTGATGGGTTCTTGAACGGCTAAAAGAATGGGCGACATAGTCGATGTTGGAACCCAAATCTTCTGCTATATTATAGTACATGTTAAGGCCTTTCAGGTAATTTACAATCTTACCACCTTTAAAATTACACAGAGATAATTTATCCATTCTATTTCTTCATTTGTATGTATCAAATACATCACAATCCTTATATCCCTCAAGCCGTTTAATCTGGTCGAGTCAGAGTGAATCTCTCTCTAACCTCATCTCCTATAATCCATCCGAATCTCTCTCTCACCTTATTATCTCCACTGTTTCCACCGCCACCTTATTTTCTCTTTGTCTCTCTCACCACATCTCTCAAGGTCCACCCGAGTCTCTACCTCTCCCTCTCTAAGAGCATCTCCAACGGGCTCCGAGCGGACCTCTGAAAACCGACGTGGCACGCGGAAGAAGTGAAGCCGCTCCAACCGGCTTCGAGCGGATGTCTGAAGTCCGACATGGCGTGCCACGTTGGCCACGTGCGGTCCGGACCTCCGAAGCCCTCCACATATATACAACATAGGTCCTTGGGAGCCTCGGAACGAATAAAAAATTCAATTATGTGTTTTTATAAAAAAAACCCCAGACGTTCATAAATTATGTTTTATATATATATATATATATATATATATATATATATATATATATATAGAGGAATGATAAAATGCAGCGTGCGGTGTGTGCGGTGTCGCACCACAGCCGTATGATGCACCCACTGCGTAAGTGCGATGCATGCAGTGGTGCATCAGACGGCTGCGGTGCGACACCGCACGCACCGCACGCCGCATCCTAACACGCCCCTATATATATATATATATATATATATATATATATATATATATATCAAAACATGTTCTTTTAACGGATTTGGTTTAGATTTGGAGCCTTTGGATAACTTGTAAATATATAAGGTGTTTGATACAAAAATGGCTGAGATATCCAGTTTGGAGGCAGTTGGAGTTGAACCTCTCAACTAGGATACCTCTCAATGAGGTGGCAACAAAAAAATGGGCCCCACGGTCTTAGGAGGTGATCATTGTTCGGTGCCCGTTGGAGATGCTTTAAAGTCGTCCGCTTGGTGCCAATTTACGGCATTCTGTATTATACTTATCATTCATGGCGGCATATTTGATGACTTGATCTTGAAAACCTCGGCGCCGAAGCAGTCTAAACTGAGGTGGCATATCACCTTGTTCGTATCTCCTCCAGTCGGTCGGCCGCTCGGTGGGCCTGCCGATCATCACAGCCGAACAGCGGGCAGTGATCCAAAAGTGAAACGCACGCCAGCGACTGCTTGTGTCTGTGATTTACATCGGGCCCACCGACCGGGAACGACCAACTGGAGGAGATCAGAGCTCCATGACGGCCGCCGATACACAGCGTGAGGCCGACGGATCACGTGGGTGGGACGCACCGCATGGGGCCCGTGGGTCGATCCGTCCTTACCTGTATATAACGGGCCGACCTCTTCAGTCTTCACTCAGTCGAATGAACCGGTCCAGCCGCGGAGATGGCAGAGAAACCGATTCCATCATCCATGGCCACCGACGAACCGCCGTGCGATCACGCGCAGCTGATCGAGGAGATAACCCGGGGGCGCGCTCTCCTGATCAAAATCAAAGCCCTCCTGCTGCTGCCGCCGCCGCCCCCGACCAACCTCTGCTCGGAGCTCGCGGGAGAGATCTTAGAATCGCTCGACCGGGCTGTCTCCCTGCTCCGACGACGCAGTACTCTTCATCTCGTCGCCCCCCGAGCTGGATCACCCGGACCCAACCACGGCGCGAGGATCAAAAGCTCGAAGAACCTGGGCGAAGGAGACGAGGGCGGTGGCCGTAAGAGGGGGTAAGTACTACGTACACTCCGCCGATCATTCATCCTATTGGTCGCGATTAATTCGGTCAGTATGCGTTACTAATTGGCCACGCACTGCAGGAGGCAGCCGCAATCGTCGATCATCGAAACGTCCGATCCTGATCACTACGACGGCCACCAGTGGAGGAAATACGGGGAGAAAGCCATCAACGGCGCCGTACATCCGAGGTCATCTCATCATGTACTAATCTCCACCGTCGGTTCACCTTACACCGGAGCTGATCATTCATTTAATGCAGGCGCTACTACAGGTGCACCTACCATAAAGACCGACGGTGCCCGGCGAAAAAGACGGTGCAACGGAAGGACGGCGGCCACGACCCCCACGAGTTCTTCGTAGCTTACACCATGGAGCACAGCTGCAGAAGAATCGAGCCGACGTTTCCCTCGGCTGTTCGGGTTCTCAGCTTTGGATCCAACAACTGGAAAAGCGGCGGCGGTGGCGATGATCCGGGCGAGTCATCCTCGGTGGGTCCAATCCGGGACCCGGGAGGCAGCCCAATGGCGGAGACCCACCCGCTGACGGATCCGCCGATTCTTCAGGAGTCGTCCTCGTTTGCGCAAAGCCGGAACCACGAGTGCAGCTCGACGGCGGACACTCCCCCGGTGACGGATGCGCCGATTCCGGAGGATGGTGAAAAGCCAAAGTGGAGCACCGGGGATGTGGATTCGAACGTGTTCCCGCTGATGGATCCTTTGGAGCTGTCCTCAGTTGCTCAAATGATTGAGGAATGGGAAAATTGCACTGACACCCCCGGAGGTCTGGAATGCAAATAGACATACACCCCCCTCATTTTGCATGCCATTTCGGGCAGGGGGTAACGGACGGTTATCATTCAGTTTAGGATCCCATGCCCCACAATTTTGATAAACTACTGACACCGTATGATTGAGCTGTTTTTTTTAAAAAAAAAATCCCACTCAGTGAATTGAGGGGAAGGTTTGGCTTATACCCCTACCAGTAAATTAAAAATAAAATATGTACAGAGAAAGAGGGGGTAAAGGAGCAAAGGTTACAATTAAGAATACAATCTCAAAAGAACAATCTTAATCCGCGGGGTTTGATGCGACGCCCGGAGATGGATTGTCGACTTTATATCAGGAATGGACGTATAATTGAGTTGTCGATCAATCGAAATGTCAGCCGGCCGGATGCTCAGATTGAGAGATCTCCGTCAGTGTTGACGGAGGGGATTGACTTCGGGTTTCTCACCTCTACAAGCGATGAAACAAAGGGAGAGAAGCAAGAGGCCGGCCCTAGCAAGTTACACACGCAACCTAGGGTGGTCGGCCCTATATATGGAGCATAGGGAGAGGGGAGCCGCCCCTAGTGTGAGGCTTGCCCAACCTCCCTCTCTTCATCTCTTGGTCTCTCTCTCTATCTCTCTCTTTGGCATGCGAGCTCGGACTTCTATGCGACTTTCTCGTGTGGTGTTTCGAAGACAAGAAGGGCTAACATAAGGGGTCACTCAGAGATCCTTTGTTGGTGTGCCGTGTATCGTGTGAGATCGGGTTAACGAAGAAGGCTTCATCCTCTCGTGTATCATCGGTTTCTTCGCGGGCGATCTTCTGTTTCCATTGACAAATAAGATAATTCTCCACCGTTAGAATATCCGTACAAAGGTATACAATACTCTAACACGTTGATCAAGCATAGATTCAAATTACGTGGATGCTAGATATTCGTACCGCTAGATTGACCTTAAGGTGTTCGATTCACGTGCATGCACATGCACGTATATGTATATTAGTTTCAATGAAAGTTTTAATCATGTAACGCGTACCACACACGGTCTTCTGACTGGTAAATCACTTCTGTTGCGGGCCTCTACCATATGATTTTTCCCACAATTAGTATCAGAGCTATACTAGTGGTGCGCGTTTTATGACTTTTTATGAAACCATTATGTGCGCATATATATGGTGAGTGCGAGATTTCATCGGGGTTACTATGCTTAGCTAGATCATGCTTATGTATATATTGCTCGTTCTATGAATCGTGCTTGCAAGGCGCCGCTATAAAATAAATCTGGATATATGATTGCTTGCTACCGGGGGCCGGACCTCGTGTTAGATTTTGTATGAATTTGCTCTCTATGTGTGTGGTAGATTTTAGAGCCGTAGTCAGGCGAGTGGTGGAGGTTGAACACCCTCGATTCCTAGGCTTTTTGCTATGTGTGTTTTCCTTTATTTATAGAAAATTATATATAAGGGAGTACGTACTTTCTCGAAATGTACTAGAACTTTTTTGATTACAGATCGTGAAGGAGAATTTTCTACAGAGATCCACTACAGGGCGGACGAGTGAAATCCTGGAGGATGAAAGATCCGGTAAAGGGTTCATGAGGGCAACGAAGGAGCTAAATTGAGGAACCTTGAGAAGTAAATTGAAGAGCCAGCACTGTGCTAGTCAAGTTCAGAGGTCGGACCTGAACTTGATTTAGTTGTTTGATTGCTTTCTTTATTTGTTCTTTATGTTTCATATCAAATGCCAATGAGATAATTTTATTATCAGTATTTTAAAGCGATTCCTTTTCCTACGAGTCCAAGCGACCTTATTAGGATAAGATTCTTCAAGTGATGTATATTATTTAATTGATCTTTGATGATAACATGAACTTCTCACATTCAGTTTTGCCACTATTAGGTTAATGCCCGACTAGTTTGGTGTTCCTATTTGCCCAGCATCGAAACCAATAATGAGATAAAGATCTATTATGATTTTAATTGCCCGACTAGTTTGGTTAACATTTAACCTAACCTAACCTGCCCGAAGTAGGAGCGATGACTGGTAGTGTAGCTATATAATTACATTAATCGAACCAGATCCACTGTACTCTTTCAAAATTAAAGAGGTGATTAAATCTGGAGGAACCAAAGTGCAGATGTGTTGATTACAATCAACTACAAATTTTGCGAAGCTATGAACACTAGGGGTGTTCATGGTTTGGGTTGGTTCGGTTTTTTGATAAATTTGGAACCGAACCGAAGTTGATCGGTTCTCTAGAAAATAAAACCGAACCAAACCATTCCTTGGTAAAAACTGAACCAAACCAAACCGGAAAAGTTCGGTTTGGTTCGGTTCGATTTTGTGGGTCTTTCAAATTGCTCGTAACCACACTGTGAGACGTGAATGGTTGAGTCACTGAGTTGGTTCAGATTTCATTTTAAGCCTTTAACTTTGGGTGCTGCTATTTGCCCCTATAGAATTACTAGCAACAACCATAATTTTTCACTTTGAGATATTTCATAAGTTTGGATTTGGGGTGCTAGTAATTATGGGGTGCAAATAGCAACACCCTTCACTTTTCAGTTTCATCACACTGTTGAACACTTGAAAGTGTTGAATGCATCGAACGGTGGTAATTAGAGTCACCACCATGAAATGTACAATATTAGTGAGACTGTACATTGTACAGTAGTAACTATTGAGGATATAGTACAATTGGTTCGGGTTGGATTGGTTCGGGTTAAAAAACTCACAACCGATAACCGAACCGACCATAGCGGATCTTTTTTTTTTTGGACCCGAACCAAACCAAACGGTCAAAAATACCCGATCCAAACCAAACCAAATAGGCCGGTTCGGTTCGGTTTGGCGGGTCAACCCGAACCGATGAACACCCCTAATGAACACACTAATTGGCACCTATAGTAACATAACTGGGACTTATATCTCTAAGCAACATTTGGATGCTTTTGCATTCTACAATTAGATTTCACGATCTATTTTCGAGTTGCCTGCCATCGTGCGGCTGTGATACGAGCGGGCCCACCGACCGTGGCCGAGGCACTGAGCATGCCAAGTGCCAACGTCACTGGTCGGCAGGTGACCGACTGGCCATCGCTGTCGGGAACGTCAGTCCACGTGGCAGTCCTTCGATCGAACCGCCAGCTCCGGGGGTTACGGTCGCAAGATCTATCCGGCAGCGTATCCCACGTTTGACACTTCCACGGCACCAGAGCCGGAAAATCAAGTATCTCGGAGGGAGCTTATTACCCAACACACCCTCACTTTTCCTTGACAATTACCATCAAAGACAGTGTAGGCCACGTGCCAATTCGCCTGTGGCAGCACGGAAATTTCCCTCTAGACTAAGGGTGAACTGGGGCATACAAAAGTCTTTTTTTTATTTTAAATACATATTATAATATATTTATCATTTATAGTGGCAAATATGTCGGCCTGGAGTCCTGGACGGTTGAACCTCGAAAAGTGCTTTTCGATGAAAACCACTTTTGTGGAATATACCCAACCCGAGCGTCTGAGTCTGATCCGATAAAGGCCAGACTGAGGCGGCATGGTGGCCGTCGAGGCACATCTTGCGTACCATACAACCGCGGGGCCCACTGCGATTCTAAGACTGCGTAGCGGGCCCATCACATGGGGTTGTGGCCGCCAGCAGTCAGAGCGGTTGTATGGTACGCAGGATGTGCTGAAAATTTTCCCGATGGAATCACGTGGGACGCAAATGGGTAGGAACCATCTTGTTGCCACCAAAGCGTGTGGCCATAGCAGGATCGTGGGCATTTTGTTCCTGTATAAAACAGGCCTATCACTTCGCTCAGTCAAAGGAACGTACCCATTCCAACCGACGGGGGAGAAGCCGATGCCATCATCCATGGCCGCCGACGAACCACCGTGCGATCACGCGCCGGTGATCGAGGAGATGAGCCGCGGGCGCGGTCTCCTGATCAAGTTCAAAGCCCTCCTGCTGCTGCCGCCGCCCCGCACCAATCTCTGCTCGGAGCTCGCCGGAGAGCTCTTAGAATCCCACGATCGGGCTCTCTCCCTGCTCCGACGACCCTGTACTACTCACTGTGTAGCCGCCCGAGCTGGATCACCCAAACCCAACGACGGCTCGAGGATCAAAAGCTCTGTCGATGATAAAACGAAAAATCAGGACGAAGGAGACGAGGGCGGTGGACGTAAGAGGAGGTACGTGCCCTCTACTGATCCTTCGAATCTTATCCTGTTGGTCGCAATTTGTTCGGTTAGTATGCGGGACGAACTCATAGCTGAGAAGTTCCAGCTGCCCTCTCGTTTTTGCTGCAGGAGGCAGCAGCATCCGTCGATCATCGAAACGTCCGATCCTGACCATTACGACGACCACCAGTGGAGGAAATACGGGGAGAAACCCATCAACGGCACCGTACATCCGAGGTCATCTCATCATGTACTAATCTCCACCGTCGGCTCGCCTTACACCGGAGCTGATCATGCATTACATGCAGGCGATACTACCGATGCACCTACCATAAAGACCGACTGTGCCCGGCGAAAAAGACGGTGCAACGGAAGGACGGCGGCCGCCACGACACCCCTGAGTTCTTCGTATCTTACGCCATGGAGCACAGCTGCAGAAGAATCGAGCCGGCCTTTGCTTCGGCTGTTCGGGTTCTCAGCTTTGGATCCAACAACTGGAGAAGCCGCAGCGGCGGCGACCGTGCCGGCGATGATCCGCGCGAGTTATCCTCGGTTGGTCAAATCCTGGACCCGGGAGGCAGCCCATTGGCGGAGACCCACCCGCCGGCGGACGCGCCGATTCATCAGGGGTCATCCTCGTTTGCGCAAAGCCGGAACCACGAATGCAGCTTGACGGCGAACGCTCCCCAGGTAACGGATTCGCCGATTCCGGATGATGGGGATGTGGATTCGGACATTTTCCCGCTGATGGATCCTTTGGAGCTGTCCTCAGTTGCTCAGATGATTGCCCAATGGGAAAATTGCACTGACACCCCCGGTGGTTTTGAATGAAAACAGACATACCCCCCCCCCCCCCCCCTCATTTTGCATGCGGACGGCAGTGATTCAGTTTAGGATCCCGTGCCCCACAATTTGATTTTGGATAAACTACAGTGACCACGTTTTTTTTGGGTAAACACGGTGACCTCGTTTGATAGAGCTGTCGATCGACCGGAATGTCAACCGGTTGCCCAGATCCAGAGGTCTCCGTCAGCGTTGACGGAGGGGGCTAAGTGTAGTCAGAGTATAGTTCAGGGTTCAAATTGTTAAAAAAAATTCAGGTCTTCTAAATAGTTGGGAAATTTTATTCATACCCCAAAAATCTGTAATTAGTCCCCCTTATCCCTAGCGTTTCTCAATAACTTACTCAACAATCCTTTAATACCAACAATGCCCTTTTTTTTTTGTACCCCAAACCCCAAAGCCGCTGCTCAGCGTCTTTTGTATCCCCAACCCAACCCAATGTTTGTTTAAACTTAGCCCAAGCCCAACCCGTCGGGTTGGCCAGGTTGTGCGGGGTGGGTTCGGGTTAACCCGCCCAAAGTAGGGTTGGGTTCGGGTTGGGCCGCCCAAGTCGCAGCTAGGGGTGGCAATGAGTCGTGTCGTGTCCGGTTCGTGTCGTGTCTAGTTTCGTGTCGTGTCCAAAACCCCTAGATCGGGACCCGACCCATTTAACTAATCGTGTCTAGATCCTAAACCCGTACCTGACTCGCTAATAAATAGGTAGACACGATAAGACCCGGTAAGACCCGTTTACCACCCGGATCTATTCAGTTGACCCGATCCGACCCAATCCGACTTGACCCGACCTGACCCGAAAGAGCCACGGGTATTATATATTATAGTATTGGATTGCTGGTAGACCCGACCCGACCCGACACGACCCGTTGAATACTAAACGGGTCTTCCCAGGTCTACCATGTCCAGACCCTAAACCCGGACCCGACCCGTTTATTAAACGGGTCTATCGTGTCGACCCGAACCCGTTTAACCTTGTCCCAGACCCGCTAATTTCGTGTCGGGTCCTGTCGGGTCGAGGAGAAATAATTCGGGTTGGGCTCGGATTAGCCCCGCCCAAATTCGGGTTGGGTTCGAGTTGGGTTCAGGTTGGCCCGCCCAAGTTGCAGCTATACTTGTGCCTTCAAGTATCAGCCAACTGCATGGGGTTTATTTAAGAGTGGGGTGTATTCAAGAGTGCATATAATTGGGGTATATTTAAGGGGGTATGTGTATGATTGGGGTATAATCAAGTTGGGGCGGGTCATTTAACTGGGGTGTATTGAAGGTGAGGCGTAAGGGGGAAGGGTATTTTTGGGATAGCAATGGGGTATGAAAAAAAAATTGGGGTGTGTTCAAGTTTGTTGGAAATGGGGGCTAATTACAGATTTATGGGGTATGAATAAAATTTACCCCATAAATCTGTAATTAGCCCCCATTTCCAACAAACTTGAACACACCCCAATTTTTTTTTTCATACCCCATTCCTATCCCAAAAATACCCTTCCCCCTTACACCCCACCTTCAATACACCCCAGTTAAATGGCCCGCCCCAACTTGATTATACCCCAACCAAACACATACCCCCCTTAAATATACCCCAATTATATGCACTCTTGAATACACCCCACTGTTAAATAAACCCCATGCAGTTGGCTGATACTTGAAGGCACAAGTAGAGCTGCAACTTGGGTGGGCCAACCTGAACCCAACCCGAGTCCAACCCGAACCCAACCCAAATTTGGACGGGCTAATCCGAGCCCAACCCAAATTATTTCTCCTCGACCCGACAGGACCCGACACGAAATTAGCGGGTCTGGGACAAGGCTAAACGGGTTCGGGTCGTAAACGGGTCGACACGATAGACCCGTTTAATAAACGGATCGGGTCCGTGTTTAGGGTCTAGACACGGTAGACCTGGGAAGACCCGTTTAGTATTCAACGGGTCGGGTCTACCAGCAATCCAATACTCTAATATATAATACCAGTGGGTCTTTCGGGTCAGGTCGAGTCAAGTCGGATTGGGTCGGATCGGGTCAACTGAATAGATCCTGGTGGTAAACGGGTCTTACCGGGTCTTATCGTGTCTACCTATTTATTAGTGAGTCAGGTACGGGTTTAGGATCTAGACACGATTAGTTAAACGGGTCGGGTCCGGGTCTAGGGTTTTTGGACACGACACGAAACTAGACACGACACGAACCCGACACGACACGACTCATTGCCACCCCTAGCTGCAACTTGGGCGGGCCAACCCGAACCCAACCCGACTTTGGGCAGGTTAACCCGAACACGCCCCGCACAACCCGGCCAACCCGACGGGTTGGGCTTGGGCTAAGTTTAAACAAACATTGCGTTGGGTTGGGTTGGGGGTACAAAAGACGCTAAGCAGGTGCTTTGGGGTTTGGGGTACAAAAAAAAAAGGGCATTGTTGGTATTAAAGGATTGTTGAGTAAGTTATTGAGAAACGCTAGGGATACGGGGGCTAATTACAGATTTTTGGGGTATGAATAAAATTTCCCTAAAATTTCCCAAATAGTTAGGGTTATTTTGACTTTGCCCCCCATAATTTGCCTTGAATTAGAATTTACCCCCACATTTTCATTAATTAGACTTTACCCCCCAAAACTAACTGTTCAGTCAGCCACCATCTAAGAGAAAGGATGAGCTGACGGAAAAGAAATTAAGTTTTGAGGGGTGAGCTGACGGAACAGTTAGGCTTGGGGGGTAAAGTCTAATTCAAGGCAAAATTTGGGGGGCAAAGTCAAAATAACCCATAAAATTAAGCTCGTAAAAAATTAATTTTTGGTTTTAAAAACTCGATCGGCATGGTAACGATCAGTAGATCCTTCAGAAAAATGGAAAAAATAAAACATACCCAGTTAAGTATATGTCCTTTTTTTTAGCAAAATACCACGTTAATAAAAACAACTAGGGGTTATTAGCTTAGGTCCCCTCTAACCAACCTAAAATTAGGATAGATTCAGTGAAACTTTTCATTGGAGCTCCTTCCCCTCTAACCAACCCAGCATTTGGAAAAACTCCTCTGCTTTTTCTTAATTCTGAGACCACCCTCACATCCTCTTCTCTCTCGATCAGCCATGGCGGAGCGGCAGACTCGAGCGAGGTTGAGGCGGCCACGACAATGCGTCGATTCCGGGCGCAGTGGGCACGAGTGGCGGAGGTGGCCACGCGCAACAGTGACAGAGCGGCGATGGCGGTGGGTGGGTCAGGGGGGGGGGGGTGGTGGTTGGTTTAGGTTTAGGTTTGGGATTACTAGATCAAGGATTCATCCCATGACCTGTAGGTCTTAGGTTAAGTGGTTCGGTTAGGTTCGACGGCGACGGAGGGGCAGGGCGGTTCAGTTTAGTTTTAGAAGGAATGTCATATAAACCTAAATTAGAAGTAAAATGAGGGGCTTTTTCATGATTCACATGGGTTTGAGCTCAAATGAAAAGGAGGTCGGGACTGCAGCTCAGAACAATCTCCTAAGAAGGGCTTCTCACAAAGTCCCCCCCAAATAACTAAGTATGAAGAGAGTCCGACGACGATAATATTATATGAATTAGTAAGAAATTAACTCGGGCAATGTTTGGATGAACTTGATGTATGCCATTTGGCATATACGTCATCACAACCGTCTGAAGAGGTGTGCAATCTGAAATTAATGATTTTTCTGATTAACATCAAAGGATCATTAAATGTTATTGAAAGTGTATTTTACGTTTTATAATAGTTTTTCAACATACTTTATGAGAAAGAGCTACACTGACACGATATTGACTCTTCAAAAGAGATACATGTGTTAGGGCTCTATTTTAGTATTATACTATTAAATGATACTATTAGATAAGTACTATAAAGAAGTAGAGAGTTCATTTTTTGTAGGACAAATTGAACGTTTAAATACTACATTAATAACAAGAACTATGTAAAGTCTTGGGGGGTTGGTACAAGAGACCTAGGGTCGATTCCTGCGAGCTTGCATTGAATTAATAACTGATAGGGGGTCTTAAACTGTCAACGTACATGCCCCACAAATCTTATTCCTACACTTGCATGGATCCTATTACAAAGGACCTCAAACTGTTACGCGTTGGAGGCAAGATACACCTTATTACTAAGGATTAAGGAAGCTAGATTTTTCCCATACAATTGTGCTAATTTAAATTGAAAACTTTTGATGGGCTATAAAAAAGCATCGCTCAAATCTGCCCAACTCGACCTGATCCACCAACTTGCGCTAACTACCTAACCCGACCTGATCCACCAACCCAGATGATAGGGGGAAGGATTTCGTTCCCCTTCCCCCTCTCATCTGGGTTTTTGGGTGGCTCCTTCTGGCGCTCCCTCAGATCTGGTGGTGTCCCTCTTTGGCATGGTAAGGAGGATCCGGCTCGGTTTGGCGTGTTGTCTCCTGTGTAGCTCATCGTCGGCTTCGTTTTTGACATCTAGTGGGTGGCGCCGCCCCTCTTCGTGGTGGCGGCTTCGGTGGTGTTCCCTTTTTACTATTTTCTTTAGATTTTTGGTGTGTACAGCGGTGCCTATTTTCTCCCACCGGTGGGGCGGTTTGTGGGTGGTTCTGCCCTTGGTGGTGACTAATCTTGGTGGCCGAGGGCCGGGGGTTTTCTGCATAGGGTGTGGCGTCTTTTGTTTTTCTTCTTGCCGCTTAGAGTGGTGGCTATGGTGGTTTTTGCCGGTGTGGCGATGTATGCCCGCCAGTGGGCGATCTGTTTCTGATGCGCCGGCTTAGCTTCAATCTAAAGAAGGCCCAAATACACCCACCAGGGGATTGGAGAGTTGGCAAAGCAACTGATGCTTTGGTGATGAGGTTGTGGGTTCAACTCTTCCTCCCCTCGATTTACCCAGGAGTGAAGTGGGAATTGCCGAGTGGGTCGGGCTTCACTCCCGGAGGGATTAGTCCGAGCCTGAAGTGGGCCATTGCCCGAAAGGTTTCGGGACACCCGCCGATGTCAAAAAAAAAAAAAAGGCCCAAATATGGCATGTAAAGGGGCTGGTGAGGAGAGGGTGGGTAGTGATCTCATCCTCTTGGCCACAAAAGCCAAGTCCACGACTTGTGACACTTGTTTGATCAAGCATTCCTTGTTTTAAAGTTCTTGCGGGGTCTCCAAAGTCAAAATGCGATAAGTTTCATTGCCTAGATAAGTCAATCTCGTTGTAATTATTAAAGACTAAAAAGTCAATGGTTATTTAAAAGATTCCAAAAACGGTAGGTAAAAGCACATAATTAAATCCATTTGGAAGAAGGAATAACAAAGCATCAAGAAAATTCTGAAACAAGTTGCGATTATTCTATAGGTCAAATTTCACCACTCACCTTCGTCGAAATCATCCATCAACTAACTTAGCAAGCTCCTTCCTAGTTCGTAAGATACTTTATGAGCACAATAAAAACTAAAATATGAAAAAAAAAAAGAACTATTTTTCTGTTGGGCGCGCTTCGTCCCACATCAGTTAAGGGATTGGGCGATGTTGTCTTTTGTACCCATCTTTGACCTCCTTTCACAATCCGGTTTTGTGATCAGGAGGCTGGGATCCTAAGGCCTAGGAGATCCATCAGTGGCAACAGAGCAGGATTCTGCCCAACCAGGATCTAGTCGGGCCAAGGTGTGGCCAGGTTGTGCGTTAGGTGTAGAACAACCGAACATACAAGGATTGGTATAGAAAGAACGTGGGAATGGGCCCATTTTCCTGGAAATTCCAATTCCCATGAAAAGAGCACAACTTAAAGGAAGATAGTAGAGGGACCTTGAGGAAGTTGCTACCGTGTAGTTTGGTACCAGAAGGGGAAGGGAAATTGATTTCTCAGAACCGAACATACAAGGACTGGTATAGAAAGAACATGGGCATGGGCCCACTTTACTGGGAATTCCAATTCCCATGAAATGAAAAGAGCACAGCATAAAAGTAGACCATGGAGTTCGGTACCAGAAGGATAGGGGAATTGATTTCACAGAGATGGTTTGATGTCTTAGATCAATCTATCTGGATTCAGATTGTGGGTGTTGGCATGCTTGAAAGATGAGCTCACCTCAAAAGATCGAGAAATGTCGAAAGCATACCTTCACAAGTACTAATAGTGATTTCTTCCCATCCTCAGCCATCTCCTCTTCACCTGCTCTTCAATGTCCCTTCGAACTTCTCTCTCAAGCTCTTCCCCACCATCCTTAGAGACAAACAATTCTGTGACTTTGAAGGAAGCACCCTTACATGACAATTTACACTTTTTTTTTATAGGGCTGCAGTAGGTGGGTATAGTTTATAGAAGCATGAGTTGCAGCATATAATTTAATGCCTGTCTCCATCCTTAACTCTCTCCCCTATAAGTGATTGAACTAAGTAACTCATTAATCCACTAATTTTATCTTATATAACAAGGGTTGTGTGCAGTGGAAGTGAGAGCGGGAGTGGACACATGCCCAAACCAGGAGCATAAAGATAAGTCAGAACATCCAGAGGAGATGTAGTAAAAACACAAATTCATTTTAACGTGGTTGATTCCGACAGGACCTTGTCCAGATTGGAACCTTCAAAAATCATCAAATAGGTTACACCAAAAGAGCTAGGCTCACCAAGGGGCGTTTGGTTCGGCTGGTTTTAAATACTTATTGGACTTATTTGATAAAATAAGCACTTTTGGGAAAAAAAAGAAGTGTTTGGTCGAGTACTTATCTGCAGTGCTTATTTTAAGAGATAAGCGCTTTTTTTTCTCCCTTCCGAAGCAACTGGACCGAAGTTTCTTTGAAAAGGACTTTTTGCACTTATTCACTCATAATTTTTTTCGAACTATTGTGCCCCTCACTTATCAAAAATTTACAGAGGGCATATATATATATATATATATATATATATAGAGAGAGAGAGAGAGAGAGAGAGAGAGAGAGAGGGCTGGGTTCCTATGACATGTCATAGGGAGTACCCTATGACATATGGTGAATTAGTAATGCTAGAATGTTTAGAATGTGCTGAACTTTTTTTAGGGTGATCACCTTATCTTAGATAGAATGTCCACAAAAAATCAAAGCATTCTAAAACTTGTTGGGGCATCAAATGCTAGAAACTTTATCGGCCATCCATTTTAGCCGTTAAATTGAAAATCATATTTGATGCCTCTAGAAGTTTTAGAATGAGTCAATTTTTTGCGGGGGTCCTATCTAAGATAGGGTGATCATCCTCATAAAAATTCAGAACATTCTAAATATTCTAGGGTTACTAACTCACCATATGTCATAGGGTACTCCCTATGACATGTCATAGGAACTCATTTCCCATATATATATATATATATATATATATATATATATATATATATATATATATATATATATATATATATATATATATATATATATATAGAGAGAGAGAGAGAGAGAGAGAGAGAGAGAGTAGTGATACATTGCGGGCCGGGGGGCATACGGTCCGTCCGATCGTCGGATCCAACGAACGGGATTCACCCGACTACCGAAAATCGTTGTTACTGTAGCGGCCACAGTAAAAACGATTTTGGTGGTCCGGATGAATCCTGGCCGTCCGATCGGCATGAATCCTGGCCATTAGAGCATTTAATAATCAAGTTGCTATATGAAGAGGAAAAAAAAACCTCATTAATTTGGTGGATGTTATTGAAGCATTTTTTCAAAAATTGTGGGTGCAAGGGACACGTGTTCGTATCAGAAGTGGAACCAAAAACTTGGTGGCAAGAGGAGGGTGAAGAAAGAATGACACAACAAGAGTTCAAAAAAAGTACTATTTAGCTATCTATCTTTCAAATTTAAAATATGATTCGCCCTCAATTTTCTATATAGAGTAAGGTGGGTTAAACGGGTTCGGTCATAAACGGGTCGACACAGTAGACCCGTTTAATAAACGGGTCGGGTTCGGATTTAGGATCTGAACACGGTAGACCCAGGAAGGCCCGTTTAAAAATCAACGGGTCGGGTCTACCAGCAATCTGATATTGTAGTATGTAGTACCAGCGGGTCTTATCGGATCAGGTTGGGTCGAGTCGGATCGGGTCAATTGAATAGACCCGTGTGGTAAACGGGTCTAACGGATCTTATCGGGTCTACCCATTTATAAGTGGGTCAGGTACGGGTTTAGGGTCATTAGTTAAACGGGTCGGGTTGGGTCCAGGTCTAAGGGTTTTGGACACGACCCGAAACTAGACCCGACACGACCCATTGCCACCCCTAACATAGAGAGTAGAGAGAGAAGAGAGAAAAGTAAAAGGAGATTCTCCTCTGGTTCAGGTGCAAAGAAATTCTTCCTCGGGTTCCTAATGGAAGGTGTTATGTACTCTAGTTTGCGGATGATGAGGATCAATGATATGGCAGTTGCGCTCAAACGTCATCCAGAAAAGGGTATTTCCATCACTTACTATTTTCAATGTAATCAGATGGTTCAGCATTCTAGTTAGTATATAATGATAAATTATCGTTCCCAAGTCCTTCACTTCACCTGAACAAATAGTATCCATTGAGTTTGAAACATGGAACAACGGATATAAACAAATGGGTCTGGAAGGATGCCAAACACCTCGTAAGTATCCAACATAACAATTTTTTTTGCCAAAATACCAAAATAAATTCCTACCAAACCATGCAGAAAACATAGAAAAGGTAGGAATTTATATTTTCATTCTAATCCTAACTTTCTTTTCCGAACAGCCGAATAATCTTAGGAGAATTACCTTTACTTTATATTTATTTACATTTTTTTTTTCCTTTAATATTTTTCACTTGTGACATTCTCAACAATCTCACACCCACAGTAAAAACATCACAAACTAAAACAAGTATGTTTATAAACAAGATTTTTCTGATCAACAATATCAATATGTAGATTCAGAACTCAAAAAGTTATCAATGCTCACCTATGAATATATAATATCGATTTCCACTGATTTAAAGGCAAGACAACACCCAGAGGGCTCCAAAAGGCCGACCTTGAGCACTCACTAACAATTTGGAGAGAGGAGAGCACAACGGGTATATGAAGACAATGATCTCCATTCACATTACCGATGTGGGACTAACCGCTCAACACCTGCCCGCACACAAAGCGCGTTTCAACGGGGATCTACTCGCACTCGAGAGACGCTCTTGGAGCAGGCACAGCGCTGATACCATGTGACGATACTTTGAGCGCGGATAAAGATACGGGTCGTCTTTATTGTGAATCACACGAGATTACATAGTGGCCGCGACCCGGGGGCTCGGGGATGGCGAGTCCGGTGTGGCGAATATTTGATCAGGGGATTGTGGGAGAGATCCTCTGGAGGGTCCCTTTGATCCGCGTCTCCACGTGGTATTCGTGCGAGAGCTCTGAAGGGTTTGCCCATGACAGAGGACTTTACAGGGTGAGGGTTTCTTGAGAGGCTAAGGAATATCGGTCGTTGATTCTGTCCCGTCCGTGCTTCGCGCTTTCTCGGCTAGGGAGGTTTTGGGCTTCGTTCCTCGGTCTTCGTGTCTTCCTCGATCCTTGCTTGACCTCGGCGTCCTTGATCGTCGGTTCGCGGCGTCGATCGTGTTTTTGGTGTCGGCTTTGGCTTTGGTGTTGCTTTAACGTGGCTCTGGCTTTTGCTTTGCTTTGGCGCTTGCGCTTGAACGTAGGCGGGTAGAGGCTTGCGATGCTTTAGTTCTTCTGGACTTCGCGTTGTATCGGCTAGAACGTGCGGTGCTTTGCTCGTGACCGTCGTAGTTGCTTGGCTTTGGCACGTGCGTTGCTTTGGCGCGGGCTTTACAGGTGCGTTTGCTTTGGCTTCTTGTGTTGGCTTTGGCTTTAGCTTTGACTCGATCTTCTTCTCGAAAGGCGATGGCTACTTCTTCAAGACTTCTTTATTCTTCCGGCTTCCTCAACGGTTGTGGCGTCGGCTTGGCTTTTCGGCGGGGGTAGCACTGATCTTCGTGCGACGGTTGTAGCGTCGGCTTTTGTTGATGAAGACGGCGGGGGTAGCACCGATCTCCGCACGACGGTTGTAGCGTCGGCTTTTGTTGACGAAGACGACAGGGGTAGCACCGACTTCAGGCCTTCTTCTCTGAGCTTTCTTCTTCGTGCAAGGAGTCGATACCTTTGTTGAAGACGACGGGTGTTGTCGGCTTCGATCTTCTTCTCCGGCCTTTGCTTATGGCGTCTATGGAGTTGATGAAGATCGTTGGAGAAGTCAGGGTGACGACGACTCTGGGTCTTCTTCTCCAAGCTTCCTTCTTCGTGCGAAGAGTCGAAGCTTTGATCTTCGAGTGCAAGGTCTTCACGTTGATGAGGACTTGAAGAGCCAAGTATTTCCTAGGACGTGCTTGCCGTGCCTCGTGAAGCCTTCGGTCTTCAAGCATTGGAGCTTCTCTTGCAGAGCCTTTTTGTCTTCAGCCTTCGGACCTTTTGTGCCTTCCCCCACCCCTTCTATTTATAGGCAAAGGGGGGCGGTTGGGAGAGATATGGCTGAAATCTTTTTGTTTCATCCAATATCTCCCCCCATAACCATCAAGATATTGTCCCCTTATTTGGGGAAACAAACTCGATCCCCTCCTTTTTAGTTGGGGTGGTTACGGGCTAGATGTGACTTGATCTTTGAAGATACGTCATCATCTTTGCACCTTCCGGATCGCATGGCAACACGACGTCATCTTGTCCGTCGGATCGAGGGATCGTCGCGGATCTACGGTTGTGTAGACGTCCACGCCACCTCCCCCCGCATCGAGGCGGTTAGGATTTTTTTTCTTTTTCTTTTCCTTTCTTTCTTTTTTTTTTCTTTTTCTTTTCTTTTCTATGGCCGGCCCCACCTCCCCATGGGGAGGGGGGCACGGTTTTCCACGAAGGGGGGCCGGTGGGCCCCCCCTTTTTTTGTTCGGGTAGCGGGTCCGGTGGGACCCGTTTGCTTTTGAGTCGGGCCATGGCATGCGAATTGAGTTCGCACGCAGGCCGAGTTTGCATGCGGGCCGTTGCGTGTGGGCCGAGTTCGCATGCGGGCCGTTGTGTGTGGGCCAAGTTTCGCGTGCGGGCCCATTTTGTGTGGGCCGGGTTTCGCATGCGGGCCGTTGTGTGCGGGCCAAGTTTCATATGCGGGTCGTTGTGTGTGGGCCAAGTTTCACATGCGGGCTCATTTTGTGTGGGCCGGGTTTCGCATGCGGGCCGTTGTGTGTGGGCCAAGTTTCGCGTGCGGGCCCATTTTGTGTGGGCCGGGTTTCGCATGCGGGCCGTTGTGTGCGGGCCAAGTTTCGCGTGCGGGCCCATTTTGTGTGGGCCAGGTTTCGCATGCGGGCCCATCTTATGTGTGCTAGTCGGGTTCGACCCGAAGGCCGTTGAGTGCGAGCCCGTTTTACGTGTGCAAGTCGGGTTCGACCCGTGGGCTAATTTCGATGCCCACAGATATCCAGAGTGCTCCAAAAAGGCCGACCTTATGGAAAGAGAAGAGCACGTTGAGTATACGAATGTAGTGATCTCCGCTCCCATTATCGCTGTGGGACTAACCGCTCAACAAAAGGAAAAAGCTAATTTAACAGTCAAAATCCCTTTGTGACTGTGAAGACTAAATACTCAAATCAATACACTATCATTTAATGACAAACATATTCAAATTAAATGACAATATATTGTGATCATGTAATTCTTATTCCTTGGAGTCCGGATGGAAGCCCTGATGGATCACTGATATGGCACACACATTAAACAAGATGCAATCCACGATAACGAGAATTCATCAGGAATTAAGAAAAAATATTAAGGCAAACAAAGACAACCAGATTTTCATGGTTTGCCAATTTTGCCTATTCCACGACGAGAGCCAGAGAGATAACCCAGTCTGTGAAAACGAAGTTCAAGTACAACGATTACCCGGGTCGTTTAGACCTTTATCGGATCCTGGGAACTAAGAGCCCTTCTGATGATCCCAACCTAGCTCTGCTCCTCAAACTTGAGAGATGAGGTTATCGAGAGCGGTCCTCGCATATCTAGGTTGTCATACACTCCCAAACTCAAGAAAACATCAACCTCTCTCATGGTTCTTCAAAGATCTAGCAGTGTAGCATGGATTGCTATCATAGAAGAGACAACGAATCACCTGAATAGAACACTTCAAACTCACCCACCTTGCCCAACCACACTTCCCCGTAGAAATTCGACAGTTGAGGGTAACTAAACAGTTAAGTATAACTCCCGCTCCCACCTTGTCCACCATGTTCGCACTAAAGCTCCATTCGTGGGACGATGACAGTCTCGGCTTGGACTAGAAGGGTACAAAGATATCTTCTACCAAGTCTGATGGTTGCAAGATAAGATTGAGGAAGTGTTGTCATCTAGTAAGAGCTCCGATCTTTCTGCGACTGAAGCTGAGCATCCTAAAATCCTCCTTCTATCTGCAGCTTTTCTTACATTTTCTTCTGGACCTCGTGCGATATCCGTGATTAGAACTCATCAACCTGTCTCATGGTTCTTGTAAGGTCTCTTAATGTGTCATGGATTTCTAGAGTCCATGGAGACGATGAATCACGTGAATAAAACACCTCAACCTTATCTTTCACCTCGATCCAGCTACAACCTGGATTCTTCTTCACTCCTGCTTCTCTCATCTGTGTCTTTACGCTCGCCACCTTGTCCCACAGCCCAATTTCTCCATAGAAATTCAACAGTTGAGTATAACTCCCGCTTCCTAGAGGCGTCAGCTTTAGTAGCTGATCCGCTGCTTCTTCTCCAAGACCGACAGCCCGATGAGCTCTGCAAGCACTTAACAAGCACAACCAAACACTCTCATCAGATCTGACCGGCATATCTTTGATGAAACAGTAGGCTTCATCCAAGCGACCGGCACGACCCAGTAGGTTTACCATGTTGGCGTAGTGCTCCATTCGAGGCACGATACCGTAGTCTCTCCTCATGGTCTGAAAGAATGCAAGGCCTTCTTCTACCAACCCAGAATGGCTGCAAGATGAGATCAAGGAGAGGAAAGTCGTATCATCCGGTAACACCTCCGACCTCTGTAACTCTGCGAACAACCTGATTGCTTCCATGCAATGCCCATGGGATCCGAATCCGGTGATCATCGTGTTCCACACCACCACATTGGTAAGAGGCATAGTAGTAAACAGGCGTTTTGCATATATCAAGCACCCACACTTCACATACATGTCAAGCAATGCATTCTCTGCGTGGATATCACATAGAATCCCACTTCTTACTTGGTACCCATGTACCATCTTCCCTTTTGTCAGTGCCACAAGTGAGGCAACTGAAGCAAGAACACTGGTAACGGAAATGGAGTCGGGAACCAAACCATGTTGAGAGATCTGAGCAAAAGCATGAATGGATTGGTCGAGTAGGCCGTTGTGTCTGTAGCCCGAGATCATAGAATTCCATACGGCGAGATTCTTGTATGGCAAGTCCAAAAGTACACTCCTTGCTGAATGTGGCACCGCACATTTTGCATACATATCTATCAAAGCACTTCCGACGAACACATCGTAGCTCGTTCCACTCTTGATTGTATGCCCATGGATCTGAAGTCCCATTTGTAGATACTCCAAGCCAGTGCAAGCAGAGACAGCACTTGCAATGACTATGGAATCCGGTTTCAATCCTTCGGCCCTCATTCGATTGAAAAAATCTAACGCACGATCAAATTTCTTGTTTTGGGAGAACCCTGAGATCATGGAACCCCAAACGACAACATCCCACTGCGTGTTTGAACTAAAGACTGCCTCAGCATCCTCGACGCTTCCGCTTTTCATGTACATTGTCATAAGGGAACTCTGCACCACCAAGCTACCCGTGTCTGGCCTTTTTATAAGCTTACCATGGATAGTCCTCCCAAAATCAAGAAGACCCACTATCCCACAAGCTGCAAGGGCATTAGAAATCGTGACGTGATCACATCTTACACCGATCAAACTCATTTGTTTATAGATGTCCAGAGCTCCATAAGCACACCCATTACCAACATACGCAGAGATCATCGAATTCCACAGCTCGATTCCTTTACTCGGCACCCCATTGAAAACTTTGCAAGCTCCGTCGATCGAGATAAATCGGGCATACATTGCCAATAGAGAAGTGCAGACGTAAGGATCGAGCTCGAATCCCAACTTGATAACGCAACCGTGAATCCCTTCACCGAATCCCGTCGCCCCTCCAGCCCAGCAAGCCGTCAGAACACTCGAGAAGGTGGCCGGCTGCAGCTCGGGACCCTCGCTTCTCATGAGTACAAAGAGTTCCAGGCTTTTCTCCCACCACCCATTCTGGGAGAAGCCTGCGATCATGGTGTTCCATGCAAACACACTCTTCTCATCCGCCGCATCAAACACGCCGCATGCTTCCATCACCGCACCACATTTCATGTACTTATCGATCAATGCGGTCACCAAGAATGATTCTCCATCCAACGCGTTCCTAACAATGTAAGCATGAGCCTGCTTACCGAGCTCAAGATCCGGACGCTCATCGCCACTGCAAGCACCGAGGAGGATACTGAGAGAATGGCCGTCGGGGCTGACACCGGACGACTGCATCCGCCGTAACAAAGCGAGGCCTTTGCTTCGGTAACCGTGGCGGAAGCAGCCGGCAACCATCGCGTTCCACAGAGTGGGATCTCTGTGGGGGATTCGGTCGAACACATGGGCGGCGTCTGTGAGCGAACCAGATCTGGCATACATGGTGATGAGGGAGCTGGCGATGTAAGGATCGGATTGTAGACCCATTTGGAGCAGGGCGGCGTGGATCCTCTTGCCATGGCTCAGGTCCAGCCGGGCGGTGCAGCTCTTCAGTAGGGAAGGAAAGGCGAACCTGCTCGGCTGCTGGTGCGGTGTGGAGCTCGATGTCCGGCAGCTCTCGCTCGCTCTGTTGGGAACCAAAGAGAGGAGGCCTGAGCGCAACTTAGGGGGTGGGGCTGCCTTTGGAGGCATGACAATAATAGAGCCTCCTCATAGTACTAGAAACAATGGATTTCAATACATTGAAGTTTTTTTTTTTTTACGTACACCTAGGGCTGTTCACGGTTCGGTTCGATCGATTTTGACAGTCTATTTGTCACTGAACTGATCGCATCTGTTTTGAGTTCGACGAAACCGAAATCGAACCGACCGATCCGAAGTCGGTTCGGTTCGAACGATTTGTCTGATTTCGTTTTAAAGATGCGACCATGAACTAATCACCTTGGATGAGATTGTTTTTTCATCCATAACCTTCTAAATTGTGTTCATCATTTGAAGTTAATTCAAAATTATACCCATAACAATTAGCATTAATTATGATATTAATTGTATATCTCAGTCCTGCACCAAATCATGTTTTTGTTCATAGTATGTTGATCATTATATTGGTCAATAATAGAAAATGTTGTTCATAGTAAACCACTTTAGCTCGGTTCGATGTGAAATGATTTTTTTTTTTATAAAACCGAAACTGAATCTTAGTTTTTTTTACATTTCAAAAACGAACCCGACTTATATATCTAAAAAACCGACAGCTAACCAAATTTTTGGCTCGGTTCGGTTTTCTGGTCCGGTTGGTTTTTTGAACAACCATACTTACCAGTGTTTTGAAAATTGGACTGGATTGGGCAGTTTGACCGGTTTGTACCGAAATCGGAGCATGCTTCGGTTCGGTCTTTGAATAAACTAGTTCATTCATAAAATTCATTTAAAAAATAACCTAGATACTATTTTTGGAAAAAGCTGGGTGTTTAGGTTTTGAACACATGACCTATGGTTAAAAAACCTTTGAATATGTCTTTTTAACCAAAAAATCACACTTTTTATTGAAATATTTATTAAGTGACTATTTTAAAATACCTATTTCTCTAGCGGTTCAAACGGTTAAACCAACATTTTAGACTTGACCGGATGCCTTTTGGTTCGCCTTCTGGTCCGGTTTTGAAAACATTGCTACATACACACCCATTTTTATGTCAAAATTTGAGTTACACCCCCACTTTTTAAAAATTTGACTTTACCACCTAACCTGGCACTTGACTTAAAAGTGGGGGTGTAACTCAAATTTTAATATAAAAGTAAGTGTGTGTGTGTGTGTGCGCGCGCGCGCACGGGGGGGGGGGGGGGGGGTGTTAGTCACGATCAAGCCATTGGGGGGGGTAAAGTCAAATTTTTAGAAATGTAGAGGTGCAACTCAAATTTTGACATAAAAGTGCGGGTGTGAGTAAAAAAACCCTCCCATCAAAGCGATATTATGCCTTCTCATAGTATTTTTATTTTTTATTTTTTTTGTAGGGGGGGGGGGGGCGCAATTATCTATTAGTGCTTAAGGCACAAGAAAGGCTAAGGTTCAAATATTACATTTCCATGTAATATTGTCACACAAGAGCACAAATAAACTCGCAGAAGATAAACCGCTCACAAAGACGGAAAGGAATTCTCAAGATTCGATTACACAACCTATTGGATGGAGGGGTAGGTGCTTTGCCACTAGTGTGGGGGGGGGTTTCTGGTGGAAGTGGTCCGATTGGAAGGCATAATCTAACAATCCAAAGAACACAAGTGGACTAGGATTACGTGGAAAAACCCTTCTCAACGTCGAAGGAAAAAAACCATAGGGTGGGGGAGAGAATGCACTATTAAGCCACAACAAATTACAAGCACGCACCCTAACCCGATTACACTCAGAGAGGACCGACCTCCCAAAATGCCGACCTTTATAGTCTCTCTCTCTCTCTAAAGCTTCGAAAACTCAGGAATGCAATGGGCAGCACCTCCTCCAGAATTTGGGTCCTTCTCTCTGAAGGGGTAGGTCCCCTTTTTATAGTGCTTCGGGGTGACAGCTGAGGCGCTCCGTGCAGGGTGACATTGATGATGTGTTCCCGTAACTTGCTCAACTGTCTGCGTGCGGGCGACGTGTCGCCTGGCAGACGCTCAGTAGTTATGACCGGGGTGCTACTTCCCGTACTGGTCGAACAAAAATCTCGGAGCGTGGGTTGCCTTCCCGTAACCGTCGCTAGCCCGAGATTCTCGGGAATAACTTTTGCACGATCTTGGCACGTGGGCTCATTGCAGAAATATCGAAACTTTTCTGGGTCAGAAAGAACAGGATCCCTTTGGAGCGCACGCGGCCTGTCAGCCACAAAGTGCTCGGTTGGCCCGCGACGAAGTTTACGACCAGCCTCTACTCGGGCAAACGAAGTGCTCGGCCTGTCTTCCCTTGAGTAGACGAAGTGCCCAGCCGGCCTGTCCCGGGTGAGCGAAGCGCATGGCCGGCTAGCGATGAAGTGCGCGGCCGGCCCACGACAAAGTTTACAGCCGGTCTCTACTCGGACAAACGGAGCGTGCGACCGGGCAGCGACGAAGTGCGTGCCTTGCCCGCGACGAAGTTTACATACTCGGACAAATAGAGTGCGTGGCTGGCCTGTCCCGGGTGAGCGAAGTACGCTGCTGGCCAGCGACGAAGTGCGCGGCCGGCCCGTGACGAAGTTTACAGCCGGTCTCTACTCGAACAAACAGAGCGCTCGGCCGGCCTTCCTTCTAGCGAAGCGCGCGACCAGCCTGTCCCGGGCGAGCGAAGCATGCGGCCGGCCTCCAATTGTCAAGGTGCAGACAATACCCCCTCTTGATTGGTCAGTATCTACTTTCCGGCTGATCGGGATTATTCCTCCTTCCACCAAGCGTGTCGCCATGCAGGGGGCATGCACAACGATGATAGCGTGATTGCTCCGATTTACATGCCAAAAGAGATCAATTTTCAACTATCATGCTCCGAGTATCATAAATGTCATTATGATTTTCTTCATTCATGCGCCACATGGCATCCCTATAGTTCCACAAGATGTAGAAACTATAAGCTCATCTAGAAAACCATGGTTTGTTAAAGAAAATTTCGAATGAATAAAAATTTTCCTATATAAAAACTCTTTTTTCTAGACTTAGTAAAAAAATAGCATTTCACATTTCTACATTACTTTTACATGATTTCAAACTTACACAATTTTCTTGTTTTAAGTCAGTTTTCAAAATCATTTGAAACATTATTTTAACGATAAGCTAATTTTTATTTTTAAAACATATTTACCTACAAAACATTTCAAAAACATAAATCAAAACCGGACTAAATAAGACTGCACAAGAACACAAAAGACTCACAGGCTCAAGAACATAGAATGCATGCTATGTGAAACTCTACACCCTTAAATAAAGTAGAAAATTTATCTGAGTGTTTTAAAATATTTATCTATGCTTGATTTATGACTATCCAGATTTTTATTAAAAAATTCCATCGAAAATTATAAGTGTTATTGTTCATGTTATCCTTTTTGTTGCAATAATTTTGATCGGATTTGTGGTTGAATTTTTTGTGGATCGATTGTGTTGTAATTCACTAATTGAGAATCACTAGGTGTTTAAGGGCACAACTTTTTTGCACAAATTATCTCGGTAAGCTCTAAAATCTCAAGCAATGATTGAATAAACAAAATTGTAGCCATGTTCCGGCATCTGTGTGCACACATGCTCGTACAAGGGAACATCAACACATTGTTGTGGGGAGGAAAATATGGATCCTCCTTGGCACACCCGATCGTCAGGCAGAGCTTCGACTGCCTCCGTCGCCTTTCCACTAGAACCCGTAAAAAGACCGAGACTCACCTCCGAACCAAGGCCCCTCTGACGCTCAAGTCAGGAAAGGGAATCACTACCGAATGTCTTCCAGGATTCGGGAGCGAAAAATTACTTCTCTAGGGTTTGAATTGCTTACCTTCCCATGAAGGGGCGGGATTTCTTTTGTAGATTTACGTGAGTGCAATCGTTGCAGTCTATCCTCCGATGATCTCGAGTCAGTTATGGTGGATCGCCTCCGATCGGACGTCATTCAAACCTTTTCTTCTATACTTCGGTGGATTGTGGGCGTTACACCTCATTGCGAGTAACCCACGATCCCAACGGGCAAGCTATCCTCGAGATCGCCCAGCCTGGCGTGCATCCCGACCGTTACAATATCCTTCGATCTTTCCTTGCCTAATGGCGTCCTCCGGCACCGATTAGGTCGGGCCCTTCGTTCGTTCGGGTAGTCCAGTTAGGTGCACGATCCGATCAACTTCCTCCCCACCCTGGTTTCTGCTGAGGAGCCCGAGCTCCCTTGATTTCCCGCCTTGACTCGGTCTTTTGCTAATGGTGCGGCACGCAAACCGGGTCTAGGCGATCTGGACCCAGTTAGGCCTACCAGGCCCATTGGGTCCCAATGCTGGACCAAGCCGGGTGGCCCAACTGTACACGTGTCATCATCTGGTGGGCGTGACAGAAAACCCCTTCTACAGCTGTGAGGCACCGTCGGTCCGCATCGGGCACATTGGTTGTGATCGGGCTTCAGCCGTGGGTCGACGACGTCAAGATCGGAGTTGAGGTCGTTGGGATCCAACTTTTAGGTCAGAAAAGACGGTATCGAGTTAAACAGTTCTCGGATTGGTACAAGGCCGACAGTAGTCCATCGATGATCGAGCTCTCATCAACGGTGAATTCAGGTGCTCGGATTAAGGATGATTGCAATGCGGTAGTGCCGGAGTAGGCTCGCCGGAATCGGTGCGACAAACATATCTGGTTGCCCGTGCTAGAGGTAGGGATCGTAGGTGCAGCGCACTACGGAGTGGGATGCGGCGCACTCAGGTCCGGGGGACGGTGAGGCCATGTAGGAGTAGATCGGGACCCCTGGCGACACACATGTATGAGGTGGGAGAGGGTTAGGGTTAAAAAAAACCAAATTTTTTTTCCCAAATGACCCACAACTCGATCACATGTATATTGGTGAGATTGACCCAATTGCCTTTTACATTACTTTTCTGACCCTCCACACGTGCTAAATGTCCCGCATGGACAACCATTAAACTTTTGCGACCGTTTTACCCTGATGATGTAAAAACCCTTAGATAAAGAGTTTTAAAAAATGATTCATTTTCCCCATTTGAAATTCTGCTCACTTCAACCGCCCCTCTTCACAGAAGATCGTGAATCTAGTGCCATCAGTCGTCTCCAACTCCAGACACCGAAGTGTTAGTTAACGGATCGTTCTTTCAGGGTTCCATTACACGTCTTTCATCCAGTGCCTTGTCGCCTGCTACTGAGCAAGAGGTCATCCGTCGTAAATGATCAATGTACTTATCCTCACACTATGACGTTACTTGATTCAAAACTCTAATATGATAGATGATACCCTAGTTGGATACAATTTAAAAGAAATCTTAACATTAATCACCAGAAACCCTAGACACCCTGTTGTCCTAGACGTAAAATAAACAGTAAAAAATTATCATTTAAGCACATTTGGAGCTCCATTTCATTTAGTCTAGAGTTTCATGCTAATTAAGGCACATCTATAGCCAGGACCAATAACTCATAGCAATGTATATGCGCTGGCACAATACATGCCAAAAACTATAAAAGTTGCTATTGCACCGAAGCATATAATCTGCACCGTCACATAAGTTGTAATGTGTGCCGGGGCATGTTAACTCTCTCTAGATGCATCGGCGGTATTTTAACTACCCTTTTTATGTGTCAGCGTATTTTAACTGCCCTCTATATGCGCCAGTGCATTTTTACTGCCTTCTGTATGCACCACGTATTTGAGAAGTAACATGCGATGAGTTTGAGTATGTTTGTATATATGCTATGTAGATGCCACAATACATGCCATTCTTTTTCTTTCTTTTTTTATTAGAAATATGGATTCTCTTTCTTTCTTTCTTTTGCTTAAAATTTTGGTTTAGGTACATTTTCTTTCAATTTGTGGGGGAAATGGTACCCTATCGAGTTATCGATCGCAATTCAGGAAATAATATTTTTTTTTTATTCAAACCTTCGGTTTTTGTTTTCTTTTTTTCTAATTTTTTCTCTATTGTATTTTGTGAATCTGTTTGCATTTTTCTTGGTGAATTTCTCACAGGGAGATGAGTTATCACAGTCACGTCCCCCACGTCCACCACCACACCCCGCACGTGCATCACGACACCCCGCACGTCCACCACCACCACCCACAGCAGCAGCACCACCCCCCGCAGCGAGAGCACCACCACCACCAGATGGAGAACCAACACCATCAACATCAACCTGGAGACGGCGGCTCATCAAATGGGATGGTTGGATTCCTATATGTGGTCTTCAACCCATTTCGGAAATGCTGGGGCTTGGATAAATGCAGACGTTGCGCGACGGCCACAGCAGTGAATTGGCTTGATTTATTAGGTCAATTAGCTCAAAGCTTTGATTCAGGATCTCTTGGGATTTGAATGTAAGGGTGATGGGATAGCAAGAACTGATGGGACTCAGTTGATGTCAGTTTATATTAGGGATGTGCATCGGTTTGAAACCGGTCTTTTTAGGCAAAACCCGAACCGATCCAATCTTGGTAGGTTTTGAGGATTTTCAAACCGATCTTAACCGAACTAAGATTGGAATCCAATCCAATCCACTTAAAGTTGGTTTGGATTGGATTGGATGGTCGGTTTAGGCTTTGCACCATGTTCTTATTGGATTTTTTTTCTCATTCTATTAGGACCTATTTCAAACTTAAAAAATAATAATTGTTCTCAAATCATTAGGCTTAAATAAGAGTTTTAACTGATTTTGAGTTAAATAAAGGGTATATGAGGACATATGATATGTTTAATAAAATATTGTATATATATACATATGTCGGCTCGGTTCGGTTTAGGTCGGTTTTAAATTTACAAATCCGTCATCCGATCCAATCATGTCGGTTTTTAAAAAACCCAATATGACCCGATCCATTGAGTGTGTTGAAACCGATCGAAATTGGTTGGTTTGGTCGGTTTGATTAGTTTGGTTTGGATCCTGCACACCCGTAGTTTATATCAAGTAATTTGAACCTAGTTATTCCTCTCTGGTAAAATAATTCTATATCAGATTTGTGATTTTCCTCTACTCAGTTTATGCTTCATCTTGTACGTCGGCGCGTGTCAGTAGTGCCAATGTTATCGAGAAACTCATGTGTGCGTTCTTGTGGGGGAATAGGAGCTCTACCTATTGTGTGTTATTGTTATAATTGAGTTTTAATTTTTTAATATATTTATTGAAGAGTTATTCCTACTATTACATGTTACCCAATGTATGATCACCAGGTTCGTTGAGTCTGGTCGGATACCCGCACGCATGTAAACGTTACTCGATAGTGAATGATTTTTAGTGTGGGAATCGTTACTGCATGCGTTGGACTTTGAATGGGGAGAACGTTTCGTTGAGGTCATCTATATAAGAGAGGGTTTAGGGAAGCCAAAGACACATGAGAGTCCCTAGTCTTTTTCCCTTGTGTTGGAAAGGAAGGCATATTGTTGTATCATGGGGTGCATACGTCAAGGAGGCCGGGAGCACCTTCGGATGATCACCAGAGCGACAACGTTCTTGGTTCCAGGACATCGTCTTCATACACGAGCCTTTTCTATCTCTTCAACCGATAAGTTCTCAAATCTTCTTCTCGCTTTTCACCAAAGCTGCATATCTTAGTAGACAACTTCTAGATTTATCATCAATCTGATAGGCAACCACTAACTCCCCCATTATACCTAAGGGCAGTGGAGCCATTTGTGACTTTCGCCCAATGAAACAAGCCTTGATGGACAAGAAGGTTCTCTAAAATGCTAGTAGGAAAGAGGGAATCTGGAGCTTCTTATTCGCCTCAAATACAACATCATTTCCAACACCTAGGAACATAGTAACAAACTTGTCATTCGAGAATAATTTGGCGAGGGGGCAAAATTCGGAGTTCAAAGAAAAATCAAAAAAGTTCGGAGCAAGTTCAAAAGTTTGTAACATAAATCATAAAAAATCTAATATTATACTAGTTTTTCTTTGCATAAATGGATTTCAAAACATATGCTTATAATTAAAATAAAATAAATATCATATAAAAATAGCCAAATTCATTAATTACAAATGAAACCCATATTATTTGGGAAAACCTTAGGGCACTAAATATTTCGGAGAACAATTTGTTTACCTTTAAGTTCATGAATTATTTATAATTTTTTAAAAATTTGGAGAATATTGGTACTCTACCTCGGAGTCCCCCACCCCCCAATGGCAGATACATAATTTTCTTATAGGGGGACAGGGTATAAATGGTCGACTATCAATGATATATACACATACTTGACCGTGAACCGATACATACACATTGAGTAGGTCACAGATGAGTTGAAGCCCATACTGTTCTTTTTTTCTTTATGAACCCGCAGGCTGTCAGAGGACATGGTGCTGGAGAATGGGCTCAAGGAGGTTCAGAGGTCGAAACGTGGGATGACACCATAACTGCCACTTTTATTAAATTTTATAATCTCGTGAGCTTGACATCAACGAGCAAACAAGTCAACAATGGCCTTGCAATAAAGTTCGCTCCACAGTGTCCATATGGGAGTCGAACATGGAACCTCTCCAAGAAGGGAGATAGGAAGTACCGTACCACTCGAACAAGCGGCCCAAACTATGGTATCTGCTCAGTTCGACGCCAATATCGTTATGCGATATGTCGTCCTCACTAAACTTTAGCTAGGGAGGATGCATCCTAAATCAACATAGATAGGCTTCAACACCAATTCCCACCATGTGTCCCATCCACCTCACATAAGCAGCAGAGAAATACTACAATAAGACGTCCTCTCACCCCAACAATGGCCGACATAAAATTCGTAGCATAAGATACGAGATATCCAATAGCCGCCAATGCGGCCAACAAAAAATCACACATATCAAGGATATCTAATGACTGCTATTGCTTGGACAAAGAGCTGGAGTTTTTATCAAAGTTTATGGGGGCAACCGCCCCCCCTAGGCCCCATGTAGCTCACAGCCCATGCCTCTCTCTCTCTCTCTCTCTCTCTCTCTCTCTCTCTCTCTCTCTCTCTCTCTCTCTCTCTCTCTCTCTCTCTCTCTCTCTCTCTCGTGTTGAAAGCAGTCTACCATGGGATCCCGATGGTGCGCTGTGGGGGAAAAATCTTCGTGCCGATCCGAAGACTTCACTCCACCAGTCAATTGAAGTTGAGTGGTAGATCTGTTGATTGAAAGGTGGCTTCGAAGGTCGATGCTTTGGTGACTTTGAGTTAACACTTCCGATATGCAAACAGAGAGAAGATTGACACAAGATGTGATCTCGGAGTTCAGCCGAAGCCTACGTCTCCGTGCTATAGGGAGCAACCCGAATTCACTAACTCTTTGTTCGTCGTGACCTCGACAGGCCGAGTGTCACTGAAGTGTCTCCGAACTCTTCAGAGACAAGAAGAAGATCGAGGATGTTTGGAAGATAGAAAAGCTGGGATTCTAGAGCTCTGGGATTCTAGATTCTGTTCTCTGGTTTCTAAAATTAGATTTCAGATATTGGTTCTGGATCCTTTTACATTTGAAGGCTCTACTATTTATAGGAAACTTTGGAAGGCAATCTGGGACAAATGATGGTTTTTGCTCTTGTATCTGGGGATCCTCCAGGCAGGGCTGGTGGGTCCCACAGTAGTCTCTGGGGATCCTTCAGGCAGGGTTGGGGGGTCCTGCGGTAGTCTCTGTAGACCCCCCAGGCAGGGCTGGTGGGTCCCACGGTAGTCTCTGCGGACCCCCCAGGCAGGGCTGGTGGGTCCCGCGGTAGTCTCTGTGGACCCCTCGGGCAGGGCTAGTGGGTCTCGCGGTAGTCTCTATGGACCCCCCAGGCAGGGCTGGTGGGTCCCGCAGTAGTCTCTGTGGACCCCCCAAGTAGGGCTGGTGGGTCCCACAGTAGTCTCTGTGGACCCCAAGGCAGGGCTGGTGGGTCCTGCGGTAGTCTTTGTGGACCCCCCAGGCAGGGCTGGTGGGTCCCGCGGTAGTCTCTGTGGACCCCCCAGGCATGGTTGGTGGGTCCCGCAGTAGTCTCTGTGGACCCCCAAGGCAGGGCTGGTGGGTCCCGCCGTAGTCTCTGTGGACCCCCAAGGCAGGACTGGTGGGTCCCGCAGTAGTCTCTGTGGACCCCCCAGGCAGGGCTGGTGGGTCCTGCAATCTCTGGGGATTTTCATCAAAATTTGCACCCACATGCGCAACAACCTTTCTTCTTGTTTCTATAAGGATTCCTAGCTTGATGTGATGAGGGATCCGTGGATTGACTCCACACTTTTGTCGACCCGAACGCTTGCCACGTTCAGTTGCCGAGAAAGTTTTGCGGGAAAGTAATTCTTTGGAAAGGTAAGGATAGGAAAAGAAAATTTTATTTTTAGCTAAAGTTTTGTTGTCTAGAAAAGAAATTAAGAATTTGATTTTTCTTTTTCTTTCTTTTTTTTCTCAATATTTTTGGAAGGAATACTAGTGGCCTTTTGATGAAGAACTGTTATTTGGAAAGAAAAAAAATAATTTTTTTTTGTGAGGATTATATTTTCTCAACAAACAAACACCTATTTTTGTAGAAAAATTAGTACTTTCTTTTCCTTTCATGTTCTTGACCAGCAGCCAAAGGCAACCTACAGAGCGTGATTTTCAACTATTTGGGCACCACCTCACAACCCAAATCCTTCTAACTAGGGGTGCAACTGTTGGAAATCTAATCGTTCTATACTAGCAAACTTAGGAATTAATCAAATTCTTAATATTAAATGATTGATTGTTTAGCAATTATAATATTTGCAAGCAAATGCACATGACAAATTTCTTTTAGAAATTGTTTGCCAAGGCAGAGCAGGTTTTATGGAACCGTCATTCACCTTGCCGAACTTTTCTAAAAGAGATAAATAGACTATCTAAATTATCTCTAATTATTTAATGTTTAGAATTAGATGCAAATCGTTTTTCAATGGATCTACTACTAGCAAGAAATTAGAGTTAGAAACTCTAGCTTGATTGTCGAAGCACGCTAGGCGTTGTCCCAAGAAACTTATTACCCCCTCGTGCGGGTCTCGTGGCAATGGTTCTCGGTGATACGACGACCCCGGTCAGGCGACCTCCTTCTCGTCGGCACGACTTCAAGAAGGTTTTGCGAACCTCGTGAACTTTCAGGAACCCAGCGACTCGATGACGATCTTCTCGAAGCAGGGAGGCAGCACCGCAGCAGAGCTTTGGTCCGAGAGAGGGAGTCTCTTCGGAGCAAAGGGGCAGCACCACAGCATCACGACACGAGAGAATGGGAGAGGGAGAGGCAGTAAGCAGGAAGGAATTCCGATATTCGGACTATACCCATCCCATGGCTGTATCGGGCCTTATATAGGCCTCGGGCTGTTAATGGGAGGCTGAAAGAGGGGAGCGGTTAATGGGATGCGATTAAGCCCATTAACCTCGCACATTACAGCTCGCAGAGAGCCTGTCCGTAACGGCTAGCATGCAGCGCTTCTCGCGTAATGGCTAGTGTCCCAAATAAAAAATAATAAATAGTGGAGGACTTAAAAGCAAAAAACAAAAATAGGGCAGGTGCGGACCAGCCCATTTCGGAGGTGCTATCGTGTCCGGGTCCGCGGGCGCACACACACGCGCCGCCCATGCCCAAGCCCGGCTCGACTCGGCACGCACGCGCGTGCGTGTGTGAGCTAGTGAAGCCCCTCCTCTAGTGTGATGTCTAGTGGGGGGAAGTGGGCAATCATATTTAAGTTGGTAGGGGATTTCTCCCCTTACTGATATGGGACTAAAACCCATTGTTTTGTGTGGTTTTAAAACACACACCCAACAGCAACTTGGGTCGGGTAAAACCGAGAACCAAATCAACCCGACCCACCTAAATGGGCTGGGCTGGTTCAGATATTTTGACTAAATGGATTGGTTCGGTTCTATGTTTTGTAGATCCAACTTAACACGAGTTTGTTCCTAGTTGGGGCTTGGGTAGACCCAATCCAACCTGAGAACCAAACTCATTATATTATGCCACATATATCTAAGTAACAAGTGACGTCGGTTTTGTGCTGACTAGGCAAAACGGAACAAAAAAGCTGACTAGAACAAGCTGACTGGACAAAAATGAACCGAATAGATTCGTTCAAAAATCAACACATGATCTCTTATTGGTTTCAATTCCCAACCCATTTAAACTGCACTAAACCCCTAAAATCCCGGCCCATTGAAACTGTACTAAACCTGACCGTTCATCCCGTGATTATTATTCGCATCAACGGCTATTAACCCATCTACTGAAATTTCGGCCGCCCCAAACCATTGGGTCGATCTCGAGGTATCCGTTCAAACAGAGACAGCTGTGATTGATCGATTATAGGGGGAGGGGGAGTTGGTCGCGTTCAGGTGTGTTGCCGTCAAAGGCGGCCCGTTGTAGTGACGACAGGAACGGGCATGCACTAGTATGTCACGGGTTTGGACTACATCACACTAGCACCCAAGTAAACGTTAGTTGTTTGCTAACATTGAACCAACTACCAAGAGAACTCAATAGGTAGCTAAAACCTAAAGTCCATCGTGGACCTCCAGCGTGCTAGTAAATAGCCAATGACTATTATTTTTTAAAACCAACTACCAACCCAACTTTAGTGTGGGCTGGGTTCGTCCAGGTCTATGCCCAAGTCAGATTGGTTTGGGTTTCAATATGGTAGAACCGAACTATTTCGGTTCGATTCTGGATTGGCTCAAACCCAAACCAACGCGACCCGAGTAGCAACCCTACTTCTAAACCGAGTAAGAGATACAGAGAGTGTCAAATTCCAATTTAGCATCAAGTCAAGAGCGCGTCCAATGTAACTCGTCATTTTTTATTGTTCCTCCAATACTAAATGTTATACCGTTAGTTATATCAGTTTAATTTATTCAACCATACCTACTTGATGGTTGCACTCCTTTTGCCGGTAATGGGTAACCCGATAACCTGATCCATATCCGGTCCAAATCTTCTACGTTTGGATTTCGCAAGCCAGATTATAGTATACGGTTATAATATGTTTGATAAATAATATATTATCAAACATATTATAAATTATATAATAAACTAGCGTCAATGCTAGACCGCCGCCACCACCTCCACCACAGAGCCGGCCCTGAGCATGGGCACTATGGGTGCCCTTCACAGGCCCCGCAATCAGGGGGCTCCAAAATAAAATTTTATGTATACTCCACTTGTAAAGAATGTCTGCTCCACTTGTAAAGAATGCCCCAAATATCTGGATTTTTGTCTTATATTTGGACCCAAAACCTAAAAAGATAGCTGTAGGTTCTGCACGAAACCCCAGTGTGCAAAACAATATTGTCCGTTATCCACACAGTGCTCCATACTACTGTGTGGTTTTTTTTTTTTTTTGAGCATCCCTCTCGGTGAATGAGGGGGGGTTCGGCCTAGACCCCTACCGGTTTATTAAAAGAAGGGCAAAAAGAACAGAGAATGCCTAAGAGGCATCGACACCCGAGGTGTACCCCCCACCAACACGGGCTAACAAAAAAGCCCTGCACAACAAGCAAGAAAAAAGAAGACAACAAGCCGAAAGTTCTAAGGCTCAGAAGCCCTCGATCTTTCCATTTCACGGAATAGAGCTAGGAGCGATCCCGAGTTTTTCTCCGTGATGGAGAGGCCGGCAGCCGAAGCTACCTCGAGGATGGTTCTGTCCTCCAGCAGGTTGATGGGTAGACTCAGATCCGCTCCATCAAGATTAGACAGCTGATCCTTAAGATCTTGCATGAGTGGGATCTTCGGTCGTGGTGGTCGGCGGTGGAAGTTAGATTCAAGGGCTCGAGATTTGGCTCGGAGCGAAGCCCTGGCTTCAATCGTGTCAGATCCTCGGTTAGCTAATCTAGGACTGCGGCGACTTAGCCCCCCCTCCACTAGGCCTCCAACTTGAGTAACCCCATCATCTGAGGGTGAGGCCCCCCCATTAGAGGCTCCACACTCACTAGAAGGCTCTATAATAGTTGGTCTCTCCTCCTCGCTAGTTGTGCTTTCTGCTCTCATACCAAGTACTTCTGCCCGCAAATCAGGAGCCACATCTCGCATAACATCAGCACAAGCCGCACCTGTTGCGATAGAACCAGCAGCACATTCTGCTTGCATAGCAGTTTCCATTTGCCGCTCAACAGTAGCCTGAACAACATCAGCCTCGGACAGCGCATCAACAGATCTTGTAACAGCTCCTCTATGGCATATCTCAGCCTGCGTAACATGAGCAGTCGCTTCCTGAACTACCAAAGAAGCAGCAGTTTCCTCACCAACTTCTTCAGCAGCTTCAGCAACAGCACCTTCACACTCCTCCACAGGTGAAACATCATCAAACACAGCATCTACAGTATTAAAATCTCGTGTAACACCAACAGGTTCAGCTACTACAGCATCTCTGGATCCAGAAATAGTAGCATCATATGCAACTCCCGCCGTATCACTTACAGCCGCGACCCTAGACTCATCACCCAACACATCAAAACGAGACCCTGTCCGCACAACCACAGAAATTGGAGACTCCTTTACCCTGGATGAATGAGCCCTGTCGATAGTGTGCCACCCACCATCCACAACGCCCTTACCTTTGGATGAGGAGGGATCATTCCTCCTACCAAAATTCCTTTCCTACACAATTTTTGGTTGCCAAATTTGGCTAATCCTATCATTGACTAACTTTGGATGCTTCGTGCAATCTTCCCCACTATGGTCGAAAGTCTTGCAAGGTTTACAGCGAGTTGGGATCCAGTCGAACGTGACCGGTTGCCAAGAAAGAAACTCACCCTTCTCATTACGAGCTTGAACCCGGTTTGGAAGCGGGTCTTCAACATTGATCTCCACGCAGATCCTCGCAAATTGAGCCCGAGTGCCTCCAGCTGTAGCTTGGTCCATATAGATGGGGGTCCCAAAAGTACTCCCCAACCGACTAAGCATGGGCTCAGTCCATAAGTCTCCCTCAAGGTTGGGAAAGTTAGCCCAAATTGGGATTTTTGGGACAACCTCCCTATCCCTGCACATACCTCTTTCCCATTTTCTCACAATTAGAGGTCGACCTTGAAAATGCCACACTCTTCCTTCAAGAATTCGGTTGAAATCGGCCTCTAACTCGAATTTAAACCAAAAAACTCCATTATCTCTAGATAAGATGTCCAAACCTCCTGTTGGTTGCCAGGTGCGCATTATAAAGTTTTTGAGATGTTGGTAGTATGGCCGCCTCCCTAGCACAAAGCCAACCAACGTATGCTCCCATCGTTTCGCATTGGCTTCTAGTTCGATAGTTGGGCAAATAGCCACCTTCTGTCCTTCAAAGACTCCGGGTTCAATGAAACGCAACCGAAGTTTCTCCGGGGAAAGCAAAGGCGAAGAGGCCACTGGATTACCCTCCCAAACTCCCATTCTACGACTCCCTGCTCCAACCCTACCTGTTTGATTAACCTTTACTGCAGAACCTGAAACCTGGACTGGTTCAGGCATTTTAGCATACACCTGGCATCCTGCAGATTTGCAAGCAGTGTTGCTGGACGGAACAGGATCTTGGCCATCGAAATTCCCACCTGATTGAGTCATCTTCTCGAACAATAGGTGTGCATTAACCCCAGAACCCGAATCACAGCAAACTTCCTTCTCACCACCCTTCATCACAGCATGACCCTTCTTCTTTGGGCTGTATTGGGAGTAGTGGAGAGGTGGGAACTCCTCCTCATCCAGAGCCGCTACCTCTGCTGAATCTCTTGCTAAAGAAGATTCTGAAGTCAATCGGGATGAACTCCTAACAGACGTTGGCTCAGCATCAAAACAACCCCCGCTGGCAGCAAAAGCTACAGCAATGAATCCATCAAGACCAGGCGCAGCCGGCGGGGAAAAGAGGTCTCGGATCTCCCGATCTTCAGGATCCGGCCCTGGTATCTTACTCCCCACCATTGGAGATGAGGAGGAGCATCCATGGCTACCCGCCGCCAACCCCGAAGCCGCCGGGACCGAGAGGGTAGGAGGCGCAAGTGGAAGCCCACTACACCCGTCCCTCTCTCCGAATCCAGGAGGTAGCTCTGGAGGGGGCTCTGGAGGCTCTGGAGGGGTCTTCGGAACCATGGAAGATATTTGATTGAGTCTTTCTTCGGAATTCGCTACTGTGTGGTTGTTTCGTAATCTATGTGCCGATTGTTTGACGTGATCTCCACAGGGCTTCTGTTTCTCGATCCGTAGCACGATGCTTCCGATGTCATCCGACGAATCGTCTGATATGTGTGCGACTCGTGGGATCCTCACTCCGTATCCGCCAGACAAAGGGCAAAAAAATTGATATATCATATGATACCGCAAAATTTTATGATTTTTTTGAGACAGCTATATACTGGGTGAAAATTTCAGCTGATTTTATTTTCAGTATCCCGAAAAAAAAAAGATATTCCATAAAAATTATACAAAATATCTGGATTTTTCGTTCCGAGACCACACCTGACGCACAGGCAACAAAACCCGCTGTTACCAAGTCCGAATCCGAGTCCGAGTTCTAGCCCTAGGCCTAGCCCTAGTCGGTCTTGCAACTGGCCTGGCCGTGCCCAAACACAGTCAGCAATGTCCTGACAGCTCTGTTTGGCTGACAAGTGTAAACTCAGGAAAGGCTATTAAAGCGTGCGACCAGGGAGACTGTAGCGACCAGGGAGACGTCCCAATCGTCCCACTTGATGGGTCACTTTGGGTCCGTTCGCCCAATGGACGGAGAGCGACCTCTCATGGGCTGCGAGTGGGTGACTCGCACGATGGAGACGGGGGCCCTGGTTTGGGCTTCCAATAGACAGAACGGGGGTACTTGTCAGTAGGGGTGGCAATCCTTGACCCGACCCGATCCCGACCCCAAGTTAGCGGGCTTGGGTTTGGTCTAAACGGGTTCGGGTCATAACAGGTTGACCCGATTGACCCGTTTATTTAATGGGTCGGTTTCGGGTTTGTACTTATAACCCGATTGACATGACTTAACTCGTTTACCAAATGGGTCGTGTCAACCCGACCCGAGCCAACCCGAATGAACCCGACCCAACCTGACCCAACAGGCCCTATCCGACCAATCTTGGCCCAACCCGATAGGTTTTCATGGGTTATGTTGACCCAACCCGACCCGACCTATTTAGTAAACGGGTTTAACGGGTCGGGTTTGGGTTTAAGTTTTTGACCCGTTTATTAAACGGGTCGGGTTCAGGTTGGATGTTTTGCCCTTATACCTATGTCTCAACCTGACCCGAACCCGACCCAACGGGACCCATTGCTACCCCTACTTGTCAGTGGGACTCATGCTAATGTGAGTTAGGGATCCTGCATTCCTAGGAGGGTCCCTAGATTTCTCACAACCCATTTTCTTTGGGGGTATTAAGTTGTTTAGGCTGTGTTTGGCTTAGTAGAATCGGCTCGCTACCACCTTGCTATTGTCGAAGCGGATCCCACTTTCCCCTTGTTATATGTATTTTAGGTTAGCAGAATGAAAATCTGCCTTGATCAAGCCATTGAGTGCCGGTCGAGTGTAAAATTTGGACAGCGGATCACAAACGGGTAGATGCGAAGAGCCACGTGAAGAAAAAACTTATCCAGACGTGCCCTTTAACCAGCGAGTAGTATCGTGAATCATCCAGAGGTAAGGATGCTAATTTTATGCAGTGTTAAGTTCAATATTCGGGAAAAATTAGATGCATGAAAGTTTGTATGAAGACAGATTACCGTCGTTGTCTTCAAAATTGTTGGCACGCCATCACTTATGTCTCTTTTTTTTTTGTAGGAACTATGTGGGTTCTATTCATGATGCCCCCAACCAAAAAAAAAAAGATTATTGGTGCAATTATTTCAGTTCTCTTGCTCTTTAGTTGCAGAGAAGAGGTATAGTTAGAAATAGAGGAAGAAAATAAAAAAAGAAGCTTATGATTTATGAGGAGTGATAAAAACATCAACACAAGCTTTATTAACCCCTTCGATATGAGAAAAACTATTGGAGGTAAAACTACGAGATAAGCCCGCAGTCGAATACTATGTTATGTATCCATCATTGTAGGAAAAGATCTGCATCCTACAGAAGATGGAACAAATCTGATTCACCCTGAATGACAACTCATGCAGAGTCGATGAAAGTCATGATAAAATTAACCACTAGGGGATAAGAGAAATGGCAAGCAATTGATGCTTGGGTGAGGAGGTTGTGTGCTCGACTCCTTCCCCCGTGACTTACGTAGTAGTGAAGGAATGCGGTGGAAAATTCCAAGTGGGCCGAACTTCACTCCTGGAGGGATTAGTCTAAGACCGAAGTGGCCCATAGCTCGAAAAATTTCAATACACCCGACAACCTCAAGAAAAAACAAAAAAATAGTCAAGATGGTATGAGAATGCTAGATAACTTCTATTTTTTTTTCAACTTTTCCCTAAGGACCTTTTGATGTAATCAAAATCCACCCACCCACCCACACACTAGATGGAGGGATTTACAGACAATGTTCCAGTTGAAAAGGTGCAACCCTTTGTTGTTTTAATTTATTCTCCCACAAAAATTGTCTCATTCCTTTCTCCAAAATGTGGGTCACCCTTTTTGGCACCCACGTACAGCAAAAAGTACAGATATGGACATGAAGCATATTGCTGCTTTGATCAAGATAAAAAGGTCGAAGGAAAGCAGTTTGGCTTTCCAGTTTCCACCCAGATATACGCCCCAACCCCCTCCTCTTTTTTTTTTGAGATCGGGTGCCCCCGAAACCTTTTGGGCAATGGCCCACTTCAAGCTTGGACTAATCCCATCCACCGGGGGAGAAGTCCGACTCACTCGGCAATTCCCACTCCACTCCTAAATAAATCAAGGGTAAGAGGAGGAATTGAACCCACAACCTCCTCAGTCCTCACCAAATCATCAGTTGCTTTGCCAACTCTCCAATACCCTGGCGTAGCACCATGCTGATGAGATCTGAACATTAATCGTTTGCTGGGATGTGCTTACCCCCCCATATGGTTGCGGGAGCATTTTTGCTACCCGATTAGGCCCAATCATGGTATGCCACTTCGTCCAAAACCAAGGACATAATGGTCAAGTGCAGTCTCATAGCAAGTATGTTCTCGTCTTTGGACGATGTGGCGCACACGACTTAAAAGCAAAGGACAAAACAGATACGAGGATAAAGGATCCCCTTGCTAGAACCCCCTGCTAGCTTTGACCTAGCCAGATGGGGCCACGATAAGGAAAATGTCAAATGACAATTGTTGTCCCAAGAGTATAGAGAAGGAAAAGGCGCCGAGATGGTTTCAAGTCTTCATGGAGGTCCAGAGCCAAGTTCCACTTGGATTTGAAGTGGGCCAAGGTTCTATCGACAGACTTGAGATCTTTTGCATAGTATGCCTGATTCATCAGTGAGATAGAGGATGTGTTCTTATAATAGTGGTTTTATGAGGAAAAAAGGGATTGTGTTTGAGTAATCTCGATCGAGCCGATCAATCCAAATTTGGGCGGTCTTGGATTGGGATTTTACATGCATGTGTTAGCCTTGGGTTGAAAAATCTCACCAACGCCAGGTGAGTGATTGGTAATGGCTGTTGGTGCCTGTTGGCGGAAACCGACCGCCCCATCCCGCAAATTGCACTTGGGCCAGTGAACTTCAACCCGACCTTGGGTTGGACATTTTATCCCCAATGAGAGAGCTAGTATGGAGACGTTAGGGTATGATCTTTCCATTTTGGAGTTAAAAGCCTCCCCACCTCATGGACCTACGATTACGATCTCGTCAAGAGATAGAGCCCAAAACGTTTTAAGGCCTTGACCAACTCCAGCCAGAGATCCTCGACTAGGGATGTCAACGATGCAATTTAAAACCGAGAACCGCAAAAAACCGCACCGCATGGTACGGTTTTGGTTTGCCAAAATATAAATCCGTCGCGGTGCGGTTTCGGTTTTATCCAAAACCGCAAAACACCGCACCGTTTAGATCATTATAATGTTAAACCGCGGTGCACTGCACAACATGATGCGGTTTCGGTTTTATCCAAAACCGCAAAAAACCGCACCGTTTAGATCATTATAATGTTAAACCGCGGTGCATTGCACAACATGATACGGTTTCGGTTTTACATATGATAAACTGTTGCGATGCGGTTTCGGTTTTGCCCAAAACCGCACCATTGCCATCCCTATCCTCCACCATTTCCTCATTAATCTCCTCACTGCAATGAGCAGTGCAGAGCAGAGCCATGACGTCATGGTGGGCTCCCCCAAGCACGAGCACGGAGGAAACAAGGCAGCCCCTCAGAGGAGGAGAGGGAGTCAATATAAGGTCGTACAGAGCGGCCTCACCCCACCCATTGATTGATTCACCCCCAAAAGCAGGGGCCTTCCCCAAAACCAACACGACCCACATTTATCCAACCCCCCCCCCCCTCTCTCTACAAACCAACGAGACGAAGCGAAGCAGAGAAGGAAGACAGGACGAAGACTAGGGAGGGGAGGCGAGGGGCGCGTGCAGAGGTGGAGGACCATGGTACATCAATGATATTCAGCCATCCTGACGTGGCAGCTGATCACAGCCGTGCGTTTCACCCAGATGTGCCACGTCAGGGTGGCCCGATCAAGATAAGAGACTGGATGGCTGACTAGCAGCTTCTCCGTTCATAGTAGGCTTCCCCCCTCTACAGGTTCAGATCATAGTACATCAGGACGCCAGATAGGGAACACGGCCTACATTCATTCATTCATGCATTCAATACGCCCCGGACCCCCTCTACACGGAATGCATTTACCCTCCGCCCCGTACCCGAAAGCAATGGGACCTTCTCGTTTTTTGTTTTTTTTGTTTTTCTCTCTCTAAATACTAATGGGTCCCACCAGAGCAAAATCATACCTTGGCATTGATAGAAATGGTAGAGAGAGATTATATGGACTTGCCTGTTCTCACTTAAATTGTTGATGAAACCAAGCAAGCACCCAAGGCTGTATGATACTTCATAGCCTCTCTTGCGGTTGCTGCCCACAGATATAGAGTCAGTTCCTGAAGAAGCAATGGGGGGTGCCGGGCTGTGGAAGCTGAAACTGGTAGGCAGTCGGAGGCGGCGGCAGGGGGGATTCGAACCGGGGAGGGAGCGGCGCCATTACAGTGGTAGCAGAGAATCCTGATGATGCTGCAGAAGAAGAGAACAGCGGCGACGGAGACGGGCCGTGCATCGGCCACGACCAGCCGGGGAGCAATGTCGGGCGTACGTCAGCCCTCTTCTCCGTAGCTCTTTCCTGCATTGATCCGGACAAAAAAATAAGGGCATGCTATTGATCAGAAACTCTGATATAAAGAAAAAATTATTGATTAGCTCATAGATGTGGCATGATTGGTGCAACCATGTTGGTTGGGAATATCACTACTTAGGTAATTTATTAAATTTAGTTTTAATCGAATTATGGGAGATAGTACTATACACCAAACCATTAATTTTTTCTGTCATTTTATACATAGGAGGGTGTATAGATGAGTTTAGATTCGTATAGGTGCCCTATTTCATAAGTGATGCCTTCTGATCTGAAAATGTGCCTTCTGATCAAGAGTCACACCTCTAAAAGGGCACCCTGTGAAATATGTACATTCAAATTCTTTAAATAAACGCTGACATCACACTTCTAACATAACGAATCAATCAATTTCTCCCAGTTTGGTGCTCTCTCTCTCTCTCTCTCTCTCATATCCAGAATGGAAGCAAATCTCGCTTTAAAGAAAGATTATACAATACGTGCCTCGAAGCCTAGTTTCTGATTCCATATTTTTAACAATGTTATCTATAGGACAGCGGACATAGGTGCCGAGCAAGGGTTTCACTTGTTCCCACCAAAACCTCTTGCATCAGAGAGCAACCGACATTTCCTTGAGTTCAATTAGCGTACATTATATCTTCCAAGGATAACCATAACAATCAAGCCTTGTACCATCAATTTGGGACAAGTTTTATGAATTTTTTTTCACAATCATTCATCTTAAGGGTCATCCTTGCTGTCAGTGCAAACTTTTTCAGATCTTCGCTAACTTCGACCAATTTTGTTCTTGCTCTTCCCTTCCTTTTTTTGATCCCTACATAGTCATTTGAGACCCTATCCTTATCGGAACCGCCTCTACTCTCCATTATCCATAATGCCTATAGTATATTAATGTGCTCCGTCATTTTGTCCACAATAGATTCAACTCATAAACTTCCTCTAACATGTCCATTCTTCATCATTTCCCCGCTAGTTTTGTAGCACATCCACATCAACATCATCATCTCTGTCATACTCATCTAGTATTTTTTAGTCCATTTTATGGCCTAATCAGACAATTATGGACCTTTTTGTTGTCCTGTAAAATTTACACTTGAAACTGTTAACGGATAGTCCCACATCGGTAAGGGAGGCACCCATCACCCGCTTAATATACCAGCTGTGGATCTCCCCTTACAACCCGGGTTTTGAGGTGCGAGGGTATCTAACATGGTATCAGAGTTAGCCCGTCTCCTGCTCCTGCTCCTGCTCCCGCTCTGGGTGCTCCCCACCGATTGTTCCTTGCCATACGTGCTCTGCGTGGGAGGATCCTTGCCACGCGTACTCCGCGTGAGGAGGAGTGTTAACGGATAGTCCCACGTCGGTAAGGAAGGCACCTATCACCCACTTAATATACCAGCTGTGGACCTCCCCTTACAACCCAGGTTTTGAGGTGCGAGGGTATCTAACAAAAACATTGAAGACATGCATAACAACGCCAAAGCTCCTCTCAATTTCATCTAACCCAACACTAACTCTATTGGATATACTCTCTCTCTCTCTCTCTCTCTCTCTCTCTCTCTCTCTCTCTCTCTCTCACACACACACACACACACACACACATACACTCATTATTCTGTAAAATAGAACTAAGATACCGAAAACAATCAAATTGTTATAATTCTAGTCATCAATTTTGCAACGACTTCAATAGTTTTGTACCCTTAAAATCAAATTCCATATACTTCATTCTTCTATACATAGAGTTTCCTCGGTGCTATTATATCTTCCGGAATCCGGGGTAAACAAAGTATTGGCAATGATCTAATCAAAGGTATTACATGTAAATGTGGGAAATAATACACCTCTATATTTGCTGCTAGAAAATCAATCGCTTAGTCTCTGCCACACCATAGATGGAACACAATCTTAAGTCAACTAATGCAGGATATGAGATTAGGGTAAACACGCCTGATTGTAAGAGACCCATGGCACAAATCATTTTTTCAAGTGCCACAATCAAGATGCAGGTATAAGTGCTGGTGTTCATGGCATTACCTAAACCTAGTCACCAGAAGGAAAGGGGCATCATTGTCATTTAATAGAGGTAGGCCTACGAGTAAGATATTGATGGATCAATACAACAGAGGCTCCAAAAATGTATCTAGAATGAGAAACGGTGGTGTTACCTCAATGTTGGGAAAAAAACCCGGGTACAGAGCAGTCCAAGCGTGAGGATGCTCAGGTGCCATTGCGAAGTGATGGGGATGAACAGCCAGATGCGAAGTAGGGTTGTCAGCCTATATAACACCAAACAAGGTCCATTTGGTCACAGTGTCATCAAACCAATACTCAAAATCATTGCATCATACACATTAAACAACTGATAATAGAGGCGCACAATCAAGCGGAGATTTTTTCAGATATTATAGATTTAATATCTCCAATGTGGTTTGGCCACATCAAAACATGCTGCACATGCATACTTTGTGGATTTGTGTTCTTTCCTTTATGTGATCGCACGTAGGGATTTAATGCATAGTGGTGTTTGGATGTATTCTGAAAACTTCAAAATCACTGAAAACAAGCAACTGAAAATATTTCAATTGGAATCCAAACTAGAATCTCAGAATTTTTGACTCAATAAAAGAACAGAGGATGAAACCTTAAAAGATTTTCGAAGATAACCAATGTTAGCAAAATTGGAAAGAAAAAAAAAACAAATGTTGATTGCCATTGACTATTCTGAGTATCATAGTGTTTGGATGTGCAATTGAAAAGTATACAAAAAAAAGATGCCGACAAAGATACTTGCTTACCCTAGCATTTCTGGTATCCGAAGCTTCAGAAGAGCCATAGTGGAACTGGATATCCATTGAATTATCTTTCATTTTAGGACTATGGCAGTCAGGTTGAGAAATCCTCAAGTCCAGATCAAGATCCTGGTCGGCAACTGTATAACCGTCAAAATACCCATAACAATCAGCTCAAACTAAATGGTTAATTTCCTTAAACATAAGATAGCGAACTCCAACTTCAAAGATGACAAGAAAACATAATCCAACAACAGCTTAATGATACCTTCATTATTAGCCGCAGTAAGTATCTCCGCTTCGTACGTATTTGGTTCGAAATTGGTGACAGCTTCTCTCCCGTTAAATTTAAGAGCCGCCTTGTCGTAAGCCCTGAGGTCAGAAACAAAGAACTTGAGGGAAAATTCGATTTATGTTGGGTTATCCCTATTGAGTATTGAGGATGAGACTAAATTAAAAAATTCATGGTCACAGTGAGAATAATCAGATCAGAGTAGAACCTTGCAGCCTCTACCTCGCTGTCGAACAACCCAAGATATATATACCTGCACACAATCACCATTGTTCACATCTTAAAGACTATGTTTGTTGACAAGATCACCAACTTGAATTTTTGTGATTTAAAGAAGGCTTGAGGTAATTATATAATAACACCGATTAAAAATATGGATCGTGAGCTTCATGACTCAAAATCAAGACTACCAAGTTATCGCATGCGAGCAAAATGTCGGTCAGCTTTCAATCGATAATTGAGGAGGGGAATCAGAAAACTAGCTATGTCTTACTTCTTGCCGAGCAACTGGCCCATGCGAGCTTCCCAGCGGCCGCACTTGTGAAGTGTCACCCCTCTGAATTTGGAGCTTCCCCTCGCGAATCCAGTGCTCTGGCGACGAAGTATGTGCACGAATTCTTCTTTGGTTAGATTCCCCCACTGTAATTAGGGAAAAAGGACTCCATTAGAGAGGGACTAAGTCCAGCAAACCATCAACTAAACCAATTCGATGAACCTTCATAGATCAAGCACCTGTTTCAGATCTTCATCGTAGTCGCTGAGATTGAAATTGATGTCGGCATCGACTCCTCGGAACTTAATAGCAGCCCGATCATATGCCCTGAAATTCAAACCAAACCGATCGAAATGAAACCCAGTCTTAGTTATCTAAACACTCTAACACAAATGAATTTAACAACAATGGGAAAGGAATTCCAACCTTGCAGCAGCATGCGCGGTGTCGAAACCTCCTTCAAAACCCCAACCAAATAGAATATATAAAAGGGTAATGACAATTGAATCAACACAAATACACAGATTGAATCAAGCAAATCTATGTACAAATTCTTACCCAAATAGACTTGCTTCCCACAATCCCTGCTCAAGAAAACATAGTCCTGTTAAACCACAACATGCATGCAAAAGAACTATCAACTTGAACAGAGAAGCCGATTACCAGATGTGGGATTCCCATCTCCCGGTCCTCCGGTAGAACGTGACACCCCGGTACTGAGAGCTCCGTGACCGAGGCCCTCGCCGGCCCTTCTTCGCATTCTGCTGCGAAGTGTTCGGCTCCACTGGCCCTGCCAGGTTACCCTGTATGAAGCTGAGATCCACGGAATGCGGTGGCCGTGATGAAGAAGAAGATGAGGCTGCCACCGGTAGCTGGGATCCCTCATGAACGGCCGCCGCCGACACGGGCATCCCCGGAGGGAAGAGCTGCCTCGTCACCAATCTCGGCGCTAGCAAGAACCCATCCACCTCGATGTCCTCCTCCGCTTCGTCCTCGCCGCCGTAGGCCGGCACAGGGCTCTTGAGGATGCTAAAGCGCAGCGCCGCACGGGTGGAGCAGGAGTCCTCGTCGCCGGCGGTGCTGGAGGCGTCGGCATTTAGGACGGAGGAGTTGGAGCTCCCGGAATCATCCATCTGCTTCTCACCGCACGATGAGGACTCTCCGGGCGAAGTGACATTGAGATCCAGCACCATCACTCTCTCTCCGATCGATGCCGACACTTCTCTTCGAGCTCTATACTTGTACATTTTCCTTCCGATGATGACGATGCGAGATCTCGCGATGCATTCAATGGAAACCCTAGCTTTCTTCGTTCTCTCCGCCTCTGCTCTCGCTCCTCACAGGTGGACAGCGGCGACTGGGGAGATCGAAACACGCCTAAAAAGAACCGATCGGGATTCGCTGATGAACACGGAAGCACAAGCGAAGAGAATCCAAAACCTAGGTGCAGTGCGATCTACGAAAAGGGAGGGAGGGATGGAGAGAGGAGCAGCGGATAAGTGACCTCAGGAGGAATCGCAGGTTCCTCAGGGGGCTGAGGGAGACGGCGGAGATTTCTGATGGTCGGCACGTCTCCGTCGAATCCCCCGCCGTCCGTCGGCTTCCATGGCGGCGGAGTCGGAGGACGAGGGAGGCCGTGGGGAGGCAGCAGGAGAGGCCGAGGGGAACAGAGAAGCAGATGGGAAGTATATACTTAACACGAATAATACCGCAGTTTGGTTTACCCAAAAAATAATAATAATAATAATAATAATACCTTATTCTAATATTATATTGATTATTTAATAAAAAATTCGCGGATAAAATGCGGTCTCGTGGGCTTCTTGTACAGCGGACCGGCTGCTGCCGGTCGTCCGGTTTCCGCTCGTCCGCTTCGACTGTTTTGTCCGAGGGAAGGGGATACAAATATCTTGATCTGGATTTCGTCCTACCCGTCCGATCTTCATCGGACGGATGGGTGTGCCGGTACGAGGGGATCGCATGTTTTATTTCAGACACATTTCTTATTGGGACGTCTCGTGGGAACGAGGGGACGTTAGCCGTACACGTCCCGGCTCTCGGGGACGGCATTTGTTTATCGTGAGGCTCGGCTGTCTCGTCGGCTACAGCAACCAGTGTTCTGAAGTTGTGTCCATCTCCTATTGGAACACGTGTCCCTCATAGCCTTGTCTGTAGAGGTGTAAAATGGGCCGGTCTCGGGCCAGGGCGTACATATTCTCTAGCCCAGAATGGGGGAGCCCGGTTAGGCCTGCCAGGCTCGGGGCGAGTATTGGGTGGTTGAGCTGGTTTTTTCAGACCAGCTCGTCAGGTCGGTGTTCCGGTCGGGCCGGGCGGTGGGTTTAGGACTAAAGGGTGGAGGGAGAGCCCGGACCTTGGGGTTTTCAGTAGGGCTGCAACTTGGGCGGGTTGGACCAGACCCAACCCGAATTTTGGGTGGGTTTGGATTGTTGTCTTGGAAGATTGGATTGGGTTACGGTTAAAAAAATACAACCCGATTTGTAATTGGGTCGGGCTCGGGTCAACCCGACCTAACATGAATCCGAGTACTTATGTATATCTATGAGCCTGTGATATGTAGGTAATACTCATATGTAGAAGAAGCCATCAGTAATTGCTTGACACTCTTCCACGAAATCGCACCTCCCGCAAGAATGAAGATGTTGTCTGATGTAGACTTTCTGCTATCAAGATATCCAACAAAGTCTGAATCTGTATATCCAATAACCTCCAAATTATTAGATTTTTTGTATGTGAGCATGAAATGTTTTATTTCCTTTAAATATCTCATCACTCTCTTGGCAGCTACCCAGTGGTCCCATCCTGAATTACTCATGTATCTGCTAAGCATGCCGACTACAAAAACGATATCTAGTCGGGTACAAGTTTGAGCATATATTAGACTCCCAACTGCAGAAACATAAGAGATCTCATTCATACGCTCGGACTCAAAATTATTCTTAGGACATTGATCTCAACTTATTCTAATATCTTTGGCTTCTGGATTATCTCCTGGTTTGCAATCCTGCATATGATACATCTTTAGCATTTTATCGATGTACGCCTTTTGTGATAAACCTAAAATTCCACATGATCTGTCATGTTGGATCTGGATGCCTATAACAAAAGATACCTCCCCGAGGTCTTTCATCTCAAATTTCTTTGAGAGAAAATCCTCGGTTTTTAACAAAAGCCTCATATTATTACTTGCTAAGAGAATGTCATCTATGTATAATACCAAAAAGATAAATCTAGCCCCTATCCCTTTGTAGTAAATGCATTAATCTACAATGTTTTCTTTGAATCCAAAACTAACTATTATTTGATCAAACTTTAAGTGCCATTGACGGGCCGCCTGTTTCAAACCATAGATGGATTTCTTTAGCTTGCAAACTAATTGTTCGAAGCCTTTCAACTGGAACCCTTTTGGTTGTACTGTATAAATGTCTTCCTCTATATTCTCGTTAAGAAATGTCGTTTTGGCATCCATATGATGAAGTTCCAAATTGAAATGTGCCACTAGTGCCATAATGATCCTAAACGAGTCTTTCATAGAGACTGGTGAAAAAGTCTTTTTATAGTCAATGACTTTCTTTTGAGTGAAGCCCTTAGCAACAAGACGTCCTTTATACCGCTTGACATTGCCGTTAGAGTCCCGCTTTGTTTTAAAAACCCATTTACAACTAATCGGTCTCTTTCCTTTAGGCAATTCTACTAGGTCCCAAACGTTATTGTCTTTCATAGATTTTATCTCTTCCAACATAGCATTTGACCATTCTTTGAAATGAACACTGAGTATGGCTTCATTATAGGATGTAGGATCATCCTTGATACCTGTATCAAACTCATGCTCTTGGAGGTAAACTTTATAATCGTCTGTGATAGCCGATCTCCTCTCCCTGGTGGATCTCCTAATTGGAATTATAGTGGGTGGATCATGGGGCATATATTCATCAATGGGCTCCACATAAATATCATCATAATGCACTGTATCTGCAGCTTCCACAGCCACAGATGCATCCATCTATAGTGGTACTATAACTGCACCTACTTGAACATTTATTATGGGGATAACAACTTGTTCGAGAACCACAAAATGTTGGACTATTCGACATATATGATGGGCTGGCTAGATCGAGTTGGATTGAATGATTCATTTGACCGATTGTTAGCCGGAATAAATCGATGTGCGGTGGACTATACGGTGATCGATTGGGCAAATCCATAGTTGTTCTGAGTGTGTCTAGTGCCGCAGGCACACATTAAGTTATGTGGATATGCACACACAAGTAGTGCAGAGTTAATTAGAGAAATGAAAATGTGTTTCAATAATTGGAGAAAAATAAAGAGGTGTCTCAATGACTAGATGAAGTCTCTTTATTTCTTTTATATAGATGGGGTTGAGGAACCACTTTTGCGTACGGACATAACTCCCTCTTGGTGCCTTCCCATCTGCCCAAGAGATAAAGAGGAGATCGTGCGATAGAAGGTGTGATCTGGCCTTGCTTCCCTCGTTCGATCCCGAATAGCTTTTGTGTTTCCTTCAGCATCCTCGAACACATCGGCATCATGTCATCAGGTATGATCCACTCGACAGATTCAAATCGTCTCCGATCATGAAGTCTTGTAAGGATAAATTTCTACAATGGTATCAGAGCTTTTATGATTCATGATCATTATGAATCATAAAAGCTCTGATACCATTGTAGAAATTTATGCTTACAAGACTTCATGATCAGAGACGATTTGAATCTGTCGAGTGGATCATACCTGATGACATGATGCCGATGTGTTCGAGGATGCTGAAGGAAACACAAAATCTATTCAGGATCGAACGAGAGAAGCAAGTCCGGATCAACACCTTCTATCGCACGATCTCCTCTTTATCTTTTGGGCAGACGGAAAGACACCAAGAGGGAGTTATGTCCATAAATAAAAGTGGTTCCCCAACCCCTTCGATATAAGAGAAATGAAGAGACTTCATCTAGTCATTGAGACACCTCTTCATTTCTCTCCAATCATTGAGACACCTTTTCATTTCTCTAACTAACTCTATACCACTTGTGTGTGCATATCCACATAACATAACATGTGCCTGTAGCACTAGACACACTCAGAATAGCTACCGACTTTCCCAATCGACCACCGTATAGTCCACCGCACATCGACTTATTCCAGCTAATAACCGGTCAAACGAATCATTCAATCCAACTCGATCTAGCCAGCCCATCACATATGTCGAATAGTCCAACACGAGTCAGTCGGCATCACCATAGGAAGGAAGCCACCAGTCAGTACTCCAAGACTGCTACACCGCGCCAAGCAACACCTCCATCCGCCGTCAAGGCCGGGAGCCGCCTCAACGAGCCGAGGTGAGATCCACTTGACCTAGACCATGGCCTCCGCATCGATAGGTCCAAGCTATCGCATCACGATGAAGGTGAAGGATCGCCGGACACGAGGAGGAGCCGTAGCCGGAGCCGGACTGCATGACCCAAGGGATTTTTAAAGGTTAATATTGATGCGGCAACGAAGGAATACATCTGACGGGTATTGGGGCACGTGTTGATAAGGGATGAGGATGGCAAGCATATCCTTATTATTGGCAAAACTTTTCTGGGGTGCTCCCCAAAATATGCAATGCAAAAAAGGCACATACGGAGGGTGACTTTCTATCAATCGTCAGGCTTCTGTCGAAGGAGTAACCTCCCCCCTGGCGGGTGCAAAATGTTATCGTAGAATGCATAAGTATCTAGAAGATATCATTAATATTTATTCCTAAGTTTGTCTCTATGAGAGCTAATGAGTGTGCACATGTCCTGGCAAAACATGTGGTGAATTGTAATGTCAAAATCTTCTCTCATACCCCCCCCCCCCCCCCCCCTTTTTTTTTTTGTTTATTGTCTCTCTTCTGCTGAAAGAGAGCCCAGTGATATTTACTAGAAGACTCTCATTGGGCTTTAAGGTATCGCACCAAAGATTCAAGACAATCACAACAAAAGGTATTTGCAACAATAAGAGAATCCAGAACTAGATATTTTTTATAAAATAATATAAACTCTTTATCTAGTAGAGCATATCATGCCATTTCACTACCTCACGAGGCTTTTAAACAATTCAACTAGAATAAGACTTTAAACTCGCTTTAAAACTAGTCAGTAAAATAAGTCCCAAAGGTTTACAAAAGAAAACTTTTTAGTGCTTTTGTAGTATCCATCTCAAAGCGGCTTTATCCCCTTTTTCCCCCTAGGGTTAGGGGGGTTTTTTCACTTTTTTCACCTCAGTGCCTCCCCGGAAGCCGTCAGTGTTTTCGGGGAGACCAGGCGATCGGTGATGATGGCAAGTGGAGGGTTGATCTGGCCCCCTCTTCCCTTTTCCCGTCGATAGGGGCTCCCCCTTCAACTCGGCTTTTGTTTACGTTTTCTCCGACAGCGCAAGTCGTCTTCCAGCGCGGATCAGTGTCCGGCCTCCATGCTTGACTCGAGGGTTTTCCTGGCCGGCTTTTAGTCGGGGTGGTGGATCTACTGGTGGTCAGTTTCATCGTGGGTTTCTCCAGTCTCCCCCTGCTCGGTGAGTTCCCGGTGTTTCCTGAGGGCGGCTGGCTCTTGGGTACCCGGCGGCAGCTAGCTTGTGGCGTTGCTTATCATCTTCATCGAGCTAAATGAGTGATGGTATTTTTGGGTTTTTGTTTTAAGTTTTCTTTTTTGTAGATATGTTGTTTGCTTAGTTTTTTTTCTTTGTCGGAGTTCGGCGTTTCTGTTTTTCTCCTGCCAGTGGGTGTTTGTGGTGATGGCTCTTGTGCCCTTTTGTCACTGGGATGGTGCGGTGGTCTATCCCACCTGGTGGCGGTCTTTCCCGCCGGATGGTGGTTTGATGTTGTAATACTCGTCGGCGGCGGTGGGGCTCTTTGTGCTGTGCCGGCA